>JAGFNQ010002594.1:75583-151402 GCA_024364735.1 Boesenbergia rotunda | reverse complement strand
CAATTTTTAGCAATAATCATGTTTATTCTCTTTTTCTTTGCTTATCTCCTACGCTTACCCATTTTTTTTCTTTAGACTTGTTGCTTGAGATGTTCTTAATGTTGTTTTGCCCGAGACGGACAAAGATTTAAGTGTGGGGAGTGACTAGTGAGAGGGAAGCAATTTTTATCAAAGAGCATCATCATTTCGAAAAAAAAAAATTTCATGTGCCAATTGAGTCGAGTTGGTATCAAGATCAAGCAAGAAGAAGTTAGTTAAGGAAGACAACAATTGAAGCATCTAGATTCTTGCTCATCATTTGAAGATCCAAGGAAAACACATGGCATGCAATATAAAAATCTGCAATGAATGAAGAAAGGGAATGGCACACAATGAAGAAAACTTGTGCCAAAGAAAGAAAAATTTCTGCATTTTTATGTGCCAAGTTGAGTTTGGTGTCAAAAATGAGCAAAAGGATGGAAGCAATTGAGGCATATAGATTCTTGAATATAATTTGAAGATCCAAGCAATTACATGTGCCAAGCTAAATTGGGTGGATGAAGAAGAATTTGTGTGCCAAAGTCTAAGTGGCACACAACCATTCAATTGAAGCCATATTCCGGAAGAAGTCAAGCAAAAAGTTGAAGATCTAAGCAAGATTGTGCCATTGTGAATTCAGCTGAAAAGAAAGAAAAAAAACAGAAAAAAAAATCTGAAAACACATCTTGCTACAGGTTGTGCCATTGAAGGAAGAGATTCTTTAGATAGCTGTTTTTGGTCGGAATGCTGTGGACTAGCAGCTGCTCTTTGCTGTAGAAATCAAACACATCTTGCTAAATGATTTGTGAACTGGACAGATCCGAAAAACAAGCTGGGAAAAAAATCTGAAACGCCAAGGCAGCAAATCTGTGCAGAAATTCAAGTGCAGTAATTTGTTTACCATATCAAAGTGTTTCCATACAAGCTGTAAAGCAGATTCTCTAGAAGTCCTTTGCTGTAGAAATCAGAACACTTTGTCATAGACTGAGTTGAAGCTGGTGGAGAGCAGAGAAATGGAGATCTTGAGCTGGAATTTCAGCAGAAAAAAAAGAAAAAACAGAAAGTGCAGTGATTTGGCTGGAAATCAAACTGATTGATCAGAAATTGTGTTTGTAAAGCTGAATTGCAGCTCACTGATCAGAAAAGGAAGCTGATTTGCAACTACTCTGAATTGGATTGAAACCGTGCAGATCAGGAATGAATAAAACAGTGAGGAAGCAAACAATCAGCTAAGAACAAAGAAGAAGAAAATTTGCAATGAGTACTTTGGAGCTGCCACTTCTTGTGCCAAAACAGTGCTGATCAGTCCACTTGAAGCTCACCTTACAAGAAAGAAAGAAAGCAGCAATTTCAGCAGCTGACCAAAAAGAAAGAAAAAAAAAACAGTTTGAGAAAAGAAAAGAAAAAGAAAGAAATAAAGTGGCACACAACAAGTGAACTTTGGCACCATGAAATCAAGTGAAGTTTCTCACATCCAAATCAAATTCTTTGCTCCATTACATTCTGAATTCACTAGAGAGAAAGAAAGAAAAAAAAATTTGAGAAAAGAGTGGAAGGAAACAAGAATTGGCACACAATTGAAAAACTTGGCACCTTGACACCAAAGAAGGGTTTTTCACCAAATCAAAGGAATTATTCAAGATTTACTCCACCACATTTTTGATATCATTAGAGGACTGTTAAGATGGGGCAAAGCACATTGGAAACATTTTTGAGCAACCAAGTCTCCCACTCCAACAATTTTTCCATTTCCTTAGTTTTTACTCGATTTCTTACCATTTTCCATGCTTTCATTTGTTTTTGTAGATATTGATTCCAATCATGATTAATGGTGGAGATTAGATAATAAGCAAGCCTATGGTAGTGCAAGAAGCATGTGTGATAGAGTGAGCTCCACTTCCATCATCAACTTAGAACTTAAGAAGAGAGCCACCAAAACTTTCCTTGAAAGGCTAAAGAGTTGAATTCATCTCAATGACTCATGATAGATGAAAAAGCTAAGTTGTTGATTTAAGGACAAGATACTAATCCATAGAGCTTAGATTTTTGAGAATTGACAACCTTAGGTAATTTCTTTTCATTTGTTTCTAATTATGCTTAAGAAAGCCTAAGGGATACTTATTTAGTAGTTTCGCGAGACGCTCAAGGTTAAGTGTGGGGGAGTTGATAAGTACCATTTTTGTGATTATTTTAGATGTTAAAATCCATGTTTGACCTATGTTTTTATTGCTTAATTATGATTTTACCCTAGGTTTTAGGATTTCCTAGTATTTTGGACTTAATTGCAAAATTACACAATTTTTGGATTATTTGGCCACTAATTTTCTGATATATTTTTGTAGGCAAGAAAGGATCCTGGACCTAGGGCATATTGGGTCAGATTTGAGTCGGATGTGAACCGGATCGAACTATCAAGCCTACGATTAATCCGGGCCGTCCGATTCAAGAGCGGCTAGATCTGAGCCATCCGGGACGATCTGAAGCAATCCGAGCTAGGGTTAGGGTTGATCAAGCTCTATGATCAAGATCTGAAGGTTTCATCCCAATCAGAGCTCAATCAACCGTTGGATCAAGCAAGGAGGGCTCTAGAGCGTCCAATCACAGATAGAGTTGATCTGGACCATCCGTTGCACATCTGGAGGATCCGAGCTACCACAAGGCAGATCCTGACCCCAGATCATCATCATAAAAGTTTGGCTCAAATCAGAGCAAGATCTGCCGTTGGATTTCATCCGATCAATCTGGGCCGTCCATTGCTATATACTTAAGGAAAAATTTCCAGCGCTTCTCCCTGTCGCGTCTTCGCCGCAACGCACTTCTTCTTCGATAGTTTCTCAGTTTTTCTTCGGTTTTTCTTCAATCCGAGGCGCGACCGCATCATTCTCTCCTTTGGATCAAGTTTCAGATCATTGGAAAAGGGTTTCCGAGAAGAATCTAACTCTAAATTGCCCAAGAACAGGACTGATCGAGGTCTCGTCAGTTTTGCCATCACTTCCTAGAATTCAATGATGCGCACCATTTCATCCATCTGAGAAGTTCAGAGGGGTTCCCTGGAGTACTCGGATCAATTCCAATCCATCATCGCAGCTGAGTTGAAGGAATTGGATGGGTTTTCGCAATTGAGCAGAGCTGAGCTAGATTTGCTTCGCAGAGGCAGTTTTCCGGCGATTTGTTGAGCTTGCGGGTTCGAGGCTCATATCTTGTGTGACGGCAAGACGAATTTGAGCTCAGAGAAGGGATAGATGCTAGTTTAGTTAGTTAATTTCAGTTTGTTTGCTGTAATACCATTTCTGAATTCTTTCGTTTCTGAATTTTTCTGTTTCATTAGTTAACTTCGTTCTCTTAAGTGTTTCTGCTTAATTAAGTTTCATTTTGTCAAGTTAATTAACTAGGAATCTCGTTTAGTAAACAATAGTTCTTAGTTTCAGTTTCTTTGATGTTTAATTGTTGTGTGCCATTTTCTTTCCTTGCGTATCAGTTTCCAAAGCCTTGTCCTGCGTATCAACTCATTTCAGCAGTTTAGTTTTTTTGCTTCTGAATTCTGTGGTAAATGCACATAAGTTCTTCTAATCCTTTCCGAACTCTGATTGTGCGAACTTGATCTTATTTCTGCTTGTGAGTTTCTGAACTCAGTGTATCCGGTTTTCAGATTTCAGTTCCTGCACATGATACGTTTCTGAAGCAGCAGATTTATTTTCTGCACATGATCAGTTCTTGCACATGATTCGTTTCTGAACCCGCCTTTATATCAAGTTAAGAGTCAAAATTGATTGGAATCAGTAAACTTACCTTCAGCAAACTATTGCACTAGATTTCAAGCTTCCAATGGCATTCGGCAGATTTTGAACTCCCTAATCCATTTCTGTTTCTGTTTATTTCTGATCATCACAGCTAGCTGCAATTCCATTTGCTTGAGTCGATTCCTTAAGTCATCATCCATTCTCGCATGTCAGTTGGTTTTTGCTAGATCAGTCAAATTCTGCACGCCCAAAATTCTGCTATCATCATTTCTGAACTGCATTTCGATAGGGTGCTAAACTGCATTTCTGCAAGTCAATGAACTAAAGTCTGCATTTCGATAGGGTGCTAAACTATTGTACTGCATTCATTTGCTTTTGGAATCTGCACATAATTAGATTGCTTCTTAATTAGTTGCTTCACATAGAATTCAGTTCTGTGTTAATTCAAAATCGCAGTGTGCCATTTCAGAACTTTGTATCAAGTTGTCCTATGCGTATCAAATGTTTACAGCATGGATTGTGTTTCAATTTCCCTTCTTGAAAATAGATTGTTTAGCATTCAGTTTCTTCTCGAGATTGAATCCTTGGATTCTGTTGGTTTGCATACAGATTGTGCAGATGTTTAGACTCCAATTCTGCATATTGGTTCCTAGTTTCTGCAGTGACATAAATTGAAACTTAGTATTGAGTGAATTCTGATTTCTACATAATTGGTTGGTTTTAATTGACAGGTACTGAAGTTGAACACAAGGTGAAGTATGCTATTGCAATTTTGTATCAGTTTGATTCCTAAGTTCGCAGATTTGCACTAGTTGGTTAAAGATGTAAATTGGTTGAGTTCATTAATTACCATAACTAGTCCAAAGATTGTTTAGTTGAGTTAACTCTTTTCATTTCGTTTACATTTTAGTTGAAACCAAACCCATTTCTTATTTGAAACCCAACACAATAACGACACATAAATACAAGCGCGAATCACACAACGTCAACTAGTCCCCGAGAAAAATACGACCTGTGGCCCCTATATTACATTTTCAGATTTTGATTGTAAAAAGGGTTTCCAGCATTTCATTCATTGATATTTAAATTTGATGAGCCCATACATTTCGTGACAAATTAATTAGTATATTTTGGGCTCGTCAAATTTTTGGCGCCGTTGCCGGGGAAGCAACTAGTTGATTTGTTTGATTTTTGCTTGTAGGCTTTTTGATATATCATTGAGTTCTATTTTCTGTTGCTTATTCTTTTGTATACGGGTACTGCCATTTTTCTTGTTTGTTTTGTGACAGGGGTGCAGGTTCAAAATGTTTTCACCCACTTATCAGCAGCCGTGTCCACACTTTCAGCAGACCCAGCAAGAATTCCAACAGCCCTATTCTAATTTCCAGCAACCAAATCAGTTTTTGCAGCCACCACAACAATTTCAACCGGATTTTCAGCCAATTCAACCAATTTTCCAGAATTTTCAGAATGGGCAGCCCCAATTTCAAAATTTTCAGCCCCACTTTCAGCAAATTCAGCCTAACTTTCAACCACTTTATCAACAAGATCCATCATTTTTTCAAGGAATTCAGCAAGGGTTTTCAGATAATTCGAATTTCCGGCAACCATGTCAATTACCGCAGCAATTTCACCCTTGCAATCAGAATTTTCAGCAGCCTAATCATAATTTTCATCCACCAGAATTCCAGTTTTCCAACCAACAATTTCAGCCCTATGATCAAACCCCACATTCTCAATTTTATCAAATGTGTCAACAAGAGCTTCAAAACCTCGAAAGGCAATTGGAACAAGTGGCTAATGATTTGAATCAAATAAAAGCCCAAAGAGCAGAACAATTATCTTCTCAAGCTGTTTTTAATTCTGAGAGCCCCGGAGTTGGTTTTATATCAATTCAAGGTGACCCTAGTGCATGGCAAAGTCCTTCTTCAATTAATCCTGCAAATTTAGTAGAAGAAGAAGAAGAAGAATACATTAAAATCTGGGCACCTACAGCATGCATCCCTCCGGAGACTCCTATTCAAAATCCAATTTCAAATGTTTCAGCTCAAGAAGAAGAAACTGAAGCTTCACAGGACCATTTTAGACTCTTATTTTCTGATGATGGTATTATTGATGGTCCTAATTTTTCTGATACTGTTGTTGCAGATATTACAGAAGAAACATGCAGAGGAGATGATTCCAAAGGTGTAGGGGATTGCACTAAGCCCCAGGGACCACCACAAGATTTAGAGAACGAACCAGAAAGTGTAGGGACTTGCATGGTGGAAGCAAGCACCCAAGGATCACCAGTTGATTGTCCACCAGAGCCTGAGGCTGAAGAGGAGCATGAACATGACCAGGAGGAGACCATAGATACATCTACTATTATAGAACCTCCAGGTATTATCCAGCACGCTCAGGTAAGTATTTCTCCTCTTTCTTCAGAAAAATGCAGTGAGGTACCTAGGGATGACTTTATTGATTCTGATGTATTTATTGATATACCTTGTGTAGAGATTGTTTGTGAAAATCCAATAGAGGTACCAAACATTGATTTCATTGATCGTACTGCATTACTTGATACATCTCTTGTACATATGGATAGCGAAATAATTTTAGAGGCACCCATAATTGATGTTGTTTTTTATGATGAATCACTTAATACATCTTTTGTGGATATGGATAGTGAAACTTTTTTAGAAGTGCCTAAAATTGATGTTATTTATTTTGATGAATCTCTTGCTATTTCATATGCTGAGAATGAATGTGAAAGACTTTTGGAGATACCTGATATTGATTTGATTGGCTGTGACACATTACTTGATATACCCTTGTTTGAAAATAATTGTGAAATTTCTATTGATGAGCCAGAAATTGATTTCTTTATTTGTGATGAGCTCCTGGATGCAAATTTTGTAGAAAATGATTTTGAAAATTTCATTGAGACACCAAGCCTTGATTTAATTGAATATGATGCAGTTTTGGATTCATTTAATGCAGAGACTGAATTTATATCATTTCTTTCTGACCCTGAACACTTGAGAGAGGTATTACATGTTTTTGCAGGGTCCAGAAGACTTCAGGAGTGGGTACTCCAACTGAACAGACTTCAGCCTCCTGGAAGGACTTCTGAAGGGCATCAAGAAGGAGGAGATGATCTGACGTTAATTAAAAGCACTCCATCCCTTGAATGGCTCTTGAACCTGAATCGCCTTAGGCCACCAGAGAAATTTTTTGCGAAGTTCAAGTGTGGGGGAGCCCGAATTCACTCAGCTACCCATGTTCCTCCACTACCACGGTGGAGGCTACTTTTGGATCGACTCCGTCCACCAGAATAAAGGGGAGTTGGATTTTTCTTGTATTTTCTTTTATTTCATTTTTCATTTTCATGCTTCCTAGAATTAGAATTTTCCTTTGATCTGAGTCATTGTAATTACCATGTCTTTGCTTTTAGCACTTTTGCATGAGTAGAAATAAAAGTATCCCTTTAGGTATTCTCCATGGCATGTTAGAGTCTTCTGAAAACAAATTAAATTTGATTGTTAAAACTTAGGATTTGAGCTAATGGATGAAATCTTGGATGCTTGAGTACTCCTTTGCTTTAGATTCTTAATTGAGGACTTGGGATGAATTATTTTTACCTAGTGAGAATTAGCCTTATAGTTGTGACACACACATCTTATTAAACTCTAGAACTTGCTTAGGTTCTTTCAAAATCATATTTCAATGATTGGATCACATCTATAGAGGCTAATCCATTTGTTTCCCTTTTCCACATCAATTTTTAGCAATAATCATGTTTATTCT
The DNA here is from genome assembly GCA_024364735.1 of Boesenbergia rotunda. Lineage (NCBI taxonomy): Eukaryota > Viridiplantae > Streptophyta > Magnoliopsida > Zingiberales > Zingiberaceae > Boesenbergia > Boesenbergia rotunda. The sequence goes on along the minus strand of JAGFNQ010002594.1, from coordinate 143,855 downwards.
CTTTTTCTTTGCTTATCTCCTACGCTTACCCATTTTTTTTCTTTAGACTTGTTGCTTGAGATGTTCTTAATGTTGTTTTGCCCGAGACGGACAAAGATTTAAGTGTGGGGGAGTGACTAGTGAGAGGGAAGCAATTTTTATCAAAGAGCATCATCATTTCGAAAAAAAAAAATTTCATGTGCCAATTGAGTCGAGTTTGGTATCAAGATCAAGCAAGAAGAAGTAGTTAAGGAAGACAACAATTGAAGCATCTAGATTCTTGCTCATCATTTGAAGATCCAAGGAAAACACATGGCATGCAATATAAAAATCTGCAATGAATGAAGAAAGGGAATGGCACACAATGAAGAAAACTTGTGCCAAAAGAAAGAAAAATTTCTGCATTTTTATGTGCCAAGTTGAGTTTGGTGTCAAAAATGAGCAAAAGGATGGAAGCAATTGAGGCATATAGATTCTTGAATATAATTTGAAGATCCAAGCAATTACATGTGCCAAGCTAAATTGGGTGGATGAAGAAGAATTTGTGTGCCAAAGTCTAAGTGGCACACAACCATTCAATTGAAGCCATATTCCGGAAGAAGTCAAGCAAAAAGTTGAAGATCTAAGCAAGATTGTGCCATTGTGAATTCAGCTGAAAAGAAAGAAAAAAAACAGAAAAAAAAAATCTGAAAACACATCTTGCTACAAGGTTGTGCCATTGAAGGAAGAGATTCTTTAGATAGCTGTTTTTGGTCGGAATGCTGTGGACTAGCAGCTGCTCTTTGCTGTAGAAATCAAACACATCTTGCTAAATGATTTGTGAACTGGACAGATCCGAAAAACAAGCTGGAAAAAAATCTGAAACGCAAGGCAGCAAATCTGTGCAGAAATTCAAGTGCAGTAATTTGTTTACCATATCAAAGTGTTTCCATACAAGCTGTAAAGCAGATTCTCTAGAAGTCCTTTGCTGTAGAAATCAGAACACTTTGTCATAGACTGAGTTGAAGCTGGTGGAGAGCAGAGAAATGGAGATCTTGAGCTGGAATTTCAGCAGAAAAAAAAGAAAAAACAGAAAGTGCAGTGATTTGGCTGGAAATCAAACTGATTGATCAGAAATTGTGTTTGTAAAGCTGAATTGCAGCTCACTGATCAGAAAAGGAAGCTGATTTGCAACTACTCTGAATTGGATTGAAACCGTGCAGATCAGGAATGAATAAAACAGTGAGGAAGCAAACAATCAGCTAAGAACAAAGAAGAAGAAAATTTGCAATGAGTACTTGGAGCTGCCACTTCTTGTGCCAAAACAGTGCTGATCAGTCCACTTGAAGCTCACCTTACAAGAAAGAAAGAAAGCAGCAATTTCAGCAGCTGACCAAAAAGAAAGAAAAAAAAAACAGTTTGAGAAAAGAAAAGAAAAAGAAAGAAATAAAGTGGCACACAACAAGTGAACTTTGGCACCATGAAATCAAGTGAAGTTTCTCACATCCAAATCAAATTCTTTGCTCCATTACATTCTGAATTCACTAGAGAGAAAGAAAGAAAAAAAAAATTTGAGAAAAGAGTGGAAGGAAACAAGAATTGGCACACAATTGAAAAACTTGGCACCTTGACACCAAAGAAGGGTTTTTCACCAAATCAAAGGAATTATTCAAGATTTACTCCACCACATTTTTGATATCATTAGAGGACTGTTAAGATGGGGCAAAGCACATTGGAAACATTTTTGAGCAACCAAGTCTCCCACTCCAACAATTTTTCCATTTCCTTAGTTTTTACTCGATTTCTTACCATTTTCCATGCTTTCATTTGTTTTTGTAGATATTGATTCCAATCATGATTAATGGTGGAGATTAGATAATAAGCAAGCCTATGGTAGTGCAAGAAGCATGTGTGATAGAGTGAGCTCCACTTCCATCATCAACTTAGAACTTAAGAAGAGAGCCACCAAAACTTTCCTTGAAAGGCTAGAGAGTTGAATTCATCTCAATGACTCATGATAGATGAAAAAGCTAAGTTGTTGATTTAAGGACAAGATACTAATCCATAGAGCTTAGATTTTTGAGAATTGACAACCTTAGGTAATTTCTTTTCATTTGTTTCTAATTATGCTTAAGAAAGCCTAAGGGATACTTATTTAGTAGTTTCGCGAGACGCTCAAGGTTAAGTGTGGGGGAGTTGATAAGTACCATTTTTGTGATTATTTTAGATGTTAAAATCCATGTTTGACCTATGTTTTTATTGCTTAATTATGATTTTACCCTAGGTTTTAGGATTTCCTAGTATTTTGGACTTAATTGCAAAATTACACAATTTTTGGATTATTTGGCCACTAATTTTCTGATATATTTTTGTAGGCAAGAAAGGATCCTGGACCTAGGGCATATTGGGTCAGATTTGAGTCGGATGTGAACCGGATCGAACTATCAAGCCTACGATTAATCCGGGCCGTCCGATTCAAGAGCGGCTAGATCTGAGCCATCCGGGACGATCTGAAGCAATCCGAGCTAGGGTTAGGGTTGATCAAGCTCTATGATCAAGATCTGAAGGTTTCATCCCAATCAGAGCTCAATCAACCGTTGGATCAAGCAAGGAGGGCTCTAGAGCGTCCAATCACAGATAGAGTTGATCTGGACCATCCGTTGCACATCTGGAGGATCCGAGCTACCACAAGGCAGATCCTGACCCCAGATCATCATCATAAAAGTTTGGCTCAAATCAGAGCAAGATCTGCCGTTGGATTTCATCCGATCAATCTGGGCCGTCCATTGCTATATACTTAAGGAAAAATTTCCAGCGCTTCTCCCTGTCGCGTCTTCGCCGCAACGCACTTCTTCTTCGATAGTTTCTCAGTTTTTCTTCGGTTTTTCTTCAATCCGAGGCGCGACCGCATCATTCTCTCCTTTGGATCAAGTTTCAGATCATTGGAAAAGGGTTTCCGAGAAGAATCTAACTCTAAATTGCCCAAGAACAGGACTGATCGAGGTCTCGTCAGTTTTGCCATCACTTCCTAGAATTCAATGATGCGCACCATTTCATCCATCTGAGAAGTTCAGAGGGGTTCCCTGGAGTACTCGGATCAATTCCAATCCATCATCGCAGCTGAGTTGAAGGAATTGGATGGGTTTTCGCAATTGAGCAGAGCTGAGCTAGATTTGCTTCGCAGAGGCAGTTTTCCGGCGATTTGTTGAGCTTGCGGGTTCGAGGCTCATATCTTGTGTGACGGCAAGACGAATTTGAGCTCAGAGAAGGGATAGATGCTAGTTTAGTTAGTTAATTTCAGTTTGTTTGCTGTAATACCATTTCTGAATTCTTTCGTTTCTGAATTTTTCTGTTTCATTAGTTAACTTCGTTCTCTTAAGTGTTTCTGCTTAATTAAGTTTCATTTTGTCAAGTTAATTAACTAGGAATCTCGTTTAGTAAACAATAGTTCTTAGTTTCAGTTTCTTTGATGTTTAATTGTTGTGTGCCATTTTCTTTCCTTGCGTATCAGTTTCCAAAGCCTTGTCCTGCGTATCAACTCATTTCAGCAGTTTAGTTTTTTTGCTTCTGAATTCTGTGGTAAATGCACATAAGTTCTTCTAATCCTTTCCGAACTCTGATTGTGCGAACTTGATCTTATTTCTGCTTGTGAGTTTCTGAACTCAGTGTATCCGGTTTTCAGATTTCAGTTCCTGCACATGATACGTTTCTGAAGCAGCAGATTTATTTTCTGCACATGATCAGTTCTTGCACATGATTCGTTTCTGAACCTGCCTTTATATCAAGTTAAGAGTCAAAATTGATTGGAATCAGTAAACTTACCTTCAGCAAACTATTGCACTAGATTTCAAGCTTCCAATGGCATTCGGCAGATTTTGAACTCCCTAATCCATTTCTGTTTCTGTTTATTTCTGATCATCACAGCTAGCTGCAATTCCATTTGCTTGAGTCGATTCCTTAAGTCATCATCCATTCTCGCATGTCAGTTGGTTTTTGCTAGATCAGTCAAATTCTGCACGCCCAAAATTCTGCTATCATCATTTCTGAACTGCATTTCGATAGGGTGCTAAACTGCATTTCTGCAAGTCAATGAACTAAAGTCTGCATTTCGATAGGGTGCTAAACTATTGTACTGCATTCATTTGCTTTTGGAATCTGCACATAATTAGATTGCTTCTTAATTAGTTGCTTCACATAGAATTCAGTTCTGTGTTAATTCAAAACCGCAGTGTGCCATTTCAGAACTTTGTATCAAGTTGTCCTATGCGTATCAAATGTTTACAGCATGGATTGTGTTTCAATTTCCCTTCTTGAAAATAGATTGTTTAGCATTCAGTTTCTTCTCGAGATTGAATCCTTGGATTCTGTTGGTTTGCATACAGATTGTGCAGATGTTTAGACTCCAATTCTGCATATTGGTTCCTAGTTTCTGCAGTGACATAAATTGAAACTTAGTATTGAGTGAATTCTGATTTCTACATAATTGGTTGGTTTTAATTGACAGGTACTGAAGTTGAACACAAGGTGAAGTATGCTATTGCAATTTTGTATCAGTTTGATTCCTAAGTTCGCAGATTTGCACTAGTTGGTTAAAGATGTAAATTGGTTGAGTTCATTAATTACCATAACTAGTCCAAAGATTGTTTAGTTGAGTTAACTCTTTTCATTTCGTTTACATTTTAGTTGAAACCAAACCCATTTCTTATTTGAAACCCAACACAATAACGACACATAAATACAAGCGCGAATCACACAACGTCAACTAGTCCCCGAGAAAAATACGACCTGTGGCCCCTATATTACATTTTCAGATTTTGATTGTAAAAAGGGTTTCCAGCATTTCATTCATTGATATTTAAATTTGATGAGCCCATACATTTCGTGACAAATTAATTAGTATATTTTGGGCTCGTCACTATCCACAGTACCTTTCATGTCTCTATGCTAAAGAAGTGTATTCACGACCCTAGCCAAGTGATTCAGCCTCAGTCAGTACAGATCCAAGAAGATCTTAGCTATGAGAGCAGACCGACACAGATAGTGGACAAAGCAGTTAAAAGATTAAGAAACAAAGAAGTGCCACTAGTGAAGGTCATCTGGCAGAATCAAAAGCATGAGGAGGCTACTTGGGAACGTGAGGACAGCATGAGAGAAAGATATCCAGAATTATTCTAAGTTCGAGGACGAACTTTTTATAAGGTATGGGGGATTGTAACGCTCCAAAATTCCCATTTTTAGTTCTTAAAGTCCTTAGAACCATTTAAAAATGGTTTAGAAATATTCTAGATATTTTTAGGAATTTTTAGAATATTTTTATGGAATTTTCCGAGTCCGTTTAGTATTTTTAAAAAAGGAAAAACGTTTAAGGGCAGCAGGAGGTTCGAACCCGCGACCACCAGACACCAGACGCGCGCACGACCGGCTAGGCTAGGGTATCAAGCACAACAAAAGGTGGAGAGAAATAAATTTATGAAGTAGTTACGTTTTTTTTCCATAAAGATTGTATAAATAGAAAATTAAAGGGAGAAGTTTTTATTTCTCTCAAACCCTCTCGCCCAAACCCCACGCGCGCCGTCTCTCTTCTTCCTCACGCACGCACGCCACCTCCCAAGCCTTCCTCTCCTCTTCCAAGGGGGCGCCGACCAAGAGGGAACCAAGGAGACGGAACGTTTCGTCCGTCTCGACGAGAAGAACACGTAGGCGCGGACGGTTCGTAGAGATTTCAAGCTTCTCCCGAGCCCTCGACGTCAATTTTGGTTGTAAGTTCAAGGAAACCAATGTAAGTACTGCTCACCTGCAGTAAGAGGCGGTTTTGCCGCAAGAATTTCCCTTAAAAGTTTTTAAAAGAGATATTTCTTTTTTGTTTAAGTTTTTGCATGTGATCTTAGTTCATTATATGCTTGTATAAGTTTGATTAAGCACCCTATGTGAGATTAGGGGCTAAGAAAGTTATGAGAAAAGAAAAGAGAAGATAAAGATAAGAAAAGAAAAGGCCAAGGCCTTAAGAAATCCCCAAAAGTCAAGACTTAGGGATTTTAGCACGCAAGGTGCTCGAGAAAATGCCAAGGCATTTACAGATAAGAAAGAAAAGAAAGAAAAGCTATTTTATTTTTTAAGGCCAGTACCCGGCGTCCAAGGGCGTCGTTAAAGAAATCCAGGTGTCCAATTCCAAGGTCTTGGCCCTGGTAGACCAAGGTCTGCTCTATTAGGATTGGTGGCTCGCTACCCCAACCTTTTAGGGAACGCGCATGAGATGGTACTTACGTCTTCCGTGGATCCAAGTGATTATTATTTTCAAGTATATGCTTTAGCAAAGTTTCTAAAGTTTAAAGAGTTTTCAAAAAGTTAAAGAATAACTAAAGTTTCAAGTTGAGCCAAGAAAAGTAAATTGAGATTTATTAATGCTTGAGTATGCATGTTTTGAGTTATACATGTTCTTGGTTTTCTTTCAAGCATATAAATATCTCATATGATTTTCATATTGATCAAGAAGCATGTTTGCACATTTCGAGATTTTGTGAGCTAGATAGTACTTACTAAGCTTTTTGCTTACTAGTTGCATTTCCTCTTACTGCAGATAAAGGTAAAGGTAAGCAATTCTGAAGGAAGGCGACGAGGCGGTGCTGAGTAAAGTGTGTGTGGTGGCTGATTTTGGAGAGATCCTTGAGACGAGACAATTTAGTTATTTGAATTATAATGTTTTAGTTTATTCAAATTTCAAGTTCTTGCTTTATGGAGTTTAGCGAACATTTAAGCTTTGGATAGTTTTACATGCTCAATTTCTTAGAGTAAAGATTCCATGTCATTTCATTTAGCATACATATCCTTATGATTGCATTGGATGAGTAGAAGTGTGAGTAGTTTGAAATATTAATACTTTGTTAGAGAAATAGATGCATGTGCCAAGATAGTATTAATTTCCCTTTGAATCAAGTTTTTATTGCTTAAGTATGTTTAGAAAAGTTGCTTTCTCATTTGATAATGCCTTAGGGATGTTTCAGAATTTTGTGTGATGAGTTTCAATGGTTAGAAGTTAAGTTTGGTACAAACTCTAGCTTAAAGTCTATGTAGATTTTTCATAACTTGCTAAATTCCGCAAAAGTCCTAATTTCAAGTTTATGGATTCGTTTTGATTGGCTAAATTGTTTAAAAAACTGGTATAGAGTATAGAAATGGTGTCATGATTTTATATGGCTCGAAACTATATGTTTGGTGGGCTTTTGAAGCAAGTTTCGAAACCTGAATTTTCAGATTTCAGGCTTATCAGTCGACTGGTACAGTACCAGTCGACTGATACCCGTAAGCTGAGTTGGGTGAGGCAAGTTTCAATAAGTATTTTCTTACGAGTTTTTGAGAAAGAAAGTGTGACATGGTATCATGCATGACTATTTAAGTTAGAATATCATTCTTAGATAGATTAAAAAGAAAAAAAAAAGATTTCCGCATTTTTAGTCGTGCATTAGAGTCGAGAAGTAGACAAAAGTAACGATCCGTCTAAGGCAGAGAAGGTGGGTCGCTACACAAATAGATCTAAAATGGTTGGAATGAAGAGTCATGATTGTCATGTGTTCATGCAAAGATTAATTCCAATAGCTTTCCAAGAATTACTTCCAAATAATGTTTGGCAAGCACTTACAGAATTAAGCCTTTTTTTCAAAAATCTGACTTCCAGAGTTGTTACGGCAGCAGATATGTTACGCCTTCAGACAGAGATTCCTTTAATACTATGTAAGCTTGAGCGAATATTTCCACCAAGCTTTTTTGATTCAATGGAGCATTTGCCTATTCATTTACCTAGTGAGGCACAGGTTGGTGGTCCAGTACAATACAGATGGATGTATCCCTTTGAAAGGTTTCTTAGAAAATTAAAGAATAACGTGCGTAATAAAGCAAGAGTTGAGGGATCAATATGTAATGCATATCTGGTTGAAGAAGCAAGTTCATTTTGCTCCTATTACTTTGCTGAAAATGTGAAAACCAGACATCGAAAGTGTCCACGCAATCAAGATGACATTCCATCAGTTGACCCAGACATTCTTTCTATCTTCAAGTATTCTGGAAGAGCAATGGGTTCAACTCTATCTATACGGTTAAATGACAGAGAATATCATGCCGCCAGGACATATATCCTCTTAAACTGTGAAGATGTCAAACCATACCTAAGGTATTATCTCATGTTGTAATGAAATTATTACCAAATGATATAATCAAATTTCTAGTATGATATCACATTAACTTATATGTCATGTTATACCAAGAACAGTTGTACATTCAAAATCCATCGATAAGTGCAAATGAGGTAGATCAAAAGATAGAAGAAGAATTTGCATTTTGGTTTCAAATATATGTAAGTGAGTTAATATGCAATTTTTGTTAACAATTTTTGATTACTTATTAATCTAATAAGTTCACCCACCACTATTATAGGTCAATGATGACAGAATTTCAAATGTAGAAGACGACAGAATTAAAAATCTCGCATTTGGACCTCTTCGTACTGTGACAGTCTACTCGGGTTATTACGTGAATGGATACAGATTTCATGTGAGGCAACGTGATTCAGGGATGCTAACGTATAATTCTGGCATCAGTGTCAAAGGATCAACAAACAATAATGATAATGAATTTGACTATTATGGCAAGCTAGAGGAAATTATCGAAGTTGAATACCCAGCGTTGCCTTTCAAAAGATGTGTACTATTCAGGTGTTCTTGGTATGATCCAACACCAAGGACGGGCACAAGGAAACATCGGTTATACAATTTAGTTGAGGTTAATTCAAGCAAAAGATTCAACAAGTTCGAACCTTTCATTTTTGCAGTGCAAGCTGGTCAAGTATTTTATTTGGAGTACCCAACTAAGAGAAGATGCCCTAGTGAATGACTTGCTGTATGTCAAATGAAGCCTAGGTCAACAATTGAAATGCCAAATACGATCACTAGCCAAAACTCCGATGCTTATCAAAATGAAGAAGTTATAATCAACTCAGTTGATTCAGAAATACAATCAGTATCTCAATTACTTATAGATGAGAATGTCTCTGACGAGGAAATTGATGATGGTGAAATATCTAGCAGTGAGGAGGTTAATGTATCAACGGATTCAAGCGATGAAAACTTGCATGTTAATTTAGTTCCATCAGATTAGGATGAGTTAGATGTATTGAACAATATTAACTAATCAGAGTTTGTATTAAGATGAGTTGTTAATTTAGATCATGACTGCTTGTATTGAACATGTTTATACGATGCTTGATTATCCATTTGCTAGCTTTATTTAGATCATTCTGCTTGTATTGAACATTCTTCATTAGTGCACGTTTCCATTTGTCTCTAATATGTCTCATTTGCATGTTTTACCTATTCTGCTTATTTACCTAAACTTTTTGTCTAATCAGGTACCATGGCTGCACCACGAGATCAGCGGATTATACTTACAGTCGCCGGTGACAGGTATACCTATTCTTCGTATATATTTTCTTACAGAATTTGCTAATATATTTTATTTTTTTCTACAGTTTCATGCCAGATGGGCATCAGGTCTCATCTTATATATCTAAAAAATTTAAAGAAAGACTGTCACCTACGACGACATGGGGTCATATTGAGAATGATTTGAAATCATTCTATTATGGAGAGTTTTTAGTAAGTATTTTACATGTATATTTAATTTGATCTTATATAACTTTTTTTCAAACTAACCATATAAATTTTTTTCATACAGAAAAGGTACACCTGGGAGGAGGGTGCGGAGGAGCAATTTAAGAAGACCTGGAATGCCTACTGCTCCAAATTGTATAGGGACATGCTCTACAAATGGAGAAAGAAGGCTGATAGGCCTACAGAGGTCCCTGAGCCGATTTGGGCAGCATGGCGAGCTGTCTGGGATGACCAGCACTGGAAAGAGAATGCTGCGATTGCTCGAGGCAATCGCAATTCAGAGGTTGCTGAGCCCAGCACGGGATCGACGAAGCACACTGCTGGATCTCGTTCCATTATCCAGCATGCCAGTGATTTGGTAAGTACTTTTTATTTTGGTTATTAAAGGCATTTAGTATGTTTTTGTGGATATATTTAAACATTATATTTTGTGTATACAGGCTGCTGAGCTACAGAGACCTCCCACTAGTTGGGAGTTATTCAGCAAGACCCACAAAAAAAAGATGGGTCTTTTGTCGATTGTCGCTCCCTATCTATCAATGTAAGTATATTAATTATATTTTACTTGACCCAGACATTTTATATAAACTAATTAAAATTTTATTTCACAGGAATCAATGACCACTAGTGTTTCTGAGGCACAGGCGTCTCAGCCTGCTGCAGAGGGGGAGGATGCACAGCCTCTTTCGACCGACGATGTGAATCGGATTTATTTTGAGGTCGTCGGTGGGAAGAGGAAGACAGCCTGCTACGGCCTGGGCTCTCAGGCAAAGGTTACATATGATCAGATGAGAGCTCCAGGGGTTAGGGGGCGTCCAGCATCCTCCTCCTCTACCTCTAGTGAGGTTCGCCATTTGCGGGAGGAAAATGAAGCCCTGCGGACTCGACTCACGTCGATAGAGCAGACGTGTGCCGGGAGGGACGCAGAATGGGCTAAGACGAGCGCAGAGTGGGCTCAGAGGGAAGCAGCGCGGGATGCTGAGTTGAGAGATTTGCGGGCTCGCCAGGCACACACTGACGAGATATTACGTCACATGCGAGCTTTTGCAGCGAATCTATCGCCGATGACACAGATGCCAGCCCTTCCCGCTCCGGATACACAGATGGCAGCCGCTCCCGCTCCCGCTCATCGTTTTGAGTCTCAGGAGACACAGGATCCTGAGCATCCCACAGAGGAGTAGAGCTATTATAGTGGTATGATCAATTTTTCCCTCAATTTTTTTCAGTAACAATGTATTAAGTTATTATATCCATAATAACTTGTTTTCTTATTACTCCATTTATGTTTACAGATTCTACATTATCAGAGTTGAGTTCAGATTTCTTCTCTTGCTTGAAAGGTATTAGAGTTACATATTTATTTAATATTTCTTCTCTTGCTCCGGTATAGTTTAGTTTTCATTTACATATTTCATATTATTAGAGTTATCTTCTATTTGTTGTTTTTCTTCTATTAGATCGAGTTATCTTTTATTATATATGCTTACTTCATTTGTTATTTCTTATTGTTATCAATTCATATTTATTTCTGTATTGGATTGCTTTCTTATTGTTTTATCTTCTATTGTGCAGGAATATTTTTCCTTTCCATCCATTATTCACTCTGATATTCATGTACGTAATGATTCTCTACGAAACTCTGATTTTTGATATATGTTTACTTTCTTTTGATATATACATTTACTTGCTTGAAAAGTGTATAAGTTTTGATTCTCTACGAAACTCTGTATATGTTTACTTTCCATCCATTTTTGTTTACTCTGTTACATTTGGATACATCATATGTTTACTCTTTTTTAGATTGGAAAGTTTAGATTGTATAAGTTTCCACTTGTTTCAAAGTTTCGATTATAAAAGTTTGGAAATTAAACTTTGGAATGAATAGTGGATTGAATCTATACATTTCGAAATGATTGTTTGGATCTGATTGGATTCGAAACAAAAATTTGGATTGTTGTAATTGTTTGGATTGTAATTGTGAATATTTGGATTGTTCTGAATGTTTGGATTGTAATTGTGAATGTTTGGAAGTTGAAATATATATTCTTGTTTCATATTTGTATATGTTATTGATGTATCTATGGAAAGTCGAAGAAATAGATACTGCCTTACAAAAATTTCCAGGTTTAGCGACGGATATTTTTAAAAATCCGTCGCAAATAGCGACGGATATTTGACTATCCCGTCGCTAAAACGATTTATTGGCGACGGATTTTGACCGTATCCGTCGCTATTACGATATATTAGCGACGGCATTTGACCTTATCCGTCGCTACTCAAAAAGTTTGCGACGGATATTTGACCATCCGTCGCTACTATTTCCCCGGCCACTTTTGGGAGTTTTGCGACGGGGGGTTAAAAATCCGTCGCTAATATAGCGACGGAGGTCAAAAAAACGCCGTCGCTAACAAGCTCTGCGACGGGTTCCCAGCCGACGGCGACAATTCCGTCGCTAATCCGTCGCTATTACTGTTTAGCGACGGAATAACGACGGATTATTGCCGTCGCTATTGCATGTTATTTTTGTAGTGGCACCTGCAAATATGCACACTCACATATACATATTAGACCAACAATAAACCCTAACTTACTCATATTGACACACACATCAAAACTCATGATCCTCCCGATCATATTTGGGTCGATTGCCCCAACATAAAATCCATTAACTCATTCTATTATTAATCATAGGCTACAATATTATATGATTCATTATTATATATAGGGTGTGGTCTTTCTAGGATTAGATAATCGGAGATCTCTCCACTTTTCATTGATGAGGAGAGTACGATATATATCATCACATAAATTTTTACAGAAGATCTGCCTATTATTTTTCTTCTCTAGATTATTGGATTTCATAAGATAACAATTCCATCATATTCATATTACTTTTATTTTAATTATCATCGTTGTAAATTGTAACACATATGTTTTTTATTTTCGTTATAATATCAGTATTAGTAAATCTTATATATGCTTTTTAATCGAGTTCATAAGATTTAGAATGGAAAACATCCAACATGTCGCATTGGGCCCACTAGCTTAAGCCAGTAAACAATTCGTTAATTAACTTTAACACCAAACTGGAGTGGGTTTTTCAATCATCCCCGTTAAAGGATCCAACTTTGACAACTTGACTTAGTGGAGGAAAAAGAAAACTTGACTTATCGGATTGACTAATAAACCCTAGTGTAAGAAAAGATAATTATTCACTAAACCAGTGGTATTGAACTGTTATGCTGATTTTTAAAATTTAATATCATTTCGATATTATATACATCTTAAAATCAGTACTATTATACTGTATTATCACGGTGTTTCACACTCTACGAACATAATTGAGATGATAAATAAATAGTTAATTGTCACGTAAAATTTTTAAATTAAATCACGAGGATGGTAGACCGTAAATTTTAATATTCCGTGTAACTTACACTATGTAATTATAATTTATCTTTTATATATTAATCCTAAAATAAATTAACTAAATCGTACTTCATCTTCAATATTATCTATATTATCTAGTGCCATATGATATCTAATATTATAAGAGAGAGGGATAAAATAAAAAATAAATATGTGAAAAATCAAAAGTCAATGTACATATTTTTTTTTAGAATTTTCTTATTTTAAATACATTCTTTGGGATGCAATCAAATTTTGTTTTAGCCCCTGCAGGCATGATGCGTTGGCAAAGGCTCACTTGGATGATCCTTTACTTTTCGAGTTTGATTCTTTCCTGGCAGAACGCATAGTATGCTGATGGAAAAAATCACCACATGCTACTGCGTGGTCGGGCCATCGGGTGTCGATATCATTAATAATAAAGTCGTCACGCGTCTCCGTCCCGCGATTTACCCTCGTTGACCGATGGAGACTCTCGTTAAAGGCTGTGAGGCAGGGCCGGTCAGCCAAGTGGATTAGTCGGACGCAAACCTGAATATCCCTTGTAAATCAAAAAAAAAAATCATTTAATTATTTTATTGTCTTTTATTTTCTTTTCTTTCGTGTATCCAAATAAAAACGGCAGAGCATCGAAGCCCATCCCACCTCAAAAGCTCCATGAGTAACTGGATAAGCCTTAGCCTTCTTGCCCGTCTCGTTGCCATCCGCGGAGAAGCAACCTAATAAACCCCGTCGGCTCCCAAATGAACGCCCTCTCCTTCCTCCGCCTGACCGCCCTCGCTCCTCTCTCACCCCCCTACCGCTTCTCCGATCCATCGCTGCTCCCTCGCTCTCGGCTCCACCCGCCTCCGCCTCGCCGATCCGCGGCGGCGCTGAAGAGCCCTCGAGGCTTCGGCCCCTCGCCGCGGAAATCCGGCAAGAACCGGAAGCGTGGCAAGAGGCCAGGATTCGACGAAGAAGATGATGACGACGAAGAAGAAGAAGAAGATGAAATCGAAGACGAGGACGACGGCGGCGGGATCATTCCGGAGGCGGTGACGAACCGGATGATGCGTCGGATGGGAGTTTCGATTGGGATCCCGCTCTTCGTGGGCCTCCTCTTCTTTCCCTTCTTCTACTACCTGAAGGCGGTGGCAAAGCTGGACGTTCCCACCTGGGTGCCCGTCCTCGTCTCCTTCTTCTTCTTCGGGGCGTCCCTCTTGGGGATCAGCTACGGGATCGTCTCCGCCAGTTGGGATCCGCTCCGGGAGGGCTCTTTGCTGGGCTGGACCGAAGCCCAGCGCAACTGGCCTGTCTTCTGGCAGTCGCTACGCGGCGGCGGCGGCCGCCTTAAAGGGAAATAGCTGGCCACCGCCCCAGCGGTACTACTACTACTTCATCCACTACTTTCCCTTTTCAATCCTGATGAGCTCCATCGTTTGGTCGAATTTCGCCATCCCTCGTTCTGATACATAAGTTGCTTTTCGTATTCATTCTTTTGAGGGTCTTCTTTGATTGAAAGTTTGTGTTGTTCAACATCTTGGATTGCACCTGCACTGGACTATTTGGGTTCACTCTCCACTTGGGTGTTTATTTTTTTCACCTCTCTAATCTTTTCTCTGTGTTCCCTAATACAAAAAGTATCGGTAAATTGTCATAAACTCCTCAATAATCTTTTGAGATTTGTATTCTTTCCCCACATAAGTTTGTCTTTGTTTTTATTCTATGATGAAATTAAGTATAAAAGGGTGAAAATTAAGTATACATCAGTGAAAACTAAGTATAAAAAAGTGAAATTTGAGTATAAAAGAGTAAAAATTGAGTACATGGATATTAATGTAGTGGATGTAATCTGTCATACTCAATTTTTTAATTTTTATACTCATTTTTTTCAAACAATACTCACCAAACATCCCATCAGAGACTGCATGCAAAGAAAAATTTGTGTAGGGATTGAATGTAAAGTTGACTTGGTAAGTAAAGAGTTGAGGAAAATTTATCCAAAAAGTATTAAGGAGTTAAAAAGAAAGATTAAGGAATTAAAATATCCGAGTGAATCCAAAAGATGTTTAAAAAAAGGACTTCTGTATAATTTAGTGAATGAATGTTATAATTATTATTTTTTGAGTATATATAAATTGTATTTTAAATTTATTTGATATAATTGAACAAAAAGACTACTTAGATTTTTTTTTTTTTTCAAATCATCGTACCATACTTTATATTTTACTGAAGACGACGTGCTTTTTCCCAACATACCCTTTCTATCTATTGCCGTTCAAATTAAAGGAAAGACTTAATTTTTTAGGGTTTAATTCCTGTTGAAACGTGCTCGCAACGTAGGATCAATCTTTTTAAATCTTCTTTGTGTTTTCTCACACTTACTCTTTAATATTTTCTCTAATTGTGGGCATATCATATATATTGGACTAAATATAATCATGCTAAATGTTAATATATAATAATTATATTTTTACCATGATTAATTACATCATATATAGAATATTATGATAAACTTTTATAATTAAAATTTTTCTTGGATAAAGATTTGATAATTATTTATCATCTTAATTTTATTATTTAATGTCATGTTTTTCACATTGAAATTAATTGTAAAGTTTATTAGTTATTTTAATTTGTAATCATTTAAATTTTAAAAATTTTAAAAATAAATTCATAAATGTTAAAAATATAAATTTATAATTACAAATTTTAAAAAATAATTTTAATTCAAAATTAAATTTTAAAAATTTAAAAATAATTTATCAAATTTAAAAAAAATAATTTCAATTTTAAATTTAAAATTATATTTTAAAATTTTTGAAATTTTAAATTTTAATTAAATAAATTTTAATCTTAAAATAAGATAAAATTTATACGAATTTATATATTATATTATACACATGTCCGCGATTGTTAGTCACTATTAAATATCTTATCATGTGTATAATATATATATGTCAATAATAATTAAATATTTTTATTATAATTTTGATAAATTATCTTTTATAATTTATCTGATTATTCACTCGAGTCATCATAGGGATCTTATTAAACCCAATTAGATTAAATTTTAATAAATTAATTTTAATTTAGTCAACTTTTAACTAGTGAAAATAATTTGTTGATTTCATTTTATTCTACTTTTAATCGAATTGGAATTATTGAAATATATAATGAATAAATATATTTTCAAATAATTTTATCTAAAAGTTATTGTTGATATTAAAAAATTAAAATTTATATCGAATTAATACGATTTATTGAGCTGAACATTACATAAAAATATAAGAAGCTAACTATTATTGGATATAACTCTAGAGGCGCTTGGTAAGCAGGTTTAGAAGGCAGGAATAGAAATGAAATCTATTTCATTCCCATTAATGATGCTTGGTATACGCGAATCAGAATTAAAATATGAATATGATATTTTTGATTTTATAATTCAATCCTCACTAGGTTATCACTAAATTCATAAACTTCTCAATCAAATTTATTATCATTTTCATTGATGAATATATATCAAGCGCCTTCTGAATTTGCTTGAAGGTGACTTGGAAGATGAAGTCTTTCCGTTTACATCAGGGATGGATTTAGAAATTACAGGTGTTGGGTATGGAAGGGCTGACTTTTAGGGGTCTAAATAAAAAATTTAGATAGATGACCATACTTCTTCAATTGTATAATTGAAGAAATACAATTGAGTATCTTAAATAGGGCAGGTGTTGTGGAAGGGATGATCTTTAGTGGACTAAATAAAAAATTTATATTGATGATTATATATATTTTTTAATTATATAATTATAGAAATATAATTGAGGATCTTAAACAGGACTGGAGTAGAACCCATGGCAACCGTTATATGGATTCGTTCCTCAGCACATCCTTTGTCTTTAGCTAGCTAAAAGGACTTCAATATTATTGATCTTGGATGCACTCAAAGTCTCGTATCACCAACTTTGCTCTATGTCATCCTTGTGGGTCATTTGGGTTGCCGTCGGGAGGATCCAAATTGATATAATATCGTCGAGGCTAATGCTCGATATTATCTCTGTAAAACGATATTGCTCCGCTACAAGTGTTCACTGGTAGCAACAATTCATTTTCCGAAATATAACGATGATATTTCGAAATACCAACACTTCAAATTTTGAGACTAGCGAACCTTCTAGTAGACTTTTTAAATTCTGGAGGTAGAAGATGATATGTATGCTTTTTGGACTCTAGATAATTAAATGAATGATTTCAGCATCCAGGAGATTCCATTTATACTAGAAGAAGAGATGAGTTACTCTTTGGTGAGTGGTTGTGACATTTGATTTAGGATTCATCTGAGTCGTTCAATTTGGAGGGTTGTAATCCTTCAGATAGCCCTTTGATCTCAGCCGCTAGATCTGGATGGCTGTAACCCTTCAGATCCCCCTTTGATCTAAGCCGCCAAATTCGATCTTACACTTCGAATCAAGTCTGATCACCAACGATCAGATCGTGACTCTTCGCGATCAATGTTCCAAATCGCGTCACTTGCGATCCAACACCCCTCTTCGATTCAATGGTTGTCATTTATTCGTTCAGTCAACAGTGCAGTTATCTCTCTCTGCCTACCCGAATGCCACATAGGCATTGCCACGTTACACGTAAACATGACACTTCACCCGAGTGCCACGTAGGCCCTGCCACGTCACTTGGATAATAAATTTAAGCTTCTTAATGCTCCTCACGACGATGTGTGCATGCGATGTGCGAAGTGCAAAGTGTGCCATCAAAGTGCTCATTGAGCACGTGCGCGGGTGTCGGGCCGCGGGCTCACAAGTGCGAGCGCCTGCTCGCCCGTGAGAAGAGAACACATGTGTTTTTCTTTTTTAACTCCATTAACACAACAACATATATAAGGAAACAAATATTATTCCCCATCTACTTCCTTCTATGCTATTTATGGGCTGACTTTAAACAATTAATTTCTCATTCACCCGTAATCGATTTTAAGCAAATTAATAGTCTAGATTCATATACGTGAAACATAGATTTTATTTTTTAAGTCAATTCGGACTTTCATAGATTGATGGCACCCTGATTTTCTTTGTAAAATCGTATTTGGTCTTTTAAGACCCAATATCCAACAATCGCCTATATGAATGGAAATTAATGCGTGTATGCATGTTGATACTTTACAAGAGTCCAATCAATAAGTCAATGCATTGAAAGAGGTAGCTTGTGGCTTTGAACCTTCCATAGTGGAATGCTATCAAACATATTAGGCTGCGTAGTGAATGTGATGTCTTGAACTTCTCAGCTATTTGTGTATACTAAGACAATAACACCGACATAGGGACTTATCTCATCTACTTTTGGTTCTCATAGTTGGTTCCATTTTAACCATGGACATCATCTTGGATTTATGAGTGTTTCATTGAAGTGACCTGTCATCACACTCACATAGGTGACACTTTTATCCAGAGTATCCTACTATACTCCACCTTATAAAGGTATAGAAATCATTAAAAATATAAGCTTAACATCACTACATGCGTTAAGACAACACATGTTCGTCCTAGGATTGGTATAGAGATAATATATCTTGTGTGCTATAACACAACTTCTATAACTTTGTTATCCCATTCAACTAATATCTTGGGATCTCCAATCAACAATGTTGGGTTACCATTATAATCATTTCAGTTGTAGATTTTTAATCCTATTCCTCTCGATGAGCATTATACTTGATATCGACTTAGCCCCTTCGTAAGAGGATATACCAAATTATCTTTGGACTTAACATACTCGATTGCAATCACTCCATTCGAGATCAAATGCCTAATGGTATTGTGTCTACAACGTATATGTCCTGACTTACTATTATACATACTACTCTGTGCCCTTCCAATCACCGATTGACTATCATAGTGTATAAGTACGGCGGGCACAAGTTTTGTCCAGCTCGGAATATCGTCTAAGAAATTTCACAGTCATTCAACTTCTTCAGCTGCTTTGTCTAGTGCTATAAACTCAGATTCTATAGTTGACCGAGCAATGCACGTTTGCTTAGTGGACTTCCAAGATACCGCTCCCCCACCGATTGTGAATACATATCCACTAGTGGATTTGGAATCTTTTGTATCTGATATCTAATTAACATCATAGTATCCCTCTAAGACAGTGGGATATCTTCCGTAATGTAATCCGTAGTTTATAGTATATTTCAAATATCTAAGAACTCACATCAGTACTTTCCAATGAGTATCGTTTGGATTACTCGTAAAATGACTCAGCTTGTTGACCGTACATGCGATATCCGGATGTGTGCAGTTTGTGAGATACATCAAGCTGTCTATTATCTGAGAATATTCTAATTACGATATGGGCTCCCCATGATTTTTTTCTAAGTGTTGACTTAGATCCATAGGTGTTTTCACTGTAGAGAGAGCGTACGCATTGAACTTTTTTAACACCGATTTTATATAGTGAGATTGTGTCAGAACTATCCCATCAGATGTCCTGAGAATTTTAATTCCCAATATAATATCTGCTTGACCCATATCTTTCATATCGAAATTGTTGGTCAACATTCTCTTTGTACTCATAATTGTCTCATGATTACTGTCCATTATAAGCATGTCATCTATGTATAGACAGACGATTATATAACCTTCAGGTGTGGTTTTGACATAAATACATTTGTCACATTCATTTATTTTGAATTCGTTTGACAATATTATTTTGTCAAATTTTTCGTGTCATTGTTTAGGCGCTTGTTTAAGTCCGTATAATGACTTAACAAGTTAACACACTTTTTCCTCTTTTTCTGGAGCTATGAACCCCTCGAGTTGCTCCATATATATTTCTTCTTCTAACTCACCATTTAAGAATGTAATCTTAACATCCATTTGATGTATTTCAAGGTCATACAGTGCTGCAATGTCTATCAATACTCATATGGACGTAATCCTTGTCATAGGTGAGTAGGTATCGAAGTAGTCAAGGCATTTCTTTTGCATAAACCCTTTGGCTACAAGTCTGGTCTTATACTTGTCAATCGATCTATCAGCTTTATACTTGCGTTTTAGTATCCACTTACAACCTAATGATTTAGTACCAGAAGAAAAGTTCACTAATTCCCAAGTATGATTATTCATGATGGACTCAATTTCATTATTGACAACTTCTTTCCACAATGAGTTGTCGAGACTAGAGAGAGCTTCGCTTAATATTCTTAGGTCCATTTTTGACACAAAAGTTATGAAGTCCGACCTGAACGATTTCTCAACACTAGCTCATTTGCTCCGACATGACTCTGTGCTTTGATCGTCAATAGTCCTTTTACAATTAAGTTCAGAAATATCTTTTTCGTTAGAATTTTCATTGCAATTACTTTAAATGTTTCCCTTCTTATTTGGGAATACATTTTCAAAGAATATTGCATTTCGAGATTCGATGGTTGTTCTCACATGAATATTAGGAATGTCTGACTTATGAATTATGAAATGATATGCACTACTGTTATGGGTGTTGATGCAGTCTGACCCTGATTGTTGTTTTGGTGTTTGACACCGATTTAAGTTTGATTTAAGTCTGGTTGAATTCAGATTAAGTCCAGGTGGATCGAGAGATCGCACGCTGGCATGTGAAAAGTCCTAGCTTGGAGGGCTAGGTGTGAAAAGTCCTAACTCGGAAGGTCAGGTAATGGAAATCCTAGTGAGTGAAGCTAGGTTGAAATCCCGGTGAGTGAAGCCGGGTCCTGCTGTGTGAAGTCAGGTGATGGAAATCCTAGTAAGTGAAGCTAGGTTGAAATCCCGGTGAGTGAAGCCGGGTCCTGGTGAGTGAAGCCAGGTGATTGAAATCCTAGTGAGTGAAGCTAGGTTGAAATCCCGGTGAGTGAAGCCGGGTCCTGGTGAGTGAAGCCAGGTGTTTGAAATCCTGGTGAGTGAAGCCAGGTGTTTGAAATCCTGGTGAGTGAAGCCAGGTCCTAGCTTGGAGGGCTAGGTTGAAGTCCCGGTGAGTGAAACTGGGCATAGAGTCTTGGTCCGGGGGACTAAGACAAGTTAGAGAAGGGCTGGAAGCTTGTTCTCATGACTTAGAGTGGAGTTGACCTTGTGATGGACCCAAAATGAGCTGTCACGGATGTGAGTCTCAAATTTAGATATGTATAAATGCTGGAAACCCTTTTTGCAATCAAAATATGAAAATGTAGTAAAGGGGCCACAGGTCGTATTTTTCCT
The DNA here is from genome assembly GCA_024364735.1 of Boesenbergia rotunda. NCBI lineage: Eukaryota > Viridiplantae > Streptophyta > Magnoliopsida > Zingiberales > Zingiberaceae > Boesenbergia > Boesenbergia rotunda. The sequence continues at coordinate 122,635 of JAGFNQ010002594.1, read as the reverse complement.
AGGGCTAGTTGAGATGGTTTGATTCGATGCTTGTATTTATGTGTCGTTTGTGAATTTTGGGTTTCAAATAAAATTGGGTTTTGGGGTTGCAAGCATGAAATGAAATCGCAATAAAAATAAAGGAAAACAAAACAAAGGAATTAAACGAGCGATAGCAAATGATAACTAAATCAAAGGTAGAACGGATCAACCAAAGGAACTTATCCGAATCTAGAAAACAATTCTAATTTTAATTGCAAACCCAATGCTAAATAAATGAATCTAAACAAGACTGAAATTTTCAGTTTAGAATTAATGCCAGAACTTGGATTAAATTACAGAATTAAGGCTTGATAGTAATGCTAAAAGGGAAATTGAATTCAGTAATGAGCTAGCCCCGAAACAAATTAATTTCGAACTCTACAACACACTAAAAAGTGCATCCCACTTGAATCCCACACCTGCTGACTGATCTTGATACAAAGTGAAATTGAGACACACTTGATACAACTTGCGAGAGGTGAAATCAGCTGTGCCGAGAGGATTAAAACTTGCAAAATCAATGAACTAGCAATTCAGATAAAGAACTAAATAATGTAGCTTAGAAAGGCAAGCTATCAGTAATTTAAAACTCAGAATCGAAAGAAGATATTTAGCATCCAAATTCAGATTAATTCAGCACAACCTTAAGCAAAAAATGAAAGCTGAAATGCATAACAAGAGTGCAGATTGAGTATCCCGAAATGCAGGACAATTCAAATGCTTAACAACCCAACAAGGCAAGTGATATCAAGTGCTAGAGGCTAGCTGTAAAGGGGATAAACTGAAGATTACAGTAATGGAACTGACCAATTCAGAAATCAAATAAGTAAAGACAAACTTAAATGCAACGGTGCAGTAGAAGTGCAAGTAAACGCAAGCTGAAACAAGTAAATGCAAGCTGAATTTGAATCTCTAATCTAAGTTCAGACAAACATGAAGGAAACTAATGTTCACTTGGCACAAAACTGAGAAGCTACAGCTATAAACCTGCAGAGATTAAATCTGTCACGCAAGAATGATACGCAAGCAAGAAAAATGGCACGCAAGAATAGAGGTGTAAAACTAATTAAAATTACTTCTGATTGTCCACTAAACAAACTCCTAAACTACTTAACTTGAGGAATCAAAACCTAGTTAAGCTAAAACAATCCGAAAACGAAATTAAGTATTCTGATACAAAGATAGAAACGAAACAAATGCAGTAATTGAAATTACAGCAAATTAACAAAAATTAACTAACTAAACTACTCCTCAATCCTTCCCTTAGCTCAAATCCTCCTTGTTCGTCACACAAGCGCAAGCCTCGAACCCGTAAGCTCCACAATTCACTGGGAAAACTCAATCTGCTATCAAAACCAGCTCAGCTTGCTCAAATCTGAAATTTCCATTCGATTCCTTTGATTTAACTGTGTCCGCGTGCAATGGTGAGTTGGGGATGCTCCGAGCACTCTAGGGAACCCCTCCAGATAGCTCAGGTGGAAGGAAGTGGAGCACAGCCGATCCAAAGGCAGCTAATGGCAGAACTACAGAAACTTCTCAACAGCTCTGTTTCTTGGGCAAATTGAGGCTGGAAACTCACTGATGAATCTTCCTAATGACCTAGAACATGATCTAAGAGAGAAATTAAGGTGGTCACGCCTTCGAATTGAAGAAAAACTGAAGAAAATGTGAAGAAAACGAAGAAGATGACTGCTTGCGGCGAAGACGCGACGAGGAGAAGTGCTGGGAAATTGTTTGATTAAATACATAAGAATGGACAGCTCAGATTGATTTGAGAAAATCCAACGGCTGATCTTGCTCTGATTTGACCCAAACTTTGATGATGTTGATCAGGGGTCAGGATCTACCTCGTGGTAGCTCGGATCCTCTAGATTTGCAACGGATGGTCCAGATCAACCTAATCTTTGAATGAACGATCTAGAACCCTCTGAGCTTGATCCAACGGTTGAATGAGCTCTGATTGGGATGAAACCTTCAGATCTTGATCAGAGTGCTTGATCAACCCTAACCCTAGCTCGGATTGCTTTAGATGGTCCCGGATGGCTCAGATCTAGCCGCTTTTGAATCAGACGGCCCAGATTAATCCGAAGCTTGATAACTCGATCCGGGTCCACTTCCGACTCAAGTTTGACCCAGTATGCCCTAGGTCCATGATCTTTTCAAGCCTGCAAAAATAGATCAAAAATTTAGTGGCCAAATAATCCAAATATGTACAGATTTGCAATTAAGTACAAAATAAAAGCAAGTTCTAAAACCTAGGGTAATTTCACAATTAAGCAAGAAAAACATGGGTCAAACATGGATTTTGGCATCTAAAATAATCAATAAAATGGTACTTATCAACTCCCCCACACTTAAGCTTGAGCGTCTCGCGAAACCACTAAGTATGTATCCCCTAGATTTTCTTAAGCATAATTAGAAGCAATGAAAAGAAATTACCTAAGGTTGTCAATTCTCAAAAATCTAAGCTCTATGGATTAGTATCTTGTCCTTAAATCAACAACTTAGCCTTTTCATCCATCATGAGTCATTGAGATGAATTTAACTCACTAGCCTTTCAAGGAAAATTTTGGTGGCTTTCTCCTTAAGTTCTAAGTAGATGATGAAAGTGGAGCTCACTCAAACACACATGCTTCTTGCACTACCATAGGCTTGCTTGTTATCTAATCTCCACCATTATTCATGATTAGGATCAACATCTATAAAAACAAGTGAAAACATGGAAAATGGTAAGAAATGGAGTAAAAACCAAGAAAATGGAAAAATTGATAAAGTGGAAAACTTGAGTGTTCAAGGATGTTTCCAATGAACTCTGCCCTCTTGACAGTCCTCTAGTGAATTCAAAAGTGTGATGGAGTAAACATTTGCCTTGCCCTTCAAAAATTCAATGAAAAGACCTCATTAGTTCCTTTGTGCCAATTTTCTTTTGCGTGCCAACTTTGCTTGCTTCCCTTTTCTCATTCTTCTTTTTCTTCTTTCTTTCTTTCTTGTAAAGTCAGAAATGAAATGAAATAAAGCTTGGACTCAGATGAGAAAAATTGCAATGCCAAAACTCCAATTGTGCCATTTTGCTTCTTCCTTCTCTTTTCTCCAATTGTGACATTGTTGATCGAAAGGCTGAAATGGTTGGGATTGAAAACTCTGGTTTTGAAATTGAAAATTTTGATCGTATGGCTGTAAATGTTGAATAGGTTGTTGAAAATTCTGTATGGGTTGAAATTCTTGTTGCCATGGCTGAGGTTGAGGCTGAAATTGATTATTTCCATGCTGAAAACTTAAATAAGGCTGCTGGAAATCTTGGTTAAGATGCTGAAATCCTTGGTTTGGTTGAACTTGATGGAAGGGTGGTTGCTGAAAATTCAGATTATCTAAACACCCTTGCTGAATTCCTTGAAAAAGTGATTGATCTTGTTGATAAGGTGGCTGAAAGTTGGGCTGAAATTGCTGAAGTGGTTGCTCAAAAACTAAAAATTGTGGCTGCCCATTCTGAATTTGTTGGAAATTTGGTTGAGTTGGCTAAAAATTTTGGAAAGGCTGACTTGGCTGACAATTAGGCTGAAAAAACTGATTCGCTTGCTGGAAATTCGAATAAGGCTGTTGAAAATCTTGATTTGGTTGCTGAAATTGGGGCTGAGGTGGATGAAATGTAGGCTGAATCGGCCTCTGGTAAGTAGATGAATGCGCTTTATTTTTTTGTTGGTATTCCAACACCTTACACCAACATTTCAACTCCATCAATGCCTCTTTTATCTTCGATTGTTCTGTTGAAAACATTTTGATGTCCTGATCTGAAAACATTTTGATCTTACAGCCCTGTCACACAACAAACAAGAAAAATGGTAGCAACCGTATACGAAAGATAAAACAAAAGAAAATAGAACCCAGTGATATGTCCATAAGCACACAAGCAAAAATCAAACAAATCAATTAGTTGCTTCCCCGGCAACGGTACCAAAAATTTGATGGACCCAAAATAGGTTGTCACGAAATGTGTGGGTCCTCAAATTTAGAATATGAATAAATGCTGGAAACCCTTTTTGCAATCAAAGTATGAAAATGTAGTAAAGGGGCCACAGGTCGTATTTTTCCTCGGGACTAGTTGATGTTGTGTGATTCGAGCTTGTATTTATGTGTCGTTGCTATTTTTGGGTTTCAAATAAAATGTGGTTTTGGGTTGCAATCTGAAAGGAAAACTCAATGAAAATGAAGGAAAACCAAACAAAGGAATTAAACAAACGATAGTGAGTGATAACTCAATCGAAGGTAAACCAACTCAACCAAGGGAACTAAATCGAAATTAAAAGGGAACACAATGGATATTAAATGCAGCCTTGATGCTAAACAAATGAATAAGTGCAGTGATGGCAGATTTTGGAAACAAACAAGCTTAACACAATTAATAGCATGCAAAATTCAAAAATCAAACAAGCAATTCAACTCAAACTAGCTATAATTTTTTGGAGCCAACCAATGCAAAGAAACTCAAAAATATTCGAATGCAAACCCTAACTAATTTCAAACACAATGGCTCACTAGAAGACAGGTGAATTCCTGATGAAAAACAATGCCAAATCAGCTTGGCACGCAAAAGGAAACCCTTGTGCCAAAGCTGAAATTTTTGTGCCAACTTGTACTTGAAACTAATCGATTTAAGCATGGAAAGCACAGCTATGAATGCAGGGATAATTGAAGACATTCAGACCCCAACAGACTAATCAAAACAGACGTTGATGAACTTGACACAACAAATCTGCAGAAAACTGCAGGAACGTTGCAGAAATTCAGAAACTGCAGACAGGTATGCAGCTACAAGTTGGATGCAAATTCAAACAGCAGCTGGTGTGAAGCAAGTGGATGTGAAGTAGGCAAATCGGGTGCAGACTTTAGCAGTCAATAAATGCAGAAACTAACTCAAGTAAAACAAACTTTCCGAAATCAATCATGATGTGCAGAAATGAAATGGAACACTTGTAGAAATTCAGATTCGCAGTTGAACAGAAACAAGCCTATGCGAGCTTAAGTCGAGTGCACTAATTCAAATTCAGATAAGATTCACTAAGCTAGAACTCACTTAAAACAAATTCAGGACTGATAAATCTATTTGCGCAATTGAAAACTAAAGTTGCAGAAATTGTGAGTTGGTACGCAAGGAACAAGCTGATACAAAGTTCAGAGGTAGCAAGCTGCAGTTTGGAGTTGTTCCTTGATGCAAAAAGCAGGTCTACAACTGGTGTGAAGCCAAGAAAACATGGAACAACAAACCGAATGCAAATTTCAGAAACAGAAATTCGCAGCTGATGTGCAGAAACAATTGATGCAGAGATGAAATCTGAAAACTTCATACATTGAATGCAGAACTTCAATAACTGATTAAATGCAGAAGCTAACGAATGCAAGATGAATTCGAGCACAAGGTACACTACAAGGTATATTAATTTGGACTCAAATCAGTGCTGAGACTGACTTGAAACTCTTGTAGAAATGCAGAGTTTCAGAAACTAAAGTTGCACAAAAAACAACACTGAATTCAGAAACTATTGGTGTGCAGAAATGAACTCAAGGGTTGCAGAAGTGAAACGTGGAGTTGAAGAAATGAAACTGAAGTGATACACAAGGAAGAAAAATTGCTACGCAGCAGCAGAAAACTGATACGCAGCAGCAGAATTGGAACGCAAGGGAGAATCTGAACAAAAATACAGAAACAAAATCGAATGCAAAGCTATCTTAGATTAAATGCATTAGCACGCTAACTGATTTCCTGATTCAAGAATTAAAACGATACATGAACTAAATCTGAAATAAACTGCAAATTCAGAACTGAAATTGGAACTCAGAATTGATGCGTAGACAGGAACACTAACTGATACGCAAGAAATGAACAAGAATTAAACTAAATTAAATTCAATTGATCTCTGAACAAGCAATCTAACTAACTACTTGCAGCATTGAAATACTAATTAGAGCTGGAACAATTCAGAAATTGAAACTAAGTGGCTGATACGAAAAAACAGAAACAGAACAGTTACAGAAATTGAAAATTACAGCTAAAACTGAAATTATAATAAGAAATCTAAACCCCAATCACTCCATTAGCTCAAGATCTCCTTGTTCGTCACGCAAGGGCTGGCCTCGAACCCCTAAGCTCAGCAATTCACTGGGGAACTGAATCTGTAGTCGAGTCGAGCTCAAACTCTGTTCAAGAGGGAAATCCCAATCGATTTCTTCAATTCAGCCTTGTTTGATTGAAATGAAGGTGCGGGAATGATCCGAGCTTATCCGAGAACCCCTCCAGATAGCTTGGATTGATGTAGAACTGGACAAAGCTGAAATCTATGCAACCAAATGCAGAGCTGAGGAAACCCTCACTCAGCTCTATTCTTGCCCAATTCCGAGCTGAAACCTCCACGGATTGCTCTCCCCAGTGACCTCGACTTGATCTAAATGAAGAGATGAGGTGGTCGCGCCCCTTGGATTGAAGAAACAGCTGAAAAGATGAAGAACACGCAAAGAGGAAGAACAGTGCGGCGGAGACGCGACGAGGAGAAGTGCTGGGAAATGTTTGATTAAATACATATGAATGGACGACTCAGATTGATTTGAGAAAATCCAACGGCTGATCTTGCTCTGATTTGACCCAAACTTTGATGATGTTGATCAGGGGTCAGGATCTGCCTCGTGGTAGCTCAGATCCTCCAGATTTGCAACGGATGGTCTAGATCAACCTAATCTTTGAATGGACGATCTAGAACCCTCTGAGCTTGATCCAACGGTTGAATGAGCTCTGATTGGGATGAAACCTTCAGATCTTGATCAGAGTGCTTGATCAACCCTAACCCTAGCTCGGATTGCTTCAGATGGTCCCGGATGGCTCAGATCTAGCCACTTTTGAATCGGACGACCCAGATTAATCCGAAGCTTGATAACTCGATCCGGGTCCACTTCCGACTCGAGTTTGACCCAGTATGCCCTAGGTCCATGATCTTTTCAAGCCTGCAAAAATAGATCAAAAATTTAGTGGCCAAATAATCCAAATATGTACAGATTTGCAATTAAGTCCAAAATAAAACCAAGTTCTAAAACCTAGGGTAATTTCACAATTAAGCAAGAAAAACATGGGTCAAACATGGATTTTGGCATCTAAAATAATCAATAAAATGATACTTATCACCTTGCCTGGATCGGTCTAGTGACCGATCAGAGAAGTTGGCACGAAGTTCCCTCGTGGATCGGTCTGGTGACTGATCCAGCTGTGTCTGATCGGTCTAGTGACCGATCATGGAGCATACAGTGAGTTTGGGAACCCTACTGTTTGGCTCTTGATCGGTCTGGTGACCGATCTGGAACACTGTTCAGATCATTCTGGTGAACGATCAAATGTCGCGAGCTCCTCTCTATGTTCGATCAGGTTGGATCCTGATTGGTCAGGAAGTTCCCTGATCGGTCCGCAAACCGATCAGGCCACAACCTGATCAGTCTGGTGACCGATCAGGGGGAGTTGGCTGCGAGAGCTGGGAATCCCATCAACCATGTGGATCGGTCTGGTGACCAATCCTGATCTGCCGCGATTTCCCAGTTTCCTACTGTGGACAAATTAGGCTGGAGCCTGATCGGTCAGGGGTGACTCTGATCAGTCTGGTGACCGATCAGGGCTCTGCGCTTTTTCTGATACACTATCGATTCTTTGTGATATGCTTTGCTAAGCCTCTGTTGAAGTGTGCAGGTGATAGTAGGTGATTCAAACACTCAAGGAGGGTCAATGGGAGGCTTTCCATTGAGCAGGTTTGGCTGTTTCTTCTTCTCAGGTTTCAACGGCAACTGGGCAGCTGGTGACTGACGGAGGCTCAGTTGGAGAGGAGGTCTTCAGTGGACTGAGTGCTCAGGGAGGTCAGGGGGTTCAGGCTGGCTCAGTGGATGCTGATGAAGCTTGCGATGGTGAGAGGAAGCTTAAGACAAAGCTGAAAGCAGAGGAGAAAATATAACGAACAGAGAGAAAACTTGGGGGTTTTGGCTGGGCTGTGTTGAGAGCTCTCTGTTGCTTTTGTGCTTAAGTTTTCTTGTTGTATTCCTGTGAGTTCTCTGTGAGCGTTCCTTCTTGTGTGATCTCCTGTACTCAAGTTCAATCATCCATGAGATCTGTGGAGAGGTTTCTCCACCGAGAAGGAAACTTTATCTTATCCGGTGTTTACCGGGGCTTGATCTGCCGACGATCAAGGGATTGCCCACCTTACGGGCATGCCAAAGGAGTAGGGGCAAGTTATCCCCGAACCTTGTATATCATTGTGTTAGTGTAGGTTTGATTCCTTTCTCTGTTTTATTCTTTCTGTTGCATTTTGTTTCCGTTGCTACTAATTTGATCACAGAAAGAAAGTTCAAAGAAGAGGGAGCGATTTGAGTGTTTGGCTATATTCACCCTCCCCTCTCTAGCCATCCAAGTTCCAACAATGGGCATATCCGATAAATATCGCATCGAATGTTTTAGGTCCGATCTTTACATACTATGGCTTGGGTACTTCGACCTTTTCCAAACACCCCTAGACTTTCAAATATTTGTATGATGTCTCGCGACCTTTCCATAGTTCGTATGATGTTTTATCATTTTTCTTGTGAATGATTTTTTTGAGAATGTAATTTGCTGATAATATTGCTCCCCCATAAGTTATGGGGTAAGCATGAATTTATCAACAATGCATTCATCATTTCTATTAATGCTCGATTTTTATGTTCAGCAACGCCATTTGATTGAGGCGAGTATGACACCATTATTTGATAGATAATGTCAGATTCTGAACAAGACTCATCAAACGGTGCACCATATTCTTCACCATTATCACTATGAATTATTTTAATTTATTGATCAAGTTGATTATCAACTTCTACTTTATAAGTTTTGAAAGTCTTTAAGACTCATCTTTACTTCTTAAAAGAATGACAAAACAGAACCTCGTACAGTATCGATAAAAATAATAAAATGCTTTTTACCTTCTCTAGTTTGCATGAATTTCAAGTCACATAGATCACTATGTATCAATTCTAGAGGAGTCGTTAACCTTTCGATCGAATGAAAAGGTAGTCTCGTCATATTTGCTTTCACACACACTTCACATTTGTACGTTTCGTCAACATTGACATTTGGTAATAAATTTAATTTGACAAGACATTTCAGAGTATTATGGTTGATATATCCAAGTTGATCATGCCATAAATTAAAACACTCAACAATGTAGTTGGAAGCTTTTATTTCATTACCATCAAATTCACGGTGTACAATCATTACAACCATTTTGAATAGACTGTTCTAAGTACCCCTTACCTACGAAGACACCATTCTTCATAAGTACAAAATTGTTTGACTGGAACACTAGTCTAAAGCCGACCTTGACAAGTGCCATCCAGAAACTAGGTTCTTGTTGGGGCAATCGGCCCGAGTATGATATGGAGGATCATGATTTTGATGTGTGTGGTCAATATGATTAAAGTTAGGATTTGTTGTTGGACTAATATGTGTATGTGAGTGTACAGGTGTGCAGGTACACATAGACTTGGTTGATGTCTTCAGGTGAAGGGTGGCATGGAGGCAAGCTGGAGGCTTGTGTGCGCATCCGAGGGACCATGGATAGCAGGGACGATGAGCTGAGGGACACGGACTACGAGGCGTATGTGAAGGATGACATGGAGGCAAGTTGGAGGCTTGTGTGCGCATCTGAGGGACGAGGGCCAAAGACGAAGAGGGCATGAAGGCAACAGTCGAGGCTGCTGGTGAAGAGTCGACCAGGTCATGAGGGTCCGAGTGTGAGTGTTTGTACTCGGGAACTAAGCCGGGAGGGTTCGAGTGCGGAGAGAAATATACTCGGGAAGGGAATCCTAGGCTTAGAAGGGGACCAGTCGACTGCCCCTGGGGCAGTCGACTGGTAATGGCTGGTGATTCGAATGTTGGCTGTAACGGTCGAATCTGAGTGGGACCAGTCGACTGCCCCTGGGGCAGTCAACTGGTAGCGGTCATTTAGCACTCGAGCTATATTTAAAGGAGCTCGTTTAAGGCTACTGTTCCTTGGCGAAATCTGCTTGGATAGAGTGGATTAGTAGTCTTTCTTGCTCAGATAGTGTCCAGAAGTTGCGGAGAGATTTCTCCACCCACAAGGAGCTACGAGATCTAGCCGGAGGTGCTCCGGGGAATCATCCACCGACGGATTAGGGATCGCCTACCTTACGGGCAGCCATGGAGTAGGAGTTTTTATCTCCGAACCACGTAAATAGGTGTGTTCCTTATTGTTAGTTTAGTTTTTAGTTATTGTTTCCGCTTGCGCACTAACAATTGTAGGAAGAAAACTGAAAGTTGTTATTCACCGCCCTCTAGCAAGACAACAACGATCTAACAAGTGATATCAGATCGAAGGTTCGCTCTTGTTGGAATAACCGCCAAAGGAGCACAAGCTAGAGGAAAGAATGATGGAAAACAAGTTGGGGGATGATATAAACATTCCACCATCCTACGATCATGAATACTTTGATTATTGGAGGACAAGGATGAAGACTTGGCTTGGAATGGATTGGAAGTGTATGATGGTAATAGAAGAGCCATTCGAAATTCCATGGGACAAGCACGGGAAAAAGCTCCGACCTAGATATTGGATTAAGGAGCAACAAGAACAATCTAGGGCAAACGAGAAGGTAATTAGGATATTAATTGATATTTTGCCTAAAAATGTGTTGAGTGATATAGGTAAATACGAAAGTGCATATGAGCTATGGAACAAGATAGGAAAAGTCCATGAAAATCATACACAAGCTCAATTAGTGGAAGAATCCAAAGAAGTAACTTCAATGGTCCAAGAAGGCCAAGAGGAAGAAGAATTGTCGACCTCATCAAGTGAAGAAGCACAATTAAGTGAAAGATTATCTACTTCATCAAGAGAAGAAGAAGAAGTATCAACTTCAAGGATTGAGGGGAGGAGAGACCCTCATCCATACTGGAGCAAGAAGAAGCTCCAACCTCCACCAAAGCCAAATCAAATGACCACATCATATGCTTTGGATGCTACAAGAAGGGGCACTACAAGGACAAGTGTCCACTAGGTAAAAAGGAGGTAATCCCTTAACCAAACTCAATTCATTTTAAATCTAATGTGGGTTATAGGGAAAAGAAAGAAAAGAAGCACATTAGGTGCTATACTTGTGGGGAGTTAGGACATTATCACACTCAATGTCCAAGAAAAGGAGAGCTCAAGAAGATGGAGCATTTGAGAAAATGGGAAAAGAAGAGAAGGAAAGAAGCTCACATCAAAGTGGAGCTCACATCAAGATAGAAATAGAAATACTATTGCGTGCCAATACACCAAAGAATCCATGTTTCATGATAAATCTAGGGTTTCTAGACCTAAGGATCAAGACATCAACCCTAAGAAAGGGAGACACATGCCTAGGAAAATAGGTAGATCTAGGAATGATCAAAATGAGCATGGTGATACTAAGATTAGAAATTTAGAAAAGGAAAATCAAGCTTTGAGGGCAAAGCTTGACAAATTAGAAAAGAACCTAGATAGATTCATTAGAGGATCCAAGGGGATAAGCATGATACCGAAGGATTAATGCATTAGAAATGATATGTCAGGTCTAGGATACCACCCCAGGAGGTTAAATGATAGGAAAAAGTCATATTCAAGGATTCCTATGAGTATGGTAAAGAAAAGGTCAAAAATGGGAAAGAAAAGCCATTTAGAGGAGAAAAGAAAAAGTTAACTAAGGACAAGGTATGGAAAGTTAAAAAAGTAAGAGTTGAAGGTCAAGAAGCACCGGAGGAAACCGGTGTGGTCTTGTAATTGTGAATGAGTCACCTAGGGAGGTGGCTAAGGCTAAGAGCTCAAGGGAGAGCTCTAGAAGCCAAAATGGGATCCATGGTCAATAGATCTCAGGAGAATTTTTCTTAGGAGATTAGATAGACTATGGAATGTGTCAAAGGGGTTGGAAGACTAAAGTGAGTCTTAATTCTAAGGAATTGACACATTAAAAGGAGTTTCATGGAGAAAAAGAGGGAAATAGAATCATATTGGGAGAAAATTGATTTTTGGTATGTAATCGTTATATAACTCAGTACTAAAAATGTACTATGATTAGGTATGAGAAAATACATCAAGGAGAGACCAAAATTAGGACTTTTAGATAAGTTTCAATGATATAACTTAGAAAGGATTGAATTTTGTGTCAATCTTGGGATCCGGAGTAGTTTTGTTTGAAAACATATTTTTTCCAAGTAGACATAGGCTTCACAAATCTCTCCACGAAATTTTAGATTTTTTTTGAGATTTATGGAATTAATTAGACATTTCTGAAATTAGGCTGAAAGACTGAAATTCAGGTACCAGTCGACTGGTTCAGAACCAGTCAACTGGTCCAGGTGAATTCGTAACTGTCACGCCCCGAGACCCAGGAGCCGCTGGTCCAATATAAAATCGAGCAGTACCTCCCCTGTCCGGCGGACAATTTACACATACAAACAACACACGCAATAATAATTTGGCCTCAGGCCTCAAAATCAAGACATAACATAACCATAACGCAAAGTAAATCATACCTGACTGCGGACCGGTCCGACTTACAACAAAACAACAAACACATAGTCCATCAGAGGACTCAAAAATACAATACCAAGACAAACGAAACGCAATACAAGTGCGACGACATAAAACCAATACAAACCAAATAATACGATGACAAAGAACATAACTACGCGGAAGCACCCATCACTGGAGTCGTAGGGACCTGGGACTGGCAACTGGGGCTCCTCCGGCGACCAATCATCCTGGAAACAAAAATATAGGCAACGGTGGTGAGTCCAAATAAACTCAGCGGATACCAGAAACATATATGCACAGCAAGCTATATATAACAATAAGAATCACGCTGATACAGTCTCGAATATAGGGGATAAAACCTAACTGCAACCTAAGAGTAAAAATCCATACCAGAGTCCATCAATCCTGCAGATAGGTGTAATCAATCCCCGATATAACCTCAAGAATAATACACAATCCAAATGTGCATGTCACCTGTAAGTGTATATCAAACCTATACAATACTCAAACACAATAAGCACCAACAAAGGTGCAATGTATCCTATACACATAGTACAACGATCTGTTCTGTATGCACCTCAGCTACCACCGGACCGGCGATCGGGTGAACAGGAAACAGACGAGCCAACCCCTCATGGTTGCCTAGAGAAGCCAACCTCTTGTGGCGTACAACATATAAAGCCCAACACTCGTGGCTATGCACATAGATGCCCAGCACCTGTGGCAATGCAAGTATGTAGCCCAGCACCTGTGGCTATGCAAATATGATGCCCAGCACCTGTGGCAATGCAATCATGACGCCTAGCACCTGTGGCGGATGCAATATGTAGCCCAGCACCTGTGGCTATGCAAATATGATGCCCAGCACCTGTGGCAATGCAATCATGACGCCTAGCACCTGTGGCGGATGCAATATGTAGCCCAGCACCTGTGGCTATGCAAGTATGACGCCTAGTACCTGTGGCAATGCAATCATAACGCCTAGCACCTGTGGCGGATGCAATATGTAGCCCAGCACCTGTGGCTATGCAAGTATGATGCCCAGCACCTGTGGCAATGCATGTATGTAGCCCAGCACCTGTGGCTATGCAAATATGATGCCCAGCACCTGTGGCAATGCAATCATGACGCCTAGCACTCGTGGCGATACAAATATGATGCAGCCATGACTGGAGACGGGCTCAGACCTCAAGGGAGCCGATGGTCTCCATCACGATAATAGCATCGATGGTCTCCATCACGATAATAGCATCGTGCTAATAGCTCAATCAATACAGGAAACCTGGTTGTGCGACGGGCTCAGACCCTAGGGGAGCTGATAATCGCCAGTATGCAATCGTACAGAGCCTACAGCTCAGTATGCAACTTGAGGGTAGTGTATGCCAACAACTCCCTCCTCATATACCAGGTTGTCAACCACACAAGGTATATCTAGGAATCAATCCAACCACACATCGGTGGGAAAGGTATAGGTATAACGCATGTATCCAGATCTAACCATTCAACCCTAGGTATCCATGCAAGGTATATCTAGGAATCAATCCAACCACATATCGGTGGGAAAGGTATAGGTCTAACGCATGTATCCAGATCTAACCATTCAACCCTAGGTATCCATGCAAGGTATATCTAGGAATCAATCCAACTACAGATACAAAGTGACCTATTGCTGTATCTCAGCACATATATACGCATGGCAAATATCGAGACTGTATGGAACTAAACAGGAGTCATCTAAACAACATATATTAGATCATAATACACAAAGGCAGGTACAGCGTATAAACTTACTATTATCTATAGCAAACTATGCATAATAGTAAGACAATATCTAAAAAGATAAGTCAGGGGTACCCGCCTCAAATGAAGATGCTCGTATCAACAGAGAACCTCCCGTCCAATGGTCCGCAACTAAAAATCCAAATCAATATCCTGTATCAAAGGATACATTTATTTAACTATTTACACAAGTAGTAACTAGTTAAATAAATTTACTAAGCTATTGAGATTGGGTTCCATGTAAGTTTAATGTGAGCTTAACCCAAAATCCAACACGCCTCTACCAATGCCAAGGACTCCTTTGGCTCACGGCAGGGATCCCAATTGATCATCAATAAACAATACCTCACTCTAATTACAACCATCCATCCACTCACAGTATCAATAACTAGTTCGGATCAAAGTTAGTGCTAGGATTCCAAATAAACATCCCCTACAAATCAAAAGTTCCCTATGGCAACATCCAAAACTTCAATTGAAGCTGATGACAGATCCTACAGCCAAGAACAGAACCGATCTATCAGCTACTCATCCACAGCAAATCAAGATTAGAATTCAAACATCCAATTTCTGACCAAGGCAGATTCAATAATATATCTTACCTATCCACTCAAAGATCAAGACCCAGAAACAAAAATCTATATAGAATGATAATAGGACTCTGATCAAAGCCAATTAATCTCTAAAATCCATCATCAATTCAGCAGCCACTCAATTCCTCACAGTGGACCTATCAAGATCAAAACTCAACGAGTTGTAATAGATTTATCCCAACAAAACTAGAAATCCATCTACAAATATACCTATGCATTATCAGAGACCAAATCAGTATCAATCCCACTGAGACAGCTCTATCCACGCATGCCAGTACAGAGACAAAATATGTATGGAAACTGAAATCCAAATCCAATGGCATGGGACGAAATCTACAGAATCAGGCTAGACTCCAATCGAGATAGGGATGATCCTTTTACCTGAGCCTTCATTGATGGGAATCCTGCCCCCAAACCCCTATCTGATCCACCGCCAGTCAATCCTCTAGATCGTCCTCCGATTGGGCTCCGGTAGCGGAAAGGAGTCGTCGGCTCTAACAGCAAGACCAGCTCGTGCGGCGATGGCTCTAATCGGCAGAGGATGGCGTCGTTGGATGTGCTTAGCTGCGGGTGAACGCGAGGAGAAGAAGAGTGTGCCGACGACGAAGAAGAGTAGTGGTAGGAGTGGTGGAGGCGCCGGCGTCGAAGGGGGAAAGAGGAAGGCGAGGGACTCGAGTGGAGGAGGTGGGCTTCGATTTCGATCGGGCAGAAGTGGCGTGCGGGCGAAACCCCGAGCCCTAACAGCCCTTTATTTGGGGTCTTTTGCATTTAAGCCCCCTTAGGTCTAGGATTTTAAACCCTTAAACCCTCCAACCTTTAATCTATCAAGATTTAGCCCTTAACTTTAAAACTATCTAGTGTATAACCCCCTCTCAAACTTCCAGCATGCCAACCTAGACCCTCAGTTTAGTTTTTCTTTCACTCAAACCCCTGTTAAGTTTCGGAAATCTTAAACATCTCTGATAAATCACCAAAAAAATTTTCTGGTCCAGGTTTTGTGTCGCCGAATTTAACAGTAACTGGAAACCTTCTATTCGTTTTATCAGTCGACTGCCCCAGGGGCAGTTGACTGATTTCACCTAAGAAACCTTCTGTTCGTTTTCCCAGTCGACTGCCCCAGGGACAGTCGACTGATCTGCGGGTTTTAATAAGAAACAAATTGTGTGGGGTGGCCAAAACCTAGGGTTTTGCGTGCCACCCCTGCGAGCCTTCGTCTCCTCCCAACCTCTCCTTGCGATCTAAGGTACTCCCAAGCCCTAGAAATGCTTCTCTAGCCTCCTCCCACCTCGGATCTACAACTAGGGTTGGTAAAGCTTCTCCCTTCAAACCGATCTTCATCAAACTTCATCATGAAGCGATTGGAAAAAAGGTAACACTTTGTATAGTTTAATTTTTCCCATTTAAATCTTGATTTGGAGCTAATTTGGCCTATTTTACTTGGTTTTTTCTTGTTCTATCTTGGTATGGGTACATGCATTTGTGTGTCACATGTTAGGTTGGCTTCTAAAAGGCAAAGAGGTGAGGGGTCGTCACAACAGGGTCAGGTAGACCCGAATGCGCCTCGGTTCCAATCCGAGGAGTGTCGGAAAAGATTCACCGAGAATGAATTCGTGTTGATGAATTGTAGATATCTCAATAGGTCTTATTTTCAAGAGAAACCCCCTTAAATTGCTGAAATGATCACTCATTTTGGAATAGAGCAATTGGTATATTGTCGGCATGACATTAATATAGACATGTGTAAAGAATTCTATGCGAATCTCACATGCATCGATCCTGATAATGACCTCTATAAGTCCATGGTGGCAGGAGTCGCCATCCTCTTCTCATCCACAGTTTTAGGTATATTTTTGGGGTGTAGAGCATCTAACAATGTAGTCACATATTTCCCAAAAGTTGTTGAGCCCCTTTCTTTTCATGATGTCACTATTGATCAAATTCACATGCATTATTTTGCACGACATCGATGCATTTCAGAGCGTATTTTTGACGCTAAGAACATGAGTCCATTTAGTCATATCTTGTATAAAATTGTCTTAGAATGCATATTGCCCATTATTACCAAGGGGCGGTCGAGGATTCGACTGCCGCACTTGGTAATGATGTACGCCTTAGAGAGAAGGTTAGACATCGACATTACTCTGCATGTCCGTACATTTATTGTTCATTTTTCCCATAGTGTGAATGGGAAGATCTACATGCCTTTCTGCCATGTCCTGACTGAGTTCTTCGAGTCTAGGGGTATAGTCACGACTAGCGGTCAGGTCCGTCACCTGTCAGGTCCGTCACCTGTCAAAGGACTATGATCAGATTGGCATACGCCAGTTTTCCTTGGCAGGGATCGAGTGCAGGTAGGGGGAGATAATTTAGAGGCAGCGCCCTGAGTCCTCTAGTTCTGATGAGGAGCCTGCTGATGAAGTTACACGAGAGGAGTTCTCCCAGCTCCGGTATGAGGTTCACGGCCTCCGGGAGGACTTCAACGACTTTCAGCAGACACAGATTGCTATTCAGGAGGAGGTTCATGGCCTCACACAGTTCTGTCAGGGGTTCCAGTGACAACAGAATGAGATGTACGTGATGATACAACAATTGCATCTCACATATCATGCCCCTCCTCCTCCTCCTCCGGGCGATGACATACAGTAAATTTTACTTGATGTGATGGCTTGAGTGTTGACAGTATCTTGCTTAGATGTTATTTTTATCTCTCAAACACTTTTTTTCATTTTGGGATTGTAATATTTCGTTACTTCGGGGTTGTAGCCCTTGTGACACTTTCATGTTTATTTTCAAGTCATGTATGATACATTTACTTATTCTTTCATGATATTTTATGAGTTTTTATGTCATAGTTTGATATTGCTTATATTATTTGAGATTCATGGATTGCTATTGAATAATAAGATATGACTTTAACTTAAAATCTTTGTTTATGCTTTCATAGTCATTATATAAAGTCTTACTTCATGATTTAATGCTGATTGTATGGAATAAGACTTTATTGATATCATGGAATTTTAGGAGGATTGATAAGTGCATATGTATCTAGGGTTAAGAGATAAGAAGGGGAGGATTTTATCATATTAAGAATACATAAGAAAAAGGGGAGAGTTGAGGGCAGTTATATGTGTGAAATGTTAATGAATGGAGTTGACAAACACATGGATTCATTGATAGATTTCAAAGTTGATACAAAGTGTCAAGTTTTGAGAAAATTTGAGTTTGTACCAAAAGTCAAGCACAGTTGATATTTTTCATAAAATAATATTTTTCTAGGGTAGAGTATATCCTAACAAATGTGCTTGCAAACTTTTAGATTTTTTCAAATTTTCTAGAATTTTCTAGAGGTTTCTGAAATTTGGTTGGGATCTCAGAATTTGGCTGGGGCAGTCGATTGATATCTTTGTGATGAGAATAACAGAGGGCAGTCGACTGCCCTAGGGGTAGTCGACTGGTAATTCTGTATGTTGATTTCTGAGGGATTTTTCAGAAATAAAGTGAGTTCTTTTTGGCACTAGGGGTAGGGTTGCTTGGGGGCAATCTTTTGATGGTGTCAAAGGGGGAGAACTTGGGGTGTTAAGTTAGGTTTAACTTGACGAAAGAAAATGTGCGATGTTAAGTTGGGTAGAACTTAACTTGGTGTTGGTTGTGAGAATTGAAAATTAGGAGAGGGCATAGGTTATGGGGGAGGTTGTCTCTTATTTGCTATGCTTTAATTTTCAATTGCTATTACTATTGTTGTTTTTGTTTACCTAACTTAAACATATTGCCACACATAAAAAAGGGGGAGATTGTTAGGGCAATCGGCTCGGGTATGATATGGAGGATTATGGTTTTGATGCGTGTGGTCAATATGATTAAAGTTAGGATTTGTTGTTGGACTAATATGTGTATATGAGTGTATAGGTGTGTAGGTACACATAGACATGGTTGATGTCTTCAGGTGAAGGGTGGCATGGAGGCAAGCTGGAGGCTTGTGTGCGCATCCTAGGGACCATGGATATCAGGGACGATGAGCCGAGGGACACGGACTTCGAGGCGTACGTGAAGGATGGCATGGAGGCAAGCTGGAGGCTTGTGTGCGCATCTGAGGGGAGAGGGCCGAAGACGAAGAGAGCGTGAAGGCAATAGTCGAGGCTGCTGGTGAAGAGTCGACCAGGTCGTGAGGGTCCGAGTGTGAGTGTTTGTACTCGTGAACTAAGCCGGGAGGGTTCGAGTGCGAAGAGAAATGTTCTCGGGAAGGGAACCCTAGGCTTAGAAGGGGACCAGTCGACTGCCCCAGGGGAAATCGACTGGTAATGGCTGGTGATTCGAACGTTGGCTGTAACGGTTGAATCTGAATGGGACCAGTCGACTATCCCAGGGGCAGTCGATTGGTAGCGACATTTAGCACTTGAGCTCTATTTAAAGGAGCTCGTTTAAGGCTACCGTTCCTTGGCGAAATCTGCTTAAATAGAGTGGATTAGTAGTCTTTCTAGCTCAAATAGTGTCCAGAGGTTGCGGAGAGGTTTCTCCACCCACAAGGAGCTACGAGATCTAGCCGGAGGTGCTCCGGGGAATCATCCACCGACGGATTAGGGATCACCCACCTTACGGGCAGCCGTGGAGTAGGAGTTTTTATCTCCGAACCACGTAAATAGGTGTGTTCCTTGTTGTTAGTTTTGTTTTTAGTTATTGTTTCTGCTTGTGCACTAACAATTATAGGAAGAAAATCGAAAGTTGTTATTTACCCCCTCTAGCAAGACAACAACGATCTAACAGTTCTAAGTATAAAGTTTTCTTCCACTTATCATAGTATACTTAGAGAACATCATCTTATCAGAATAGATATAACGTGTTGCTCCAATATCGATCCACCGCTGATTCGGGTTATCCACCACCGTGTTGGCTTTAAACACGACCGCAGTGAGATCCAGTTCCATATTATTAGAAGTTGCGACATGATTCGCAGCATTCTTCTGACTCTTGGTTGGTTTCTTCGGGCGTCTATAATCCTTGGATATGTGTCCTGGCTTTCTGCAGTTGTAGCATGAGCCCTTGAATTTCTTACCTTGAGTCTTCTTTTTGGATTGCTTCGGCTTCTTGGCGTTCGGCTCTACCAGGTTGGACATCTCGTCGACAACCGACTTCGTTCCTATGGAGTTGGATAGTTTTCAATTATCCTCCTCTATTCATAACCTTAGGATCAGGTCTTCAAGTCTCATCTCCTTTTGCTTGTGCTTGAGGTAATATTTGAAATCCTTCCACAATGGAGGGAGTTTCTCGATTACCGCGGCTACTTTGAATGACTCATTCAGCTTCATGCCTTCGACATCCAGATCATGTAGTATCAGTTGCATTTCTTGGACTTGAGAAATCACACTCTTAGAATCCACCATATTGAAATTCAAAAATTGGTCGACGATGAATTTCATCAATCCGACACTTTCAGTTTTGTATTTCTTTTCTAGTGATTCCCACAGAGATTTTGTCGTTTCTATCGGACTATACACGTTATACAATGTGTTGTCCAATGCGTTAAGAACGTAGTTGCGACATAGAAAATCTCCTTGCGATCATGCATCGCATACAACCTTACTTTTAGAATCACCTTCCGTAGTGGCTAGTGAATCTTTATGCAAAAACCATACGAGGTTTTATGTTATCAGATAGAACATCTTCTGCTGCCATTGTTTGAAGTCGGCTCCGTTGAACTTCTTTGACTTCTCTCTGTGTGAAACGATGGTCAGAACGTCATTGATCAAGGCCATATCAGTTTGCTCAATATCGTTTTACGATTGTGGGTCGATTGGGTTGCCGTTGGGAGGATGCAAACTGATATAAGATCGTCAAGGCTAGTGTTCGACACTATCTCCATAAAATGATATTGCTCCGCTACAAGTACTTACGGATAACAATAATTCGTTTCCCAAT
This sequence comes from Boesenbergia rotunda, assembly GCA_024364735.1. Taxonomy (NCBI): domain Eukaryota; kingdom Viridiplantae; phylum Streptophyta; class Magnoliopsida; order Zingiberales; family Zingiberaceae; genus Boesenbergia; species Boesenbergia rotunda. The sequence goes on along the minus strand of JAGFNQ010002594.1, from coordinate 101,760 downwards.
ACATAACAACGATGTCTTGAAATAGCAACACTTCAAATTTCGAGACTAGCAAACCTTCTCATAGACTTTTTGGACTCTGATGCAGAGATGAGATGTATGCTTTTTGGACTTTAGATGATTGAATAAACGATTCCAGCATCCAAGGGATTCTATTTATGCAAGGAGAAAAGGTGAGGTATCCTTTAGTGAGTGGCTGTGACCGTTGGTTTAGGATCATTTAGGTCGTTCGATCTGGAGGGTTGTAACTCTTTAGATAGCCCTTTGATCTCAGCCGCTAGATCTGGATGGTTATAACCCTTCAGATCTCCCTTTGATCTCAGCCGCTAGATTCGATCTGACATTTCAGATCAAGTCTCATAACCAACGGTCAGATCGCGATTCACCGCGATCAACACTCCAGATCGCGTTACTTACGATCCAACCCCCATCTTCGATCCAATAGTTGTCATTCGTTCGTCCAGTTAATAGTCCAGTCATCTCTCTCTGCCTATTCGAATGCCATATAGGCACTGCCACATCACACGTAAACATAACACGCCACCCGAGTGCCACATAGGCACTGCCACATCACTTGGAGCATAAATTTAATCTCTTCAATGCTCCTGCAAAGTGCGTCAACAAATCGTCCATTGTGCGTGTGACAAGTGTCGGGCCGCGGGCTCGCAAGTGCGAGCACCTGCTCGTCCGTGAAAAGAGAATATCTGTGTTTTTCTTTTTTAACTCTATTAACATAGCAACACATATAAGAAAGTAAATACTTTTGGAATTTACAAACGTGGGACTATTCGCCATCTACTTTCTTCTATGTTATTTTTGAACTGACTTTAAACAATTAATTTCTCATTCATCCATAATCGATTTTGAGCAAATTAATAGTCTAGATTCATTTATGCGAAACGTAAATTTCATTTTTGAAGTCAATTTAGATTTTTATCGATTGATGATACCTCGATTTTTCCATGCAAAATCGTATTTGATCTTTTGAGACCCAATATCCAACATCCTTTACTTTACCTCCATGCCCAACTCTTATAGACCTCCTATAGTTTACTTCGTCCCTACGGGATGGACTGATAGTTAGTACGTGAGTGTTATCATCATGAGATTTGAGGGTCAAAAGTTGGCAAAGTCAGTGTGCCCGTCTTTCCCCCGTGCCAACTATAATATTTGGGCTAATAGTTTTTATGATTTATCTCTTCCGTATTAATTCTGAGACGGATTAATGAGAACATAAGAGTGAACGAATCGGCTTGACCATCTTATAGTTCACTTCATTTCATATTTTTATTTAAGAATATATAATAGTTATTATTCTTTTTATAAAACTGACACTACAAGAAAAAAGACCTATTGTGACATTTACTTTATGACACTTAATAGTAAATGTCATTATAAACTATTTATAATGACACTTATTAAAACAGATTAATTTTATAAATAAAATATCTGATAAAATCCTTTATCATGACACATTTTATAAATGTCATTATAAATTAATCAAAATTATTTAATTTGTTTAACCTAAAATATATATAAATATATATATATTCTCCTTCTCTCACCATGCCAAATCCCTAAACCCAACGCCGCCCTCTTCTTCTTCTTATGCATCTCCTCCCTCGCCCGACCTCTTCCTCCCCTCTTCTCCTCTTCACAAATCGCGGCGACCACCTCCCCTCGCGCAGGCAAGTAGGATTCGAAGCCGAAACTGAGCGCATCTCCTCCTCCTCCTTCCTTGATGTTCACCGATTGCCGCGAGCACGAGCCAGTTGCCGACCACCTTGAAGTGCCAATCGAGAGCCTTCCTCCCCGACCTTGGCGAGGCTGCAACCTTCGGAGCCCTTCTTGATCTGAGCCACTGCAGCGAGTACAAGCCGACGTCACCCCTCTCTCTCGATCTCTCTTTTCTGACCGCATCGCCACCTGCTCTCCCTCATCGTCGTTGGCAATGACGATCATAGGCCTTGGACAGGGCTGAGTCTTAATCATCTCAATCCTTCCTTCCTGAGTTGGAGCCCGATCACTGACTCACTTGGGCCCTCCTTCCTCCTCCGGCGCACACACACATCCCCCATCATCGACGGCCTTTCATGCGAGGGAAACACAGCAACGCCATAGCAGTCGGCTCCTGGTCACAACCGCCCACAATGCTGGTCAAGGGCCAGCCTCTGCTGTCCGAGCAAGCACTCAAGTCTGATTGCTGCCGCCGCATCCGTGTACTGCCGTTGGGAGCTCACCATAGGAGAGTGCATTATTATGCCAATGGATGGTGGAGTTGCTAATGTTGAAGGTCGCTATGGTCCGATTATTATGGCAATGTTCTGGACATTTATCTGTACAAATTGCAGTGGAATTCAGTAAGTGTTCACATTTTTCTTTTAATCGGCATGGATTCGTTCCTATTTTTGTCCAGTCATTATTTATATGATATATCATGTTGTATCATTTTTCCTTGCAGTCGGGAGTTTACCCATCGTGTTAAATCCATATCTATGGCTAAATTTACTTCCCAAGAAGTTACCGCCCTTCAAGAAGGGGGAAATGAGGTACAACTCTATTGAAAGTGTTCATTCACTTTTTTTTAAACCATATAATTTGGCCACTCTTTCTAAGCATGTAAAAGGTATTCTATTTCCTACAGCGTGTAAGAGAAATTTACTTTAAGAACTGGGATTCACAACGCCACTTATTTCTAGATAGCATGTTACTGCCCAATCTGTCCTTTCAGTTCTTTAGGGAACTATCATGCCTTGTTAACCTTAACTGTTTGCTATTCCTTTGAGTTACAACAATATTGATAGACTCAGGGAGTTCATCAAGCATGTTTATGTTGACCAAAGATATGCTGGGGAGAGGCCTGGAGACATGTCTCAGAGGCTGAAGGTAGCAACTGATGGAGATATTGTCGATTTGAAAAATTCTACTTATGTGTACAGAAAAGTTACTCATGTCAAATCTGCTTGACTAAAATCTGTATTATTTGTGAGATTGCAGGGCGATAGGGACAATAATAATGAAAACAAAAGTGAAGAATCATATAGAGGTGGTTCCAGAAGCCCACCATATGAAGGTCCCTATCTTATTTTGTTTTTTTTCCTTTCTTATTAGTACAATCTGGGATATGCAATAACGGTAGTCTAGGATATTTTTCTCTTCTGCACGGATAAATTTCCTCAGACTTGTATAAAATATGGTTAATCATTACATGTATTACGTGTGGCGTTGATTAATGCTTTAATATTCTCAAGTTCACCATTTTATCCTGCTGACGCATACCATTCAATATATTATTTTGTGGTTCATATGATTAGAAATTTATATGGTGGAACAATGTTAACTTTTAAGCACCAACTTTCTAAAATGGAAGTTTACGGAAGAGCTAAAACAATCTGATCAATCATTTTGTTGGGCAGATGATGAAACAGAGTATTCGTTGGTTCCGCGATTGATTAAGGCATTTGCCGATTGGCTTCTAAAGGTTATTGCCTCTGGCAATTTTGAAGCCATCTTCCCAGCTGCTATGCAAGAGTATGCACCATTAGTGGGGGAATTGTGGAAACATTCTGCTATTCAAGCAACATACAAGCATAGGAATGAACTTTGGCTCCTCCCTGCCACTTTGACTTACTTCTTAGAAAGGTAACAACTCCTGTTCCTTTCTTTTGTTTGCAACTTAGCTTTTCTAATTTCAAGTTATTACACTAAAGCTTGAACATTATTATTCAGTTTACTATAAAGGGTAACAACTCCTGTTCCTTTCTTTTGTTTGCAACTTAGCTTTTCTAAATTTCAAGTTATCACACTAAAGCTTGAACATTACTATTCAGTTTGCTATTATTCAGCAACTTCAAAGGACAAAATTCATATATAGCTAATCCTTGTTTCAACAACTTCAACAATAGATTTTAATTGTTCATGATTCCAAATTCATGACAAAACTTTAAAGGACCGAAAACCATTTTCACTTTTGTAGAAATGTGAGTGAGTTAATAAAGAGCTTCCTCTCTTCTTCTGTCACAGCACACACTTCTTCTGTTTTGTTTTGTTTAGCTAGTATAATAAGATTATGAGCTCGCCTCTACTATACCAAAGAGTTAACTTTGCTTGTGAAAAAAAAATCTAGATCTAGATTATATACATTTCTTTTCTTTATTATATACTTCTTTAATTTTATTTCATTTACACAAACTAATTAATATATGATTTTTTTTGTAGGTGACAAGAATATTGGATTTTGTTTAAGATGTGATGGTTGAAGATTGAAGATGCAGTAAAGTTTGGAAGTTTGGTTATATTTTGCTTTAGGAGAAATTTAATTTTTTGCTAGTTCCTAAACTAAATACATTGGGTACATTTGTGATTGTGATTAGTGCATAGATATTTTTTGAGGTGACCAATTTGACATTCTTGTATTATAAAAAATTTGGCAATTATTGATTAGCACTTTGATTTCAATTTAAAATTTTTATTTGTGTTTATGTTAATTAGTTATATGCGTAAATATTTATATCATGAAAATATTGAAAATGGGTGAGATATTTATTAATATATGATATTTTTTATGTCATAATAAACACCAAATCGTGTTGATAAAAATATCATTGTAAAACTCATATGAAAACATTTCAAAATGTCATAATAAATAACTATTAATGATAATTTTAAATGTCCTTATAAACTAATATAACAAACATTTACATGTGTCACTATAAATGATATAACGAGGCATTTTAAATTAACTTTATAAACTATTATTAGTGACATTTTTTATTATGACTAGAAATAAAATTCAAGACACTTATAATTGTCTTGATAAATAATTTTAAAGGACATATAAATTTGTCATCATTACTATAATAAAACAACATATATAAATGTCATTATAAATCTTATAGTGACAATATTTTTTGTCACTATAACAATTATTCATGCTATTAGTATGTCACTATTTTTATTTTATAGTGACATTAAGAATTGTCATAAGTGATAAAACTTTAGACGACATCACTATAGAGGACATTTTAACTTAATGTCACTATATCAAAAATGTCAGTATAAGTAATATATGATGATACTTTTCAATGTCATTAAAAATATTTTTTCTTGTAGTGTGATGGGGTTGAAATTATTTTGTATGTTTTGACATTTTAATATATCACATGTAGACTAAGTGATTCAAAATAAATGATATGATCAATAAAAGTCTATAGTTGTTATTGTCAATTTATTTATATAAATTAGAAACACATATAAATTATTACACTGTGATGGTTGTCCATTCCATCATTTCACTCTATAAAAAATCATTATCGAGATTTTTTAATTTAATCTCGGACGACCGACTCAGCTTCACAAAAATTTTCTATTAGCCGCTAGGATAAATCGAAAAGTGCTCGTAGTGGACGATCTAGAAGTCCAGCGTTCGAGGGTTCACGTGAGGAAATTTTTTTATAAATACGCCATAGCTAGAGATCGAACCGTGGATATCTGAGATAGCGAATCGTCTTACCGCTGTATTATAGTCTCGGAGGCCAATATACTCTTCACTCTAAGTTAGAGTTAAAAAGGTTTTATTAATGTTGAATGCGTTAATGATTGCATCATTTTGAGTTTTTTTTTGTTATCTCGGAGATAAAAAATAATGCAGGTTTCAAAATCTTCTATAAAAATTAAGTATCGTGATGTGCCATTTTCACGTGGTGAATTTTTTTCATGATATTAGATGATTTGGGATTTTATTCTATCTTTCAAATAGTATTGAGCGACAATGATTGTTTGTAATAGGTGATTTATTCATCTTTAACATCTTCGCTAATTTATCTTAAGATCAATAAAGAAGAGATAAATTATGAGATTACTAATCCGAATATTATGGTTAATACATGAAGATCGAGGACGGGCACATTGACTTTATCAAATTTTGACCTCTAGATCTCATAATGACAATATCTACAAATTAACTATCAGTCCATCCTATAAAGACGGATTTAGTTCCTCTTGAAACACGCTTTCAAGGATCAATCTTCCTAAATCTTTTTTGGTGTTTTCTCACACTTACTCTTTTATATCTTTCTGAGGTGGTCTCGGGGGTCTGACCTCCCGAGGTGATTTTAGGCGTGCATCTTTTCGGATTGCTCTCCAAGGTATGCCTATTCGTGGTGTTATCAAGAATCCATCTTCTCGAGAGGGCCTCGGTGCCATATAAAGAGAGTCGTTCATACTCGATAGATCTTACCATATAATTTTTTCAGTCCATGTAACAGTTACGGGATGCTCAACCTTATCAGTAACTAAGTCTGACAATATCATCTTAATAAAGGATAAAAAATAAATAGACTAAAAAAAATGTGCGCGATAATATCAAATCAGTGATGTCGGTAATTAATAATATTAAAAGAGATATATACCTTCCATGGTTAAAGTTAATACGTTACCAATGCTTCGCCCGGCCCATTTGAATCATTGACCTAAAGCTGAAATCGAGATTATTGAGATCACACTAAAATTACAATGAGATTATCCCATTTCATTTCATTTTATTTTGGGTTGCAATGAACTGCCCAAGTACGATTTAACAAAAATACAGTAATGCTGGAAATAAAAATGCAACAAGTTTTAAATTCGAAACCACAGTCCACACGTATCCTTAATTTCATCCATGCACGCATGCATGATATGCATATTTAACTAGCACGAAATCTAAAGCTTGGTGCAGTCCTTGCTGGCGAAGGATAACTCCTTGTTGTCCAGATCATACCCCACGTGGAAATTCTGCTGCGCCACGTTCCCGAGTATTTGAACGCCGACGTCCGCCGTGGTCCCCACCACCGCGAGGCACACCACCTGCTCATCCACCGCCAGGAACATGTTCAGGGGGATCAACTTGACCGACGCGTCTCCGGCGAACTTGAACGTCAACGTCGGCAGCTTTTCCTGGTCGGACTCTTGGCTCACCTGGAAGCACAACTGGAAAAATCCCTCCGGATCGCTGACTTGAGGAAGGTCAACGACCTTCAACACTTGCTCCACCAGGCTCGAGACCACGTCGTCGAACAGCATGGTTAGGGTCGTCCCGGAGTCGATGATGATGTTGCCTTCGCTTAGTTGGGACGAAGACGAAGAGTTGACCGAGACCGAGCCGCCTCCCTCGACGCTGATCTCCTCGAGGCCGAGGGCGTAGAAGGATTGGTCGATCGACATCGGTGTGGTGACCTTGGAACGGCCGGCGACCTCGCCGGCGGAGCCGAAGACGAGCTTGCTGCTGGATTGGTCGTCCATGATGGGGACCAAGCAATAGGAGAAGTAGTTGCTGTCAAGGTTCGGGGAGAGTTGGGAGACGAGAGAGAGGGCTCCGGCGCCGAGCCCGACGAGGCCGCCGGTGCTGTTGCTGAAGGTGCCAGAGCTCTGGGAGTTGCAGCCGAAGGCGATCTTGGAAACTTTGGTGGAAGAGCCGAAGGTGAAGGTCTCGGTGGCGAGGACGCCGTCGACGTTGGACCTGTCGCCGTAGGCGTAGTGGTACTGGCAGTCGGACTTGCTGCCGCAGCCCTGGACCGGGAGGGCCTCGCAGGCCTGCGACCGGCAGGAGATCTTGCTGAAGGTGGTGGAGTTGCGGGGGTCGAAGAGGGGCTCGACCTGCTCGAAGCACTGGGAGCAGGGCTTGCAGTTGGTCCAGATGAGGTCGCTGCCGGTGTCGGCGATGGCCATGATCTTGAACGCCGGCGTCCCGACTCGGAACTCCATCAGGTACTCGCCTGTGTCGGACACGACGGCGGAGGCGATGTCGTCGGAGGCCGAGAGGCGTTGCCCGCGGTGGGCGGAGCGGCGGGCCGCGGCGCGCGCGCGTTCGGCGCGAGTGGCGGCGGGGTTGTACAGCGGCGACTTGGGCGAGTCGCGGTGGATCAGCTCGACGCTGAAGCTTCCGACAGCGGCCCCCGCCGCCGCCGCCGCCATTAGGACCGCTAATGAAAGCGCAAGAAAAGCCATCTTCGTCGTCGTCGCCATGATGATCCGATCGATCGATCGATCGAGTTGCGATTTTATAGATAGGAATGGAGCAATTAATTAATGTGAATGGAATTAAATGGCAGGTTCAGAATACGAATGGATCCATTTGATGATCGATCTTTAATTGTTTTCTAATTAAGAATCTGCCTCAGCGAAACGCATTGGCTCCGGAATTATATCAATTATAGGAAGCCAAATCGTCTTTCTATCTCACCCAAGAACCCTAAATTCCCCACTACGGGCAGCTGTTGAATTACCTTTCAAACTAATATTTAATATTCATATATGATAGAATTACAAGCATTAAAGAATGATTTTTCATTCGCATTAATTACAAGTTATCATTTCCTAATGCTATTTTTTTTTCTTTCATCATGTTTAATTAAAAAAAAAATGATACACAACGTAAATTTACAATATAAAATTCAACGTGAATAACATGATACTTCAATTACAACGATTCTCAACGGGTTCATCATGCTTCCCAGATATAGTTTGGTTTGGGACAGTGACCGGAGGCCGTTGAAGATGCCCAATCAATGATCAAACATATACATAAAAAATATTACATCATTCATATTAAATTTCACACTATGAATTCACATTCTCTATCTTAGCTCCTAATTAAAATCCCTGCAAGTGATAAACCTTGAAACATAAAAGTTATTTAATGTAATTAAATTTATAAATAAAAATGCATTGAAATGATGACAAATATATAGGTTTTGAATTTAATTTAAAATTAATAAAATTTGCAATTGGAAATGTTACCATAAATTTGAAATTATCTGAAGTGATTATCTACCATTAGAGAAAGATAAATATGCATGTATTTTCATTGATTCCATTAATTTATAATTAATAAAATTAAAGTTGAATTAAAACATTACTGTTAAAAGGAAACAAACTATATTGAATTTATAATTCTAAAGCCAAATTCTTAATTATTTTTATATAGAAAGCTTTTAATTCAATTTAGTAGGCCTAATTTATTACTAAGGGGAACACGGTGAGGGGTATTTGGAAGAGGTATTTCTCCAAATATATCTTCACTTCAAATATCCCTTCTTGGAATGGGATATTTCTAAGGAATTTGACTCCGGAGTTATGGTGTAGTGGTAGGGCGATTAGTTATTATCCCAGATATTCACGGTTCGATCCCCAGTTACGGCGTATTTGTAGAAATTTTTCCTCCAAATGGGGCGCGAACCCTGGGACGCTGAGCTTTTAGACCGCCCACTGCGAGCGCTTCTCGATTTACTCTGGTAGCCGATGGGAAACTTCTATGAATTCAGATCGATCGTCCGAGGTTGAAAAAATCTCGTTAATCGTATTTATAAGGAATTTGAAAACACCTAGCATAGTCACTCTCTTTGTTTATTTTAAAAAAAATAAAAAAAATAAAAAGGAGAAAACTGTTGTAAATGCGCGGGTGAGACTTGAGAGAGGATATTTTAAATAAATTATTATTAATAAATTAATTATATTTAATAATTATTAAAATATATAAAAATATATTAAGTATAAGTTATTTATGAAAATATTTTATCCGCGAGATATTTAATTGTATAATTTGAGATATTTCAGAGTGGGATATTTGATAGGTAGACACATAAATATTTGGTTTTGTGAGATATTTGATTGTGATTTTTGAAATATTTGATGAATGAGATATTTGATTGATGATGTGGACTTAGGGATCATAAATATTTGGTATGATTGTGGATGCTCTAAACCCAACAATCTCTACGTTGAGTGACATATTGGCTTCATTGTTCTCAGTACGATTATAAATGAGTCATGCCGAATTAAACTTTATGATATTCAAGCTTATTTGATAAAGTAATCAAATCAAGTCTAGCCAAGTCTAAAATGAACCAACTTTTTTAAAATGGTTGTTTAAACTTGACTTAGTTTCTTTTTCCTGAGATTGAGCTTAATTAGTTCAAGTTTGACTTGAACTTGACTTATTTAGATGTTATTAAACTTTTAATTTGAGCATGTTTGATAATAGAAAAATGATAGGGAGAGTGAAAATGGGAGAGTGAAAGGCAAAGTGAATGATGTGACATTTTGCATGCAGCGATTTCCGACGGGTTCACCGTGCCCCTCAGGGTATAGTTTGATTCGGGGCGGCGGTCGAAGGCCATCGATGGTGTCCAAGCGATAATCGGACATATACATGTAAAGTGTCACGTCATTCACTTTTCTTTCACTCTCCCTATCATTGCTCTTGATAATATAAAATTCTTACATTTAAAATTGTATAGTTGGTTGATGAGCAATTTATAATAGAATAATGATTGGGAGAGTGAAAATGGGAGAGTGAAAACCATAGTGAATGTCGTGGCACTTTGCATGCACGATCTTCGACGGGTTCACCGTGCCCCCCAGGGTATAGTTTGATTCAGGGCGGCGGCCAAAGGCCGCCGATGGTGTTCAAGTGATAATCGGACGCGTGCATGTAAAGTGCCACGTTATACCACGTCATGCCACATTATTCACTATGATTTTCATTCTCCCTATTATTACTCTTTATAATATAAGTGTGAAGCAAGAAGTTAAGAAGATTTTTATTTTACAAAGAAAATATGCAATATTGGATCTTCTTAAAATATTCAACTTACTCCATTACAATTTAACTACTACACTTTCGAATATAAAGAAAAGTTACAGTTAGAAGATGGTCCAATAGAGGTTAATGCAAATAATTTTAAAATTTGGTTGAAAGTTTGATTTATTTAACTTATACTAGGTTAGATATAATTTTCAAGTTCATACAAAATCCCATAAAGCATTATCTTGGAGCGGCAAAAGAATTTTATGCTATTTTGCTGAAAAAAATTATAAGATTTAGTATATTAAAGTTTTGAAATTTAATCTTTGCAAGTTCATTGATAGTGAATGGGCGAGTTTATTGAATGATTGAAAGAACATCTCAGCTTGCATTTCAATTTTGGGTCGGGAGTAATTTCATAGAATTCAAAGAACCAAGCTATAACAAGACTATCCTCTTGAGAAGTAAAATATATAGACCAACTTTAGCAACCTGTCAAATAATTTGTGTTAAAAGTTGTTTTACAAATCTTCACCAACAACAAGAACAAGAAGATACAATTGATATTTTTTTTTTGGTGAGAATTAAGCATAGTATTTACTTGCATTTCTAACAAAATCACTTACATGAGATAAGTTTGTTTAATTCAAATCCCCTGTAGGCATTTGTGATTTTGAATCAAGAGGGAGCGTTAAAGAATATATGATTCAAAATTAATGAATTTAGTTAATTGGTAGTCGATGAAGGGGAATTTGGTGTAACCTTAAAGTTATTGTCATGTGACATCAATGTCATGAATTCTGAGTCACGTATAAATGCAAAGAAAAACAGAGTACAATAGAATACTAATTACTTTTGTAATGGCAATAGGAATGCCATGTTTTTCTTACAAAAAATATTATACATTGTTATTTACTCGAAGTAGTGAATATCTATATCAATTCGACTTGAAATTTTTTTTGAATCAGATTTCGAATCCAACCCGATTTGATCGAATTCTAAAATCCTCAATGTGGGATGTACAATAGATCCAATATAATTAATTCTTCTCCAAAATCCTATATTAACGAGAACTTCTATCATACTTTTTTAGTTAATATATTGGTAGTCAATGTTCGCTAGTTACTTTTTTTAATAGCAATAAGAATGCCACTTTTTTCCTAAAAAAATTATATTATACATTTTGTTTTTACTGGAATGCTACAACTACTTCGAGTAAAAAACAAAAAAAGATAGGTAAAGTTAGTTTCTATAGGGTGTCAATTCGAATAAGTGCAGTCGAATAGTAAGGGTTTTATAAAATATTCTCATTTTGAATTTAAACCAAACTCGAAAATTATAAAATCGATAGATCCTGGCCTTGTTTACGGGTAGCTCGTCCCGCTCAGCTAACCCGCCTGGCACCGTGAAGGTCCAATAGAAGGGCCGACGAAGACCTCACCGGGAGATCCCATGAGTTAGGAAACCCCCAATGTGCTTACCGACCGACCCCGGGGCAGAGTCGGTCGGGTCGACCCCGAGTGTCTACTCACTCGGTCGACTACACCCGTACCCCGATCCGGATCGGGATCGGACAATCCAGTCGGATGCGTGATGACCCACGCTCATTCAGCATTCCATGGATTTGACAGCTCACAGAACCGAGACAGAGCCAGACAGACATATCCCAACAGATCCCCGACTCAGGGCGTACCCTGCACCTCAACTCTCCCAGTCGGATGCGTGGCGGCCCACGCTCCCTGACCATTACCTGACCCGGTCCTTGACACTCGGACCCGTCGGTCGGCGCTCAGGCTACAGACTAGATCATCCCTACGCTGCCCTAGGATATTACATTCGAGGTACGATCTTGATGTCGGGGTAATACGCGCCTTGCCCATTTATGACACCCCTCCTGGTTATCCCGCCGATTTAGTACTATCGTACTGCCTAAGCACCCCGCGCAATGCCACGGTACTTTCAAGTGCTCTCATACGAGCTAACAGGTAGCATACCCCTGTCTCGTCGACACGAATAGGGGCTGTCAGCTCCTCCGGCTATATAAGCCCTTCACTCCTCATTCCGCAGGTATGCACGTGCTCTCCCTTCTACTGCATTTCCATTTGCTCTACTATATTTCCTGCGGATACTGACTTGACCATCGAAGTGCCATGCCGGGGAAACTCCCCGGCGGGTTTGCTAACGGTCGCTGTCTTGCAGGCCGAGGCCAGGTCATAGCCAGGTCGGCACCACCTCAGCTGTTCGGGCTACTCGGGAGACCATCTAGCCCTTGGGACTTCCACCTCGTTTCGCGACAGGATCACCGATCAACCTGATATTAATTCTTTTATTTTTTTAAATAAAACTTCGAAATACATAATAATAATAATAATATTTTAATTCTAAATAAATATTAGCACAATAAATAACTTTAAAAATGGAAATAAAAACACAAACCACTTTTCGTTTCTCTCCAAATTACCTCCAAACATCTCAATCCGGGTCAATTCGGATGAACCCAAAATTGATCGAAAAAAATTAGATCAGATTTTGCGTCCAACCTGATTTGACCGAAACCTAAAACCCTTAATCCTAACTTGATATTTTCTGAGCCAACACAGATTGAGTTAGCTGGTCAGGTTCATTTTTGACACTCTTAATTTTCTCTTTTTAAGTGTGTGTGTATATATATATACTGAAGACATTCTGTTGCCGCACGCGATACTAAATCTAGTCGTTTAGCTCCAGGGTTAACCCAATTAAATTTTACCTTTAAGATTTAAGAATTGGATTATAGTGTTTAAGTTAAAAAAATTAAAACTAAATAAATTTTAGGTACTCACAGGATATATATATTTAGGATACCTAATAATATTTATTTATTTTAACTCCGGAGTTAAACCAATTAGATTTTATCTCTAGGAATTAAGAGTTGAATTATAGTATTTAGATAAAAAATTATTATTAATAAATTTTAGAGGTTGGTGGAATATATATATATATTTAAGGTTTAAGATTTAAAAATATTAATTTTTAAAAAATTTTAAAAAATTGAATCTGGATGGGTTGATCCTTGTACAGTGGGAGCTATATTTTTGAAATTAGTAATTGAAAAAGTAATAAAATAATCATAGCTCTACATCTCATTTCTTGCTACTTTTCTATTTTTTATTTTGCTTCCAAAAGAAAAATTCCTCCTCTTCCCAACAACTTTAATTGTCAGGGTAAATTTACAAATTTTACATATTCCTCCAATTAATCTAAAACTTCTTTGAGCCAATTTCTTTCACTGAAGCTGCCTAACAATCACAGAGAACTGTCATATCTTTCTCATCTCTCACATGTGATAACCAGGAAAGGATAAATAATACCCATAAAACTAGAGATGGCAAAGAAGTTAATCATTTTGCTAAACAAAAAATTGTAATTATTAATTTCCTACATTTCATCATCTCCAAGCTCTCTCCTCTCAGCTCTCTTGCCAACAGAAGAGCATCGACACGCAGCAACGCAAGATGTAGAACCGCGTCCGCTGTTGCTTCACCATCACGAGGCACCTTCGCCAGAGACCGCCCTTTGTCGACAGCCGCCACGGAGTCTGCTTCTCTTCCGAGTTGCTGCAGAAGGAAGTAGCCATATCAATCATCAAGCAACGGCGGATTTAGAGTACCAAGAACAAGTTAAATGGACCGGACGACCTATCAAACACTTAAAACTCTGGTGACCTAGAGGGAAATGACTATTAAAGACTGGTTAGGGGGTCCAACGCATGTACTCCGACGAAGACAAATGAGAGTGGAAATAGTAGTAGAAAAATTGTAGAACTTACTTGTGCATAAAGAAATGGGGACCCTTATATAGATGCGAGCAGCAAAACAAAACCTGCTAAGACGTCTTGTCCGGCTTTAATGCTTAGATTTGAGGGCAGGATTTGCCGGTTGAAAGGGGATGAGATCGGCACCATACTTATCATCGATCGAGTCAAGATGTACCATCGCCTCCTCTCTTAATTGCCTTATGCATGTTGGTTTACGTGCATCGACTTGCTGTCCTATCGAAATACTTTACAAATCTGAAGAATCTACTAGTACACTTTTATTCCTTATAATCGTTAAACCATATCCTCCGCACGAGATTCTTGAGGGCCCACTGTACCTTCTTCGACATCCCGTCAGGTTCGCTGACTGGCTGACCAACAAAACGGATCCTCAGGGGGGAGGATGTGGGGAACCTCAAGGGGCCATTGTCTTCGGGACGGGTATGTCTCGGCCAGCTAGATGTATCCAGCCGGACGGAGGTGCAACCTGTTGGATGATCAGATGACTCGGGGCCGTCTAATTTAGTTTGCCCGACTGAATGATTATCTTACCATCCATCCGACTCATATGGCTAAATTTATTATATGGTTGATTGGCGAAATATGCGTCGGCCCGCTTGACCCATTATCTGACCAATGAGGTTGAGGTTACTACGGGCCGACTGGCTGACCACTTGCGAGCCGTATGGCTGACCATCTTACTGCCATGGTCGGGTGTGCTCTATGGCCGCCAAGTGTTCTCGGGGCCGCACCTTCGAATCACCCTTTCGTTTGACCTCTCGAAGTCTAGTCAGCCCCACATAAGAGACCGAGAATTGTGGGTGAAACACCCGACGACATAATAGAAATACAAGACAGTTCGTCTGAATGGACAGTTTAACTGATGATACCTTATAACCAATTTCTGATGAACAGATACATTTTGGTGCGGCAGTGACCATGGCAACTCCTCACATCACTACAAGAAATATTAAAATCCTTGTTGGGTAGGTTTTATCCTCTGCGATCACATCTCGTCAGCTCCGATCATGGCAGAGCGAAGCCCCGACTCCCCATTGCTCCGATCGCGTTCCGCCTGCCTCCCCAACTTCAAACAATCCGTCCAGCTTAAGTATGTCAAGCTCGACTATCACTGCATGATTACCCCCGGCATGTACCTCTTCCTCAGCCCACTCGTATTTATCGTCACTGGCTCACTGCCTAGCTCTTGACCTTCTGCCTTGCCGACCTCTGCGACCTCTAGAACCACCTCTACTTCAAGCTCAGGGGAAACATCATCAGCTATAATTTGGGGGGGGGGGGGGGGATGGGTTGTAGCGCGGGGCTCATCTCCATTGATCTCGCCAAGAACCTACTCCAAGAACATACCAACTCCTATGCCATGCCTTCGTAATTAGCATGGAGAACATTGCTGGCTCAGAATCGGTGAATAGCACACCTAGGGCACACAATAATATGCAAGAAGAATAGAGCAAAGAGTAATTTAACATCTGAGAAGAAAACTTACAGCAAGACAACTTCTACACACTTCTACGACTCTTTAAATACACCATAAACTAACACCACTAACCCATGAAAATAGGAAAGATTAACACCACTAAACCTTGAAAATAGGAAAGACTAATTCCACTAATTAATCCCATGAAACTAGGAAAGATTATCACCACTAATGCAAGGAAGATGTGGCCACTACTTATCATGTCTGGATTATATGCTCACATTACTCCTCCTAATCCTGACATGGCTCTAAGTCACGGTCGCCGAGTAGTTGTCGTATGACAACTAACTTCATTCCTGACAATGCTTTAGTTAATACATGGACTCACTGTTCTTCGGTATTAACGAATTCAACCACAATCTGTCCCTTCTTAATACATTCTCTGATAAAATGAAACCTTGTATCTATGTGCTTGCTTCGACCATGGAATACTGGATTCTTCATGAGAGCTATGACAGATTTGTTGTCAACAAACAAAGTTACTGTCTTTGGCTTTACACCAGTTAATTCGCTGACAAGGCTCCTCAACCACAAGGCATGACAGGTCGCAATTGTGGCTGCCATGAACTCTGCCTCACAAGATGAAAGTGCCACTGTTTTATGCTTTTGTGAATTTCAGGACACCAAGCTATCATTAAAATAGAAAGTCATTCCACTTGTGCTTTTCCTTCCATCGAGATCACCGGCTAAATCACTGTCCGAGTAGACGAATACACCAACTTCCTGGGTCCCTTTATATAAGCAAGTTCATAATGGATTGTACCTTTCAAATACCTGAGAATCTATTTGACCACCTTCTGACGCATGATTGTAGGCCTCTCTATGTATCTGCTCGCCATTCTGACAGAATATGACAGGTCCGGCCGTGTGTGTAACAAATATCTTAAACAACCAATGATGCGCCTATACTCCGTGGCGTCAACTGGAGTCCCTTCTAAGTTTTTATGCAGCTGTGTCTTGGGTTCCATTGGATGCTTTATGGCATTGCAGTCTGCCATGTTGAACTAAGATAGAATTTTCTTGGCATAAGCTGATTGTCTAAGTAAAATTCGACTCTTCTGTTGCTCCACTTCAATCCCTAAGTAGTAAGAAAGAAGACCCAAATCACTCATCTCAAATTTTGCCATCATTTGTTGTTTGAACTTGTTGTTTTTTCTGTGCTACTTCCTGTTACGATGAGATCATTGACATACACTCTAACAAGTAAACTTGCTTCTCCTTCACCTCTTGTATATACTGCATGTTCTTGAGTACATTTTTTGAGGCCTAGCTCTTCCAGACTCCTGTTCAGTCACATGTTCCAAGATCATGGATTTGCCACAGTCTATAGAGGGCCTTGGACAACTTGTACGTACACCTTATATTTCTGATTTTGTACCTCAAACTCTTCCGGTTGAGTGACATATATTTCTTCTTCTAATCTCTGTTAAGAAATGCTGACTTCACATCTAGATGGTGAACCTCCCAACTTTTATTTGCCGCAAGCGCAAGAATGACTCGAACAGTGTCAAGTCTAGCGACAGGTGCAAACACCTCGTCAAAGTCGATGCCTTGTCTTTGTACATATCTTTTAGCCACTAATCTAGCTTTATGCTTAACGACTTTCCCCGCTGAATCTTTTTTTAATTTGAACATCCAACTTAGACCGATAGGTTTGCGACCTAATAGGAGCTCAGTTAGGGTCCAAGTCTTGTTCATCTTAATAGATTTCAGTTCTTCCTCCATTGCTTCGTACCAGCAAGCCTTGGTTGCAGCCTCTTGGTAACATGTCAGCTCTTCAAACATCACCAGCATTACCTCATTCTCTTCTTCGTCAATACCAACCACTTCCTCAGTGTTGGCATAGATATCAACAATGGACCTAAAATGGGCTAGCCTTTCTTGAGACTTAGGTGTGTTCGTTAACGGAGGCGAGGTAGTTGCATGGGCGTTCGATGTGGTGTAGATGGACTTGACGCTCTTGGCATGGGTACCACAGCTGTTGCTGGTGGTGTGACATCTTCCGCACCTGCCTCAATGCCTACTGCAACAATCACCTCATCGGTGCCGAATGCATCCACCACCATAAACTCCGATAAGTTTTCTTCATTGTTGGCACCTGTATTCCATGTCCATTCACAATTTTCTTGAAACATTACATCTCTACTTACTTGTAACTTGTCATGCCTTGTATCAAATAGACGATGTGCTTTGCAGCCTTCCTCGACACCCAAGTATACCATGGGTGAGCTTCTGTCGTCAAGTTTCTTAAGGTGAGGGGCTGTGTTTTTCACATACGCAACACAACCGAACACTCTCAAGTGGGCGAGATGTGACTTTCTCCCTATCCAAGGTTCAAATGGGGTACGCTCTTCTAGCACGTTAGTT
Source organism: Boesenbergia rotunda (assembly GCA_024364735.1). NCBI lineage: Eukaryota > Viridiplantae > Streptophyta > Magnoliopsida > Zingiberales > Zingiberaceae > Boesenbergia > Boesenbergia rotunda. The sequence goes on along the minus strand of JAGFNQ010002594.1, from coordinate 83,538 downwards.
GGGAGATAGTTTAGCAGATAGACAGCATGCCTAACCGGCTCTCCCCAGAAACTTGTTGGCATATGTGTATCCTTGAGGAGAGATCTTGCCATGACCATCACGGTGCGATTACGACGCTCTACTACACCATTCTGTTGGGGTGTGTAGGGAGCCATGAGGTGCCGCTCGATTCCTTCATTTTCATAGAACCGAGTGAACTTCGTGGATAAAAACTCGCCACCCCGATCTGTCCGAAGTATTTTGATCTTGTATTCAGTCTTGTTCTCCGTCAAGGATTTGAACTTCTTGATGCTTGGAATGCATCACTCTTTGATGCCAATTACAAACACCCACTTCCACCTTGTGAAATCATCAACAATAAAAAGAAAATACTTGTTATCGGCTAGTGTACATGGTGAGATTGGCCCACAAATATTAGCTTGGAGAAGTTCCAACGGCTTCTCTGCTCTAAAGTTTGTTTTGTACGGGAATGATGACCTTGCATGCTAGGCGATCACACACACGTCACAAAGCTTGTTCGGCTAAGGCAATAGTGGCACATCAACCACCAATCTCTTCTCCCCCAACAGCTTCAAGTCATGGAAATTGACATGTCCGAGCCTCACATGCCATAACCAGGTTGGGTCTTCTAGGCTTGCTAGGAGACAGACTTGCTTGAATGTCTTCAAGGTTATCTTGTACAAGCGATTTTGTGTTCGCTTTACCAACATCAAGAGCTTCTTGCTGCTATCAATCACCTTCATGGTATCTCCTTCCATGTGCACCTCGTTTCCAGTTTCTGTCAATTGACCAAGACTTATGATATTACTACAAAGTTTCGGAATGTAGTATACCACGTGGAGAGACTTCTGATTGTCATTCTTGCATTCAAACACAACCATCCGCTTGCCCATGATCTCAATGGTTGATCCATCGCCAAACCTCACCCTCCCAGTGATGGTTTCATCTAGTTCTTGAAACTTCTCATGATGGCCAGTCATGTGGTTGCTGGCACCGTTGTCAAGGTACTAGACGTCTTTATCTTCCCCTTTCTTAAAGCTGCGATACATCTCCGGTAGAAACCTGTCTTCACTTAGCAGAATGATATCCTGCCCCTCACGCCTAGCGTGAGCCTCCTCATAGGACACGCTCATCATCAGAGTTGGCTCTTCATCAGTGGCGCAAGTGAGGTGAGCCTCATCATCACGACGCTTGTTGTAGCATTCGGATGCATAATGCCCCATTTTCTCACAATTGAAACACTTTATATGACTCTTGTCAGGAGTGCCACTGTTGTTTGCGCTAGTGCCTCCTACACTATCTTGGTGCTGCGTACCACGACCACGGCCATGACCGCGCCCTCGCCCACGCATGTCATTTGCCACGACTAGGGTTGCTAGACCCATGCCCCTTGCCTCCTGACGAAGTGTCCACGTTGCTTCCCTTCTATCGCATTTGCCATGCGGCATGAGTAAGTAGGAGCTAACCTTCAGTGCCGTTGGTATTGCCGCGTAATTGTAATGTTCGTTCCTCGTACGCCTTTAGTCACCCTATAATCTCCTCAAATGGTATAGTCTCAAGGTCGTGGAACTGCTCAATACCGGCAACAATAGGGAAGAATTTATTAGGGATAGAATCAAGCAATTTCTTTACCAAAGAGGAATCTTCAAGCGTGGCACCAAGAGTGGAGAACTTGCTGCTCATAGCGCTGAGTTTGCCAGCAAACTCATCAATCTTATTGGTCTCCTTCATCCGGAGGGCGTCAAACTCGCTCTTCAACGTTTGTACGCAAGCCTTCTTCACTCGATCACTACCAAGGTACCTCGTCTTGAGGCTATCCCAGACTTCCTTCGCCGTCTTTTTTTTGCGATTTGGAGAAGGATGTTTTCGGGGGCACACTGCAAAATGTATGCACGTGCCTTTTTGTCCTTTGCATCCACCTGGGCTCCTCCCGCTGGCTCCATTGCCTCCTAGACTCCCTGGGCATCAAGAATCGCCTCTGTCTTTATTGCCCACACAGTGTAATTGTGAGGGCTTAGTATCGGATAGGGAAATGACACTCCGCCGTTCTCCTTCACACCAACTTGTGGGATGCCTGATATTTTTGTGGAATCGTGGATTCTTCGGTGTTCTATACTACCAATGCTCTGATACCAGATGTTGGCTCAGAATCGATGAATAGCACACCCAGGGCACACAATAATATGCAAGAAGAATAGAGGAAAGAGAAATTTAACTTCTGAGAAGAAAACTTATAGCAAGACAACTTCTACACACCTCTACGACTCTTTAAAGACACCACAAACTAACACTACTAACCCATGAAAATAGGAAAGATTAACACCACTAAACCTTGAAAATAGGAAAGACTAATTCCACTAATTAATTCCATGAAACTAGGAAAGATTATCACCACTAATACAAGAAAGACGTGGCCACTACTTATCATGTCCAGATTATATGCTCACAAACATAACCTCCAATTGGAGGCAAGGGAACTATCAGGATGGGAGGTATCACCACTACTAACCCACGCCCCTTGCCTCCAATTGCTTGTTCCGGATGGTCGCCGCCGCCATTCTTCTCACCAACAAGAGGTCGGATAGGTGCCGGTCCAAGTACCAACTTGTGCACACGGTGCGCACTCACAAGGGTGCGAATGACAAATGCTTCGGTTGTGTGACGCAGGAGGAGGACGCAAATGGAAACATCGGCGGATCGCCGACAAAGCCCTGAAGACTAACATCGCCACCTTGGGGCCGCTGGTGCTGCCCATATATGAGAAAATGATCTTCTTGGCTACATTGGTGGCCAAGAAGGTGTTGAAGATGAAGATCGAACCTTATATTTCTTGAAATCAAAATTGCACTTCACCAAAATGGTATTTAATTAATGAAACCAGAATCAACCGACAGTGTTTCATTTATAGGTTGGATGATTTCAGAGATTTGTGAATCTTTGCTTGCGTTACCTGCCAGTACTCTTTAACTCCTCAGCTGTAAGGTATACAAAAAAGCAAGGCCCCCTTTGATTTCTGTATTGATTGAATGACTTCTATTTGGAATAATTTGGCTGAACAACCTTTATCATCAAGGACTACCCTCATTGATCCAATGTCATTACATTAACAAGTTGACAACTCACTGCCTTACTTTTGGTCTCTAAAGACCCCTGACAGCACTTAAATAAGGAAGAGATAAAGGAGAACACTCGATAGCAACAACTTAGATGAGAAGAAACAAAATAAAATAGTAGGGAATTAATGTAATGCTTATTGCAAATGAAAAACTTGATTACAAGCATAGGCTATACATGCCTTTATATAGTAGTAGGAAAAACTAATCCAACCCTAAAATTATGCATCTAAATTAACCTTAGTCATTCATTTATTCAAAGCATATCCATTAAAATATGGATATATTTTATCTTAATTTGACTTGATTTAAATAATACAACATAGCCTCCCTTAAACCAAGTCACAAATGTTAGTCATCCCAATTGCCTTCTTCAACTTGAGAAAAGTCTCCGTCTTCATAGATTTTGTAAAGATATCTGCAATTTGACATTCACTAGGGCAATACTCGATATTGATTTGTTTTTCTGCAACCCATTCTCTGATTTTATGGTACTTGATATCTATGTGCTTGCTGCAACCATGAAAAATTGGATTCTTAGATAATGCAATTGTTGACTTGTTATCACAGAAAATTGTCGTAGGGTCTTCTTGTCTGTGTTGTAGAAAATCTAGAATTTTTCTTAGCTAAATTGCTTGCGTAGCACAATTTGTTGCCGCTATATATTCTGTTTTTGTTGTTGAAAGTGCTACCACTTGCTGTTTTTTAGAAGACCAAGAAAATATAGCTGAACCTAGATGAAAAGCATATCCCGATGTACTCTTTCTAGTCTCAACATCTCCGGCCCAATCACTATCTGTATATCCAACAAGTTCCACAGTTTTATTAGTAAAATATAAAATTCCATCATTAATTGTACCTTTGACATATCTGAGAATTCGCTTTGCTGCAGCCCAATGTGACTCCTTTGGTTTCTCCATAAACCTGCTAAGTACTCCAACTCCAAAAGAAATATCTGGTCTCCTAGCAACCAAATATCTTAAGCTTCCAATCAAGCTTTTATATGCTGTAATATTCGTATTTTTGCCAATTTCATCTTTGGACAACTTTATCTTTTCAATCACAGGAGTAGGGACCGATTTGGAGCTCTCCATCCTAAACCTTTTCAAAATGTCAGAAGCATATTTCTTTTGTGAAACAAAAATTCCATCATCTATCTGAATAACTTCAAGTCCGAGAAAATAACTCATTAGGCCCATATCTGTCATTTCAAATTTACTAACCAAAGCCTCTCTGAATTCTGTGATTAACTTTAAGTTATTTCCGGTGAAAATCAAGTCATCAACATAAAGACAGACTATGAGTGTATCACCAGATTCAGTATGTTTAGCATACAAAGCATGCTCATAAGGACATCTCAAAAAACCGGTTTCAATAAAGTAAGAGTCAATACAACTATACCATGCTCTCGGTGCTTGCTTTAAACCATATAATGCTTTCTTTAATTTGTAAACCTTATTTTCTTCTCCTTTCTTCACGTATCCTAAAGGTTGTTCAACATATATTTCTTCTTCCAAGAAACCATTCAGAAACGCAGATTTCACATCCATTTGATACAATTTCTAATTATTTTGAGCAGTAAGTGAAATAAGCATGCGTACTGTATCAAGTCTACTTACAGGAGCAAAGACCTCAAAATAATCAATACCTGCTGTTTGCTTATAACCTTTTGCAACCAACCTCGCTTTAAAACGATCAATTTCTCCATTTGACCTATACTTTATCTTGTACACCCACTTTACTCCTACTGGTTCTTTTCTTGGAGGTAGTTCCGTCAATTCCCAAGTACCATTAGTTTCAATGGCATGAATTTCCTCATCCATTGCCTTCAACCAATGAGCCTTTTTAGCAGCATCCTCAAAAGATATAGGATCACAATCTGCAAAAAGAGCAAACTGAACAATCTCTTCATCAGACAGGTCATTATCATTACTTAATATATAATCTTGCAAGCGAGCTGGTAATTGACGCTCGCGTTGTGATCTCCTTGTTGGTGCTTCAGATTGTATAGAAACTTGATCATTATCTTGAGTAGGCTGCTCATCCAAAAAATCGTTGGAAATATCAGGAATAACAATTGATTTTTCTTTTTCAATAGACCAACTCCAACTACCATGTTCATCAAAAATCACATCACGACTTATAATAACTTTCTTAGTTTCAGGATTATATAGCTTATAAGCCTTTGATGTATCACTGTAACCAATAAAAATACACTTCTCACCTTTGTCATCAAGTTTCTTTCTCAACATATCTGGTACATGTGCATATGCCAAACAACCAAAGATCTTGAGATGTTTGACAGTCGGTTTTCTTCCACTCCAAGCTTCCTCAGGTGTCTTATCTCGAACACTTCTTGTTGGACATCTATTCAACACATAAATAGCACAAGATACAGCTTCTGCCCAGAAATGCTTAGGTAGATTTTTTGCTTTCAACATACATCTTACCATGTCCATAACAGTTCTATTTTTTCTCTCAGCCACCCCACCACCCCATTTTGTTGTGGAGTACATCTAGCTGTCATTTGATGTTGAATGCCATGCTTCTTTAAAAAATCATCACAGACAATATACTCTGTACCTCTATCAGTTCTTAAGATTTTGATTTCAAATCCACTTTGTTTTTCAACAAATGACTTAAATTGCTTGAAAATATCACATGCTTCTGACTTTTGATGTAGAAGATAAACCCAAGTTTTTCGACTCAAATCATCAATAAACGTAATAAAATACTTATTACCTCCAAGTGATGGAACTTCCACTGCGCACAAATATGAATGAACAAGTTCTAACTGTCTTGTGGCTCTCCATGACTTTCTTACAGGAAAAGGTTCTCTATGCTTCTTGCCAATTAAACAAATCTCGCAAACATGATTAGGCTTCATAATATCAGGCAACTAAAAAACAAGCTTCTTTCTTGCTAAATAATTTAACCCAGAAAAATGAAAGTGCCCAAACCGCATATGCCACAACCAATTATCGTCCAAAATCTCAAAATTGAAGCAAGAAAGGAATTTATGTTGAATTTTCAAAGGAAACAATCGATTTTGAGACATCTTTACCTTTGCGATCAACTTTCCTTTTCCATCTGTTATGGTACAATACCCCTGAATAATGCATATTTTATAACCCTTTTCTGATAATTGTCCCATACTTAATAAGTTTTGGTGAAGTTCAGGAACATAAAAGACATCAGATATAAAATTTTGAGAACCATCTTTCAACTGGATATAAATATTACCTTTTCCCATAATTGGTACTTTTGTCTTATTTCCAAAAGTAACCTCTGACAGAATTGATTCATCTAACTCTGAGAATAACTCTTTTCTTCCACACATATGGTTACTACATCCTGTTGGGACCGGGTGCATGTCGACAAGGATACGAGTTCGTAAAATTCAAAATTTTTCGTGCAGCGGAAGAGTTTGCATAAAATAATTTCCTAAATTATTTCAACTTCGTATCTAGCATGCAACCTTACATTGTGTTGACATAATCATAAAATAAAACTTTGCGGAAAAGTAAACGAATTTACCAAGTACCTCTCGTATCTCGAAGTAAGGGACGAGATCCAACCGTAGCGTCCCTTGGAAGCTCCGCCTCTATTCGCGTCCACGCCGAGTTCTCTTCGGGATGACTTCACAAAGTCACGAGTTTTGTGCCGACGAGAACTACTAGATTCTCGGAAGGCACAACTAGAAGGACAAGAGAAATAATGGAAAAACTAACCAATGAAGTAACGGAATCGTATTCCGGAAGAGAGGAGTCGCTATCCGCTTCTTCTACTTCGTGTTCGGGTTCTCCTTCTTCTTCAATGCTCACGGCAACTTCACCTTCTTGGATTTGGTTGGGCACCGGCCCTAGAGGAGCTAGGGTGCGCCGGCCCTAAGGGAAGAAGAAGAGGAGGAGAGGAGAGATTAAGAGAGAGAGGGAGAGAGTAATTAATCTCTTAATTAGTTGATTGGAATAAGGGCTAGCCTTTGGTTCCTTTATATAGTAGCAACTCCTTTGCTAAGTCTCCCTCTAAACCGAATTAACGGAATTAACGGAATTAGTTATAAGAAATTTATCTTATAAATTTTCTTATTAATTATTCCGTTTAAACCGAGTCTTTATTATAAACCAATTTATAATAAAACTAATTCTTCTTCTCTTTAAATTATGGAATAAATTTTTATAAGAAATTTATAAACTTTCTTATTATGGAAAAATCAATTCATAATTGATTTTATAAAATTAAAATAAACCAATTCATGGATTATTTTAATCTTCCATAAAAGAATAAATTTCTACAAATTTTATTTATATAAATTTCTTTATACAAATTTATTTATCCATAATTTATAAAATAAATTACACTAGATTTATTTTATTAATTAAACCAATTAAATTGGTTTTTCTCCTCTTATTTGGCCGGCCACCAAAGAGGGTTTAACACCCTCTTTGGCCGGCCAAAACCAACCCAATAAGCCGCGAATTAAACTCATTTAATTTGCCCAAAAAGCCTTCAAAAGACTTAGCCATTTTTTGCTTCCATTGCGCCTCTGACTAACTCAGATTCGACTTGTTTCTCTTGATCGGAAAATCCAATTTTCAACTCGTTTTAAATCCCTCGGATTACTCGTATTGCGTGTGACTAAATAGGCTTTCGATTTATGTTGGCCGTCTATAATTAACCCATTAATTATAGAATGATCATGAGTGGCACCTAGTAGTACATCATGATCCCCAATTAATCGAAAGATCAACGGTTTGACCTCAGAAGAAATTATTCTGAAACCCTTCAGCAGCTCTAATGAATCGTGCCTCATTCCCTTCACCACCTTATACCCACTTGGTT
>JAGFNQ010002594.1:0-70991 GCA_024364735.1 Boesenbergia rotunda | reverse complement strand
TAACTAAAATCCCATTCGAGATGTGGATAGGTGGAAAGCCTAGCATTAGGTATTTATACGTCTGAGGTTATCGAGCTAAGGCTAGACCTTACAAGCCTAATGAAAGGAAACTTGACTCAAGAACAGATAGCTGTAATTTTGTAAGTTACTCTGAAAAATCAAAGGGGATATAAATTTTATGATCTCTATAATAGATTCTTCTTCGAAACAGAAAATATCAAATTCATTAAAGATAGTGGGAGTGATAAAATCATGGATGTATCTTTTGAGAAAAGCGTTGATGATCTTCCTTGTGTGATCAGTAGTGGTATGGTTACTATACCACACATTATGGGTATTGCACATTTAGTGAATCTAGTGAACCAAGATATTCCCATGACATCTCCAATGCAAGAGGAGACTACCACTTAAATTGAGGTATTGTCTCATATTGATGAGCAAGTACCTCAACCACCTCAAATACAAGTGCCATTAAGGTGATCCTCAAGGGAATGGAAAATCATGAATTCTCATGATTATGTTTATCTCTAAGAACATGATTTTGATATAGAGTTGGAAAGTGATCCTATATCTTTCAAAGAAGTTAAACAATGCTCTTACCCTGAAAGGTGGATTAACGCCATGCAAGAAGAGTTGAAGTCTATGACAGATAAGATGTTTGGGAACTTATCGAATTGCCTGAAGGTTCGAAAACTGTTAGTTGTAAATGGATACTTAAAACCAAACATTATTCAAGGGGCAATGCCAAAAAGTATAAGGCTTGTCTTGTTGCTAAATGATTCACTCAAAAGGAAAACAATGATTATAAGGAGACTTTCTCACTTGTTTTGACGAAAAACTCTCTTAGGGTAATCATGACACTTGTAGCTCATTATGATTTGGAACCACACCAAATGGATGTAAAGACTGTATTCCTCAATGGAGATATAGAGGAACCTATATATATGGTGCAATTGGAGATCTTTGAGTCCTCAAACTCAAAGCACCTAGTATGTAGATTAAAGAGGTCTATTTATGGTTTGAAATAGACATCCCGTTAATGGTACTAAAAATATGATCAAGTGGTTACCTCATTTAGATTTAAGTAGAATTCCGTTGATCAATGCATGTATGTCAAGTTTAGTGGGAGCAAGTTTGTTATACTTGTTGGTGCGATCATCCTCGGCTCAAGGTTGACTAGTTTGACTGAGCTCGAGTGGGTTCGAGTTCGAGTTTTGATGTTTGATAAAATGTGTGTAATAAGTCAAGTGGGTCAAGATTGATTGGAGACTTGACTGATGAAGTCCTAACTCGAGAGTTAGGCAAAGTAGAAGTCCTAGTGGGATTAGGCAGACCTAGTTGGGAACTAGGTGAAGTCCAAGTGGATTAGGAGGATCACATGTTGGCAGGGTAGAAGTCTATCGAGAGACTAGACCTAACTGTGGTTAGGCAAAGGGAAGCTCTAGTGGGGTTAGGTAGACCTAGTTGGGAACTAGGTGAAGTCCAAGGTGGGTTAGCTGAGAGTTAAACACTGACACGAGAGAAGTCCTAGTTGGGAACTAGACAATGAAAAGTCCTAACAGGTCACAGTTGACCGAAGATTGAGTAAAGGGAACCCAAGACTTGGTTTAGGCAAGTTAGGATAGGACAATCCATTAGGTAATCAATTGCCTCAATCCAATCGATCAGGTGATTGATTGGAGCACTATTTCTCTTAAGAAATAGAATGACCCGTAATCGATTGAGTGATCAATTAAGCACAATACCAATAGATCAAGTGATCGATTGGTGGGCTTTTGTCGCAAGAATAGAAGCCCTCTTAATCGATTGGGTGATTGATTAAGGGCTGACCAATCGATCAGTTGATCAATTGGTGGATGTGTTCGCGAGAGCACAGAAAAGGATGAATTGATTGGGTAATCGATTAAGACCTTTTTAATCAATTAGGTGATCAATTAAGCTTTAAAAGATAGCCGTTGAATGGCTAGATCTGACGTGGTAATCGATTGAGTAATCAATTAAGGAATACTAGGTCGCAGGTATATAGGGATTTCACGCAAATTGAAAAGACAACTCTTCTCTCATTTCTTCACCCATTTTTGTGCACTTTTTGGGGGACAAGTGTTGTTGCATTTCAAAGCATCAATGGGTGATTTCAAGCTAGAAGAAAGTAAGATAAGCAAAGAAATTATTGTTGTAAATCTTATAAGATTTTATTTGAGTTTTTGCTTGTTCTCATTGTATTTCTTGTGTGAGCTTGTACGAGACTTCTCTGCCTCTAAGAAGGAGACATTCATAGTGGATGTGAGTGTAAGGAAGAGTGGATTCTTGGATTAGTCACCTCAAGGAGGTGGATACCAAGTAAAGTTAAGGGTGTTAGCAATTTCTTGAAGTTTTCGCTGCGACAAATTATCGACGAAGTGATCAAATCCATTCACCCCCTCTAGCTCTCGATGTGTCCTAACAAGTGGTATTAGGGTAAGGTCACTCTTCTTTGGACTAATCACCAAGAGAGCAAAGAGCTAGAGGAAGAAGAAGTTGAAGAAGAAACCATAGCTTCAAGAAGTCATCATCAAGATGGCTCAACTTCAAGATGGAGTTTGGCTACGACATCCGGGCACCTCCACCATTCGACAAAGCAAACTTTGATTTTTGGAAGACAAAGATCGAAAATTTCTTCATGATAGAGATAGAGCAATGATTTTCTCTAACGGAGGGTTTTGAAGCTCCAATAAATAATAAAGGGAAGCTCCTCAACAAAAACAAATGGAGTGAGGGGCAAATTAAGAGATGCTAGACTAACGATAAGGTAACCAAATTATTGACTAATTTATTGCCAAGTATCATTTTGAGCAAAATTGGAGAATATCTAGATGCCAAGGAGCTTTGGAGCAAATTGACAAAGTTTCATGAAGATTCATCCTCAACGGAGTCCAACAATGAAGGCAAAGAGGGAAACTCTTTGTTTTATGTACGTGAGGATTTAGAGGTTGAGAGATGCTCAACATCTGAGGATGAAATTGAAGAGGCATCCACCTCAAGGGTTGAGGGGGAGCATAACTCATCAATGCTAGAACAAGAAGAAGTCTCTACATTCAGATCAAAAGACAAAGAATCGAGTGCCACCACTACAACTCATAAAGGTATAACAATTTTAATTTATAAAAATAAAGATCATATAATTTTTGTTGAGTGTAGAGAAAGAGAACATTACATAAGCAAATGTCTAAAGATGGCCAAAAAGAAAGGGCATGTGGCACCTGAGATGAAGGAAAAGTCAAAGGAAGTTGGACTTGCGATACAGAAGGACAAGAAGCACATTGTGTGCTTCTTATGCAAACAAAAGGGATATTATCGAAAGTAATATACAAAGGGGAAGAATCTGACCAAGACCAAATGAAGGAGCTTAAATCAAGGGGGAGCTTAAATCAAGGGGGAGCCTTTAAGAATAAGACCAAGGTACTATTAAGTAAAGGTACTTATATAAATCATGATAATATACATGTTAGAAATAATTTCTATCATTATGGTACTATTTATCATGAAAATAGGAGGCATGAAAAATCTAAGTAGAACTATAAAGCAATTTATGCTAGGACTACCAAATCTAAGGATAAGGAATAATTTAGGACATCAAATGGTAGACCTATAAAATCTAAGGCCATAAAGAATATCCAAGAAAATCATAGAAAATCAAACCTTGAGGAAATAATGATTGAAAATCAAGTTTTGAGGTTAAAACTTGAAAAATTAGAAAAGTTCCTTAAGAAAATTGAAAACATATTTAAGGGATCAAAAGACCAAAACCTAGGTTTATGAAAACAAGAACCCTCTAAGGGAAAGAGAGGTTTGGGGTGCAAACCTAAAGCCAAAATGGTCATATCATAGAGTTTCATATTGATATGGAACTAAGTCTAAGCTTAGGAGTTAAGTCAAGGTCACAAGGAAAGCCATCCTTAGAGTTGACTAAGATAAGGATAGAATGACTAAGGCTTCGAAGAAGCCTAGGAAAGTTATTAGGAAGGTATCAAGGGAGGTTATTCCTAGTGAGTATCTAGAACATCCAAGGAGCACCAATAGATTTTGAGTCCCTAGGAGTGCGTTCTCTACACTCTAGATGGGTTTAGAGAGTGTCAACTCTAATTGGAAGGGTAGTTAAGTCAACCTTGATAAAATTGACATTTTGGGATATTTTCAAGGAATTATTATCCTTGAAAATGAATAGGAAGTTGAGATTTACTATTGAAGAGTAAAACTGTGTCAAAATTATATTTTTGGAAAATTTGAAGTTGATTAAATTGGCACAATGAGGATAAAATTCAAAGAAAGTACCAAGTTGGGATTTTGATATTTTCTAAGGTGATAAGGGCAAATTAGGGTTATATATGTTAGGCTTAGCGATTAAGAAATGGTACTTAGATAGAAAATCTAGGTATTTTCTATTATGCTAAAATACCATGATTTATGTGCCATATCATATGCAATGACATCATATTTTAACATTCATAGTTATGCATGGAAAATATCATATGTCATGTCATACATACATCGTGTAGTTGTGGTAATTTTTCTTTTGAAAATATGTATTTGATGTATGTCATGATCATTATCATACATTATTTAATTTATTGAAATTAAGGGTATTAGCATTAATTGACATTCTAGGTGGATGATCAAAGTTTATAATGTTTAGTTAGAAATGTATGAACTCTTAATTTAGAGAGAACATGACTATTATATCCCACAAAATCATAAACTGACTTGTATGTGTTAGGAGGCACATCAAATACAAGTGAGATGTTAGAAAGATGAACAAAACTTAAGATGTTGATTAAGTGCATCTATTGAGTTTTAGGTTCATCAAAACATGAAATTATGTGAACTCCAATTATTGGGAAAGTTAATTTACAAGTCATGCGCATTTAGCCCAAGGAACATGGTTGGAAATTGTTGGGATCATGCGATCGGCAAGAGGGAGGTGAATTGCCTGTGAAAAATAAACTCAATCTTTTGTCCTTTCTTAAACAAAGATAAATATTAGTTATCATAAATAAATAACATAAACAAAATAACTAAGTAAAAGAAAAGAGACACAGAAGAGTTACTTGGTTGCAACCTGGGTGGTTGCGAATCGAAGACAAATGTAGCACAATCTCCAAAATATTCCTTGTGAGTGGAGGAAGTCTCTTTCACAGTTGAGAACTCAGAGAAAAAATGAAAAGAATTACAGAATTTGTGTACTATTTGAATTGATGAAATGAACTGAGTTCAGGGGTCTATTTATAGTCCATGTGAAACTTTATCGAAGTGCTGACGTGGATCTTCTCGGGCGCTCGAGTGCACACGGGCGCCTAACACGTGGTCGAAGCTTATCCACGTCGCAACAGTCGTTGAATGGCTAGTGCTAGTGCGCGATAAGGTTTGGACACACGGACACCCGAGTTAAGTTGGGCACTTGGGAATATGGGCTCCCGAATCCAATCAGGTGCCCGAGTTTAACTCGGATGCCCAAGTTTAACTGGTCAACAACTTGTTGACCAACCTTCTAGCGGGTCTTCTAGGTAATCTCGAGTCTTCCAGAGTTGGGCTCACCCGAACCCGTCTCCGGTCTTCTCCTCGAGCGTGCTTCCTCCCTTCTTTTGATCCCTTAGACGTCGCGCGGCTCCTTCTCGCTCCACCGGCATACTCTTTCGCAGACATTCACGTCCCTTAGATGCACTAAGCCCATCGACTGCCTTCCCAAGCCATCCTTCTCGACCCCTGCTTCTTCCGCTCGACTTACTGTGCTCCCAAGCTCTTGTACACTTTGACACAGGGATCAAATACTAACAGAACCTAACTTTGACATGGTTGACCACATCAAAACTTAGCCAGCGAACTTACAATCTCTTCCATTTTGATGTGCATCAACCCGAGTTAAGTTAGGGTTAACCATAAAAAAAAATGAATAATAAAAAAAATTAGTGATAAGATTTGCAATTTAAACCTTCCTTTAACTTAATCATATCTCTCCCATTTTGATCACATAAAAAAACATGTTAAGGGAAAAAACAATGACTTAGAGAGAAGGAAAAAAACTTTTAAAAACCGTATATTCGAAAATTTTCATAGAAAATTATCTAATCACTTAAAATTTTCAAAAAATTATTATAATATTCCAAAGTGAACATTTAGTTACCAAAAAATTTAGTAGATAAAAAATCGGTTGGAAATTATTCTTAAAATTAAAAGTCTAATTATTGATAAAAAAATTATAAAAATTTATCTCTTAGTTGAAAAATACTCAAAATTTTATCTAAGTTAGAAATTTAATAGGTTCATCTCTATAAAAATTGTCAAATTAAAATAAAGTTTTTAACTATAAGAAAATAATTTTGAATTTAGAGTTAATAATTTTTGTAATGATAATTTTAAAATTGTATTTCCACTCAAAATAAATTGGAAATTTTTTTCTAATGTTCAAAAGATAGTTTACAGATCCATAAAAATCGAATTTAGTGAATATTAATTTTTAAAGTATTTTAAAATTTTAAAATTGTTTTTTGAATGAAACTTCATAAAAATTTATTTACTAGTTAAAATTTTGAAAAAAATTTATAGATAGATCAGAGTGAATTCTATATAGAAAAATATAAAACTAAATATTCTACAATAATTATATATTCAATCAAAATTTTTAAAATGATGGCAAATAAAGCATTAATTAACAATTACGAAAAAATTAATAATTAGCAAAAAAAAGTTTAACAATTTAGTACAGTCTTAGAGATCCAAAAAAAGTTTCTACCAACAAGATTTATCAAATATTTAGTGAGAATATAGTTTTTGGTTGTTTTTGTAATTTAGCCCCTATGATACCTCAAATACCAATTTAGTCTTCAAAATATTTACCTTTTGAATTTTGAAAACTATTTGAATATGTATGGTTATTTTTTAGTTTCTCTATTTGAGCCTTCAATTTTAAATTTTTTAATTTTAATTTATCATGCATATCTATTGGGCTTGCATAAACTACCTTTCTATTCAATTCTAAATTCTTAAATTTCAATTTACATAGGGATTTGGTCATTGCTTTAATATTAGAGTAAAGCCGATTGGGAGATAGAAAACATACCTCACTTATCATTCATGTTCGAAGTTCGAAGCTCCTCCTTCGTCGCTGCTTTCTTCTGATGTGGCTCCCCCTTTATCTATGCTTTGTTCTTAGTAGGTGGCCATCAGTGCTAGTCCGGTATGTTCTTTGAGTTCAGACTCATTTGATGAGGATTCATCCCAAGTGGCATTTAGATTTTTGTGTTTTGATTTTATACCTTGAGCCTTGGGCAGTTCTCTTTAATGTGCCCTTCTTCCTCATAGTTGTAACAGCAGATCTTCCTTTGTCTCTTACCTTGCGCTTTATTAAATTTTTTAGCTTTAAAATATTTATTCAGCTTCCTTACCATATACATAGTTTCTTCTTCATCAGTTGATGATTCCTCCTCGTGTTGGATCTTCTTCGTGCTTAGAGTGATGTTATCCATCTTATTCTTTCCTATGCTCCAAGACTCGTGAAGTTCTAAAGTTCAAAATAATTGTTCTAAAGTATTTACCTCAAGATCCTTAGAAATGTAGTATGCATCGATTCTGAATGTCCAGTCCAGGGTCCTCAGGAAGGCGTTTAAGGCATACGTTTGTGCTTCACGACTTTTTACCGTTTTTTCGAGCTTCTTAAGCCCCATGATATGCTCTTTGATTTGGGCATGCAGTTGGGCAACTGATTCTCCTTTTTTCATTCGGAGGTTGCCGAGTTGATTGCGAGCATATCTCATTTTGTCAGCTTTGTTTCAGAGGTACCTTCGTGAAACTCTAGGAACTTTTCCCAATGATTCTTTGCTGATTTGTAGATTTCGATACGGTTGATTTCTTACGCCGATAAAACAGTTAGAAGAAGAAATTCTGCTTTCCCGTTTGCCACAAACTCCACTTGCTCCTTCTTTGACCATAAGTATTTTTCTTTGTCTTTACTGTTGTCGTTGGGATCTTCAAAACTATTTTTCATGATTAGCAATAATTCAAAATTAGTTTTAAAGAATACCTGAATTGGTTTTTTCACATAGCAAATTCCTTATCGAATTTTGGTGGGTAGATGACTGGTTCGACCATTTTGTATTTGCTTCAGTTGACAGTTAGTCTTTCTAAAGCGTTCTCGCTCTGATACCATTTGTTGGAATCGTGCGATCAGCAAGAGGGGGGTGGGTGAATTGCCCCTAAAAAATAAACTCAATATTTTGTTCTTTTTGAAACAAAGATAAAGATAGTTATTACAAATAAATAACATAAACATAATAATTAAGCAAAAGAAAAGAGACACAGATGAGTTACTTGGTTGCAACATAGTGGTTGCTAATCCAAGTCAATACTCCTTGTGGGTGGAAAAATCTCTTACACAGTTGAGAACTCAGAGAGAATGAAAATAATTATAAAATCTGTGTATTGTTCGAATTGATGAAATGAATTAAGTTCAGGAGTCTATTTATAGCCCCTGTAAAACTTTATCGAAGTGCTGACATGACACTTTTGAGGCGCTCGAGTGCACATGAGCGCCTGACACATGTCAAGGCTTATCCAAGTCACAACAATCATTGAACGGCTAGTGCACGATAAGGTTTGGATACACGGGCATGTTTGGACCAAAAGGAATTTAGATATCTCCACAATGGTATGATATTATCCACTTTAGGCCAAGCCATAATAGTTTTGCTCTTGGGTTCTCCCAAAAGGCCTCATACCAATGAAGATATCTTTCTCTTTTAAGCTCATGATTTTTCCCATGTGATTTTAATGTGGGACTATGTTTGTAACCTTGCAACCCCAACAATCCCCCCCAAACAAAGGACCATAGGCTCCCTCAAGCGGAAAGCTTTTCTGTTTAATGTCTGATCCTCGACCCACCAGGACTTTCAGCCCCTTGGTCTACCCGACCTACTAGGACTTCATTGCCTAGCCACAACTAGGACTTTTCAGCCCGGTGTCTGGTCCTCTTGATCAAGACACAGGGGCACATATTTTCTTTGTTCAAAGCTTAACCCCACATGGTTCAATTAGATCATAGTTCTTGTGCACAGTTGGTGGTTAAACCTTCTAGTAGTCTGGGCTCTGACACTAATTGTTAAGACCAAAAGGAATTTATATATCTCCACAATGGTATGATATTGTCTACTTTGGGCCTAAGCCCTTATAGTTTTGCTCTTGGGCTCTCCCCAAAAGGCCTCATACAAATGGAGATATATTTCTATTATAAGCTCATGATTTTTCCCATGTGTTTTTAATGTGGAACTATGTTTGTAGCCTTGCAACCCCAATAGGGTGCCTAAGTCAGGTTAGGCGCTCGGAAATACGGGCGTCCGAGTCCACTGGGCGCCCCCATTCACGGGCACCAGAGTTTGATTCGGGTGCCCGAGTTTGACTAGTCAACAACTTGTTGACCAGCCTTCCAGTGGGTCTTCTGGGTGATCTTGGATCTTCCAGAGTTGGGCTCACCGGAACCCTTCTTCGACCTTCTCCTCGAGTGTGCTTCCTCCCGACTCCTCATCCCTTGGACTTCACGCGCATCCTTCTAGCTCCACCGTCATACTCTTCCGCAATCCTTCGCGTTCTTCGGATGAACCAAACCCATCGACTCTCTTCCTGTGCTATCCTTCTCGACCGCTGTGTCTTCCACTCGATTTCCTGCGCACCTAAGCTCCTACACAATTAGACACATGAATCAAATACTAACAGGACCTAACCTTGACTCGGTTGACCACATCAAAACTTACCTGAGATAGTTACAGAAATTATTTTTGAAAATCATTTCAAATTCATTTTGGAAAACCTTAGTGTAGACTATCTTTTAATAGAACCCATCAATGATGGATTGGATATAAAATAGAGTGAAACATTGAAGTATTTAAATAGTTTCCAATATTATGCTAATTTTTTAAAGAGAAATGATAGGGAGAGTGAAAATGGGAGAGTGAATGGGAGAGTAACTGAGATGGCAGCTCGCATCACCTCTCCATGTCAGCAAGAACCCACGTCATCGCGATGGCTTGATTCCCCTTCGCGACAATCCATCGCGAAAAAGAGAGTAACGAGCCTTATCCCGAACCCTAAAACCTCCGATCCCCTTCCCTCGCCCAATTCTCTGCGGTGCCGAATCCTCTGCGCCGGCCATCCCTGCGTCGCGAGCTCCTCTGCCGAAAGGAACCCCCTCGCGAGCTCCTGCTTCCGCGTCGGAACCTCCCCCTCGTGAGCTCCTCTGCCGAGCTCCTGCTTCCGCGTCAACAACTTCACAATTCCTTGATGTTTTTGAAAAGTTCCAGGACAAACTGTTAGCTTCATATGTGCAGCTCTAACTTTCATATCCTCAAATGCTGTATTGTTTTTATTAATGGAATCACAAGGCTCTCTTTCTTCTGTGTTTTAACTTATTTGCAACTGCTTGAGTTCATACATTCCACAACTTGACTCATGAGAAGATCCTACTCAGCTACTTGGCTCACTAGTTCCAAATTGGTACATTGTTTCAGCATTATGATCACAGCTCAATGTTTGAAATTCAGTTTCATTTGCAGCTTAACTTGGCACGCAGAACATATCCTCACTTGAATCCATCTTGTTCCACACTTCTACTTACATTTTTGCATTTCTATTTCAAAATTCAGCTCCACAGAATCAACTTCCAGAAATCTCGATCATTTCAAGTGATTGATTCTTGAATGTCTCTGATTTTTTTTAAAACATCTTGAATCACAAAAGCCTTACATCAAATGATAGTGGGGAGACTAAGTGCTTAACTTGGGAACTTACTGACCAGAAACTTGTATCCAGACTTGGCACATGGAATTAAGCAGTGTTTTTTTTTTGAATTTAGCAATAGCTCAAAACACTTCAAAACACTAGCCACCTCCCCCACACTTAGCTTATTGACCGTCTCGGGCAAAGTAACATCAAGAAACAATCAAAGCACCCAAGTCCATGGAAAATATGGTTATGAACAGAAAAATAGAAAAAGGAAGAATAGAATATATAGTGGATCGACAAAGAATATTGCAAAAATGATACGAAAAATGAAACAAGATAATTCACCTCTATAAATGTGGTCCAATCATAGAAATATAGTTTTGAAAGAACCAAGCAAGTTCTAGAGTACAATCACATGTGTGTATCTTAAAAAATAAGGCCAAATCCTCACTAGGTAAAAGAATTCATTTCAAGTCATCAATCTAGAGTCCATAACTAAGTAGTAACTCAAATATCCAAGAATTTTCATCCATGGGCTCAAATCCTAAATTTTAACAACCAAATTTAACTCACTTTCAAAGGATTCTAAAATGATATAAAGAAAATCTAGAGGGATACATTTATTCCAAATCATGCATGAAACAAAATGCCAAAAAAGTTAAAAATGATATCTACAATGAATCTTTATTCATTCTACACTACCTAAGCATTTGTTAACAAGAACTCATTATAAAAGAAAAATTTACTGCTAAAAAATATAAAAATGGTATATACAATGAAATAAAAGTGTAAGAAGGATCAAACTCTCCTTTAAGTTGGGTAGATAGCATCTTTAACATCCAATCCATCCACATCTAGCTTCTTCACTTCTTCAAAATATTTCTGTAGAAGCATCCATCTAATCAATCTGGGCTTTGCATCCGGCTTCTTCAGAAGATACTTCAAGGCTTGAGCAGCATCTAAGGTCTTGGAAGCATAGCAAATGACATGTGGCGCTCCATCTACTCTCTGTGCCAGTACAGCTCCTACAACAAAATTTGAAGCGTCACACATCAACTCAAAAGGTAAAACCCAGTCAGGAGGCCTAATAATAGGAGCTAAAATAAGAGCCTCCCTCAATCTATGAAAAGCTTCCTTGCATTTTTCATCAAAACAAAGATCCACATCCTTCTGCAAAAGTCTAGTCAAAGGGCGAGCAATCTCACTGAAGTCTCTAATAAACCTCCTGTAAAATCCTGCATGGCCAAGGAAAGCTCGAACATCCCGTATGCATATGGGGTAAGATAAAGAAGATATAACACTAACTTTAGCAGGATCTACTTCAATGCCTTTCCTAGAGACTAAATGTCCTAAAACAATCACACGCTCTACCATGAAATGACATTTTTCAAAATTCAAGACAAGATTAGTTTCAATGCATCTATGTAGTACCCTAGACAAATTATCCAAACAAGTATCAAATGATGTGTCAAATACAGAAAAATCATCCATAAATATTTCCATGCAGTGGTAACTCACCAAAAATACTCACCATACACTGCTGGAAAGTCCCTGGGGCGTTGCAAAGCCCAAATGACATACGTCTATAAGCGAATGTACCGAAAGGACAAGTGAACATGGTCTTCTCCTAATCCTCTGGGTCTATACAAATCTGAAAATAATCTGAATATCCATCTAGGAAGCAATAGTGAGACTTCCCTGCCAACCTCTCTAACATCTGATCAATAAAAGGCAAGGGATAGTGATCTTTCCTCGTTAATTGGTTCAGCTTCCTGTAATCGATATAAACTCTCCATGAATTCTTCACCCTGGTAGGTACTAACTCATTGCTTTCATTAGCCATCACTGTCACTCCTGACTTCTTAGGAACCACATGAATATGACTAACCCACTTACTGTCAGAAATAGGGTATATAATGCCTGCCTGTAAAAGTCTAGTCACCTCTTTCTTTACAACATCTAGAATCAGTGAGTTTAACCTTCTCTGTGGTTGCCTGACTGGCTTGACATTCTCCTCTTGAAATATCCTGTGCATACAAATGGCGGGGCTAATACCAGGTATGTCAGCTAATGCCCACCCTATAGCTCTCTTATGCTACCTCAGAACTTGCAATAATTTGTCCTCTTGCTCCGAGTCCAAGTTCTGGGCAATGATGATAGGTAAACACTGCTCCTCTCCCAAATAAACATACTTCAAATGTTCTGGCAATGGTTTTAACTCTATCTATGACTGCTCGGTAGGTATGGGTGATCCCTGGGGCTTAGTGGCAATCCCCTACACTCTCAAACCTATCCTCTGAATCTCCTGACATGTCAATCAATATAGGTGATCCCTGGGGCTCAGTGCAATCTCTTACACCTATAGAATCATCTCCAACTGCGAGTGAATCAGATACAACCTTCAAACCAGCCCCCTCTATAGCTACTGCATACTCAGCCTCATCTGAGCTAAAATATCCTCTGTGAATACCAAGTGAAACTCTATCAGCAAGTAAATCTGCACCAACTAACTCATCAAAAATATCCATACTCATAATAGAATGATCCTCTCTGGGGTGCTTTATAGCATCAAAAATACTAAACTGCACCACTGTGTCTCCTATCTCCATAGAAACTGTGCCTGCATATACATCAATCTTCGTCCTTGCAGTCTTCAAGAATGGTCTCTCAAGAATAAGTGGAGATCAATGTGCTAGATAATCCACCTCCATGTCTAAGATATAGAAGTCCGCAGGAAAAATCAACTCTTTCACCTTCACTAATACATTTTCAATGATTCTGGGTGAGTCTGACTCCTATCTGCTAGCTGAATAACCACTCCTATAGGCTGCATAGGTCCAATGCCAAGCATCTGAAAAACTGATCTAGACATCACATTAATAGAAGCTCCCAAATCTAACATAGCATCATGAAAAATATTCCTCCCAATCTCACAGGACACAGTGAATA
Source organism: Boesenbergia rotunda (assembly GCA_024364735.1). Classification (NCBI taxonomy): domain Eukaryota; kingdom Viridiplantae; phylum Streptophyta; class Magnoliopsida; order Zingiberales; family Zingiberaceae; genus Boesenbergia; species Boesenbergia rotunda. The sequence goes on along the minus strand of JAGFNQ010002594.1, from coordinate 57,299 downwards.
CTCCTGGATCTTTACATTTATGAGGAATTGAATGAATAAGGGCTAAAACATTCTGTCCTAAATTGACCAATTCATTCCCCTTTAGCTTCCTCTTGTGCACACACAAATCCTTGAGAAATTTGGCATACTTAGGTATTTGCTTAATCATGGTCAACAATGGCACATTTATTTCCACCTTACTGAATAGTTTCACAAGCTCTTGATACTCCTTTGCCTTCTTGTAAAATACGGCGATTCAAAAATTTGGACCAGAAATTTTTTTTGGATTTTTCCAGATTGAGTCTAGGGTTTCCGATCCCTTAGGCGAAGTTTCGGGGAGTTAGATGGAATAAAATTATACATTTTGAGGGCTTAAGGGCTAGTAAAGTAAACTAGGGGAGTTAAATGTTAAAAATCAGAAATCATAAGGGTGGAATGTGAAATTGAGGAAATGTGAAGGGCCTTTTTGCAAAAAGGCCCTCCTTTGCATTAAAAGCTCTCGGCCGAACCCTAAACCCGCAGCCAACTCGATTCTTCTCCTCACCCGCAGCCAAAGCCGCAGCCGCCGACCCCATCTTCTTTCTCTCCCTCGCGAGACCTAGCCGCAGCGAACGCTGTCGGGCCATCTTCTTGAGCCGACGATCCTCTGCCCCAGCGCAACTCTCCTTCTTCCCTTCCCCTCTTTTGTGGCTGAGATCTTGCCGAGTGGAGGTTGTGCCGATCACGTGATCGTCGGTGGTCGTCGTGTTCCTCCAGAGTTCGGATCGATCTCCACTCCAGGCGGGTTGAAGGTGAGTGTGTTGTATGATGCATTCCTTCTCTCTTTTCTTTCCAATCGCGCCAAGGTATTGGCGATTGTTGTGGACTTGATTCCCCTGATCACGATTGTTCTTGGATGCGCCACGAATGATTTAGGGTTTGGGAGAGGCGTTCAGCTCCGAGTTTGGGGGTCGATCGTGATGGAGCTCCTTGGTGAGGTTGATCTTGCTGGATGATAGCAGAATTATTCTATCAGCGGATCTGGGTAAGAATTTGATAATGATGCTCTTGGATTTGGGTATGGTGATTGAATTGGATTTCTATTTTTGATACCGTATGGAATTCAGATCTGGGAATGGGATGTGAGTTTAGCTCTGTGCTATGGGATTTTAGCTTTGATATTTTCTAATCAAATTGCTTCTTGCGTGTGCTCTGTGTTAGTCAAGCTCTTAATCCTTCATGTGCGATTGCAGATCTTGTGATTAGGATGGTTAGAGTTGGATGTTGGATTGATCTTGGTTTTTGATTGGTGTTATGTGAACCTTGGGTTTAGTGTTGTGTTGTGTATGATCCTTTATCTTTCTGAGCTTGTATTTTGTTCTGCAGTGAGTCTGTTTGGGTTGGTGGAATGATCTGTTGCTGGATCTGTGTATGATTAGATGAAGGAATTTTGATCAGTTTGATGTATGAGATTTCACCTAGTCTTAGGTCAGTAGGTGGATGCCCTGTTTGGTTTTGTTTAGGGCGGGGAAGTAGACTGATAGGTTATTCAGAAATAATGATATGGTTTTGCTTGTATATAGATCTTGGTGGGTTGTCCAAACTTTTTGCCGTGAGGTGGAGATCTTCTTGGTGTTGGTTTAGTAGGCAATCATTGTTTAGTGGATTAGTCTTGATTTGGATTAGGTTAGACCTAATTCGAACCCAAACTTGATTGGTTGGGTTAGATTATGTAATAAGGATATAAATAGCTAAGTTGTATTTGTTAATTGTTTTTGGATGTAGGGCATTGATTGGATTCCATCCGTTGTGGATATTACCGGGATGTGGGTTCTCTTCGCCGGACTTCTTCTTATCGGAGGCGGGTACCCTTTGACTTATCTTTTAGATATAGTCATATTGCTATGCATTGTCTGTTATAGATAACAGTAAGATTGTATGCTATATCTGTCTTAGTATACCTGTGTTTGATATCGGTTGCTTATCCTTGAGGTTATTTCCTTTCCACTTCATACAGTTTCAATAGTTGCCATGTATATAGTTATATATGCGTAGATGTAGAGATCTGTTCCCTTGCATTTGACATTGATGGATCATTGGTTATTTTGTCAGTATACCTATTAGGGTACTTGTATTCTTTGTTATAGGATTCGGACCTATACCTATACATTAGGGATAGATGAGGACTTGGTGGTTGTTGTATGGATGTATGTCATGCACCATCCTTGCATTGTAGCATGCTGACGATCATCGGCTCCTATGTAGTCTGAGCCCGTTGTCAGTTACATGAGGATATGCACACATCCACTCAGGGGTAGTGGCTATCGTAAAGTGTGTGCATTTGCCCTGTATTGCTCCGCATGGTCACTATTTGGAGGGTGGTTCCGGTGCGTGGTAGCAGCCAGGGATCCCTTCTCGTCCTGAGACACGAGAAGATGAGAGCTAGACTCCCCCATTGCTTGGGGTAGGAGAGGGACCTCCGCCAGCATCCTGTCCACTCGGTCACTCAGGAGCAGTGATAGCAGGGTGCGTACAGTTGTCATAGCTCTACCCTTTCGGACGTCCATTTATGACAGGTGAACGATGATCTGACTGGTGTCAGGGGTGACACATATCATTGTACCATGTGAATATTTTGCATCGTGCATTGTTTGCTGCATTTGATTTCTGCACTTGATTGACATGCATATACTGGAGATTTGTCTACTTTGGATATATGTTATACTTGTTCCATAGGGATTGATTTCACCCCTTTGCAGGAGAGATGGATTCGGGTATGTACCTGTATTTAGTATCTTCAGTATACCCTTTTCGATTGTTATATGAGACTGTGTTAGCGTAGACCCTTATTGTTATTGTAACGCACTATGCATATCTGCTGGGTATTCTCTGAGTTTATGGACTCACACCGTTGCCATATGTTTTTATTTCAGGTTGAGATACTTGGAGTCGCCAGAAGAGCCCAGCAGCCAATCCCTACCCATTGCGACCGCAGGACTTTGTGTTGTACTTTGTAGTGTATTGTTTTACGTTCCTTTTAGCGATTTGTATATGTCATATGTGTCGTGTACCCTAAGGGGTTTTTGTGTATTGGTCGTTTCGTCGTAAGTGGGACCGGTCCGCAGTCAGGTATGGTTTATTATGTTTTATTGTTATGGTTTTTCTTAGTGTCTATATATATTTTGAGGCCTGACGCTAATTAAACTGCGTGGTGATGTTATATAGGTTATGTGTATGTGTAAATTGTCCGCCGGACAGGGGAGGTGCTGTCCGATTTTATATTGGACCAGCGGCTTCGGGGTCTCGGGGCGTGACACTTCTCCTCCTCCACATTCTTTTTAGCTTGAGTCTTTCGCTGTGGGAAGGGTAAAGGAACTCTTGGTTCCTCCACTTGAGCTGAAATTTTTGGAAGTAGATCTTGAGCAGGAATTTCAAGTGGAGTAGCTATTGTAGGTGCATTTTTTTTTTACTGATTTCTCCTTCATGTTCCACCAAAATCACAGGATCAATAGAAGAAGGACTTAGGCTTGAACTAGGGTCACATTCAACCAGTGTAGAATCCATTTTGGGGTTGTTTTGAGTTGGAAAATAATGTGCTGAATTTTTTTTAGAAAAATCAACCTTTTGAGAATTTAAACTTGAAGCAACTTTCACACTCCTCAAAGTTATTGCACTAACATTTCCCTTAGGATTAGGAGTAGTTTGAGAAGGTAATTGACTCGATCCTTGAGCTTACATTTGATTCATCCCATTTGCAAGTTGACCAATATGTCTTTCAATGTTTTGAAGAGTGGAATCATTCTTTTGTTGCCCTTGTTGTTGTTGTAGAATTTGTTGTTGTTGTAAAATTTGTTGCATCATCTCTTCAAGCCTTTGTTGTTGTGCATTAAACCCACTAGAGTTCCCAAAGCCTCCTTGATTAGTATGAGATTTTTGTTGGCCTTGAAATGATGGATTAGGCTGCTGAAAATTATGAGTAGGTTGTGAACTTTGGAAATTCTATTGTTGGGGTTGATTAAATGAGTTAATGGGCTGTTGAAATTGCTAGAAATTGGGTTGAGAACTAGGTGGATGTTACTGGAAATTATTGCTCTAAAAATGCTGATTTTGAGGCTGAAATTGTTGATTGAAAGGCTGAAATTGTTGGGGCTGAAAATTCTGATTTTGAAACTGAAATTGTTGGGGCTGCTGATATAAACTCTGGGATAGCTGTGAAGGTTGAAAACCTTGCTGATTTTGTTGAAACCTTGCTGATTTTGATGTTGGAAAGTCTGAATTGGTCGAAAACCTTGCTGATTTTGTTGGAATTGAGGCTGAAAATTTTGATTTTGAAAATGAAATTGTTGGGGCTGCTGATATGGTTGGAAAGGAGGCTGATTTTGCTGTTGTCCTTGTTGTAGGGGCTGTTGGGAAGTGTTTTGCTGGTAGAATGAATTACCATACTTCAAATTAGGGCGATCCCTCCAACCTGGATTGTAGGTAGATGAATATGGGTCATTCCTTGATTGAAATTGTCCTCTAGTCAAAGCAGCTAATGATTTATCTTGTTGTAAATTTGAACACAAATCTGAATTATGCTCTTGACTTGAACATATGCTATACAACTTCATCACTTGATTTGTAGGGGAAGCTACTGGAACGTTTTGATTTTGGCTCAAATTATTCAAAGCCATTTGCTTCACTAAAGAAGTAAGCTCCATCAAAGAATTTTTAATCTCTTTTTGATCATTTGAAACCATTTGAACTTCATTCACCCCTCTAGTAGTAAGAGCCCTACTTCCAAATTGTTGAGAGTTCTCCGCCATATTTGAAATCAATTCTCTAGCTTGTTCTGGGGTCTTGTTCACTAGAGCTCCTCCAGCTGCAGCATCAATCATGATTCTATCCATTTGAAGTAGACCTTCATAGAAATACTGAATAAGAAGTTGCTCACTTATTTGATGTTGTGGACAACTTGAGCACAGCTTATTGAATCTCTCCCAATAGTCATATAAGGTCTCTCCCACCACTTGTTGGATACCATAAACACTCTTTCTAATAATAGCAGTTCTTGAAGCTGGAAAATACTTCTCTAAAAATACCTTTTTCATGGTAATCCAACTTGCAACATGTCCAGTAGGCAAATAATAAAACCAATCTTTAGCTGCTCTAGTCAAAGAAAATGGAAATGCCCTTAATTTGATGTCTTTTTCAGAAATCCCTTGAGACTTCATAGTGGAGCACACTACATGGAACTCATGCAAATGTCTATTAGGATCATCTCCTGATTGTCCCTGAAACTTGGGAAGTAGATGAATTAGGTCTGATCTCAGCTCAAAATCTCCAGCTAATTCTGGATAAGCAATACAAGAATACTGAAATGTATCATCAGGGGATGTAAGCTCCTTCATAGTCTTTTGATGTTCTGCCATAGGACTGCTTTAATGAGTAGAAATATTTTCAATAGCTTCTGAAACTCTTCCTTGATTTCTCCTAGCTCTGAATATTCTCTCAATCTCAGGATCAAACTCCACAATATCACCACCTGCAGTCCTGGTCATAAACTAAACAAAATGGCAGCAAATGTATATAGAAAGCTAAAGCAAATGAAATAGTATCACAAAATATGAAACTAAGCACAAGCTCAAATCAAACAAACTCAACTAGTATATTCCCCGGCAATGGCGTCAAAAATTTGATGGTAGTCCACAACGAGTGTCACGATGAGCCTCAAATTTGAATTTATAAATTGAAAACCCTTAGCTCACAAATCTATGTGTAGTATAGGGGCCTCAAGTCGTATTTTTCCTAGGACTAGTTAAGAATGCTTAGTTCAAGCTTGAATTCATCGTTTTTTGTTTTGGGTTTTCAATTGAAATGGGGTTTGTTTTACGATAATGAATGAAATTGCAAAGGAAATAGAATAAACTCAGCTAATGCAGAAACTAATTCGAAATTTTAGAAACTACACTTATCCCTATTTGAAAACTAAGCAATTCAATTTGAAATTATAAGATTGAAATTCAAGACTAAAATTGAATGCAAGAAGTTTGTAACTAAGCGACATAATTGTAAAGTCTAAAACAAAACATGCTAAGGAAACAAGACTGAATTATAGCTGAGACACTTCCTGATCGGTCAATAGACCGATCAGATACTTACCTGATCGGTCAAAAGATCGATCAGATACAATCCTGATCGGTCAAACAGACTGATCAGATACAACTGAAACAGAGAAACAAGTAGCAGAAACAAAATTTGCAGAAATTAAACAACAGATCCGTAACTTCACCAAGATCTCCTTCTTGCCATTAGACAAGAGTCAAGCTAGAAACCCTCTAGCTCGAGAATCAACAGAGAATTCAACTTCTGTTCGGTTAAGCTTCAGCTCGGCGTGAATATGAAAACCTCTTCTAATCTCTTCCTTCTTGATGAGTTGAATGGTGAATTCGGCTCAAAAACCTTTAGAAACCTTCAGAGAACCCCTCTGAATGCTCCGACAGCTCCGGTCGATGAAGATCGGCGATCGAACAGGAATAGATTAGTAGACGCTTAGCTCTGGGCGAAACCCTCACCTGAGCTTTCCAGAGACGAACTTGATCAGCAAACTTCACAGAAATCCATCTTGATGATTCGAGAACTTGAAATGAGCTTGGATCTGATGTGGCCACGCGGATCGGAGAAGAAAACGCTAAGAACAGAGAAGAACTGGGCAGAACTCGCGACCACCAGAGCTCGGTGAGGAATTCCTATTTTAATTAATTCCCATTAAAAATGAACGGCTGTGATCATCCTCGCTTCATCCAACGGTCAGATCATCTCGGATTGAAATCGAACTTTCCAGATCTCCATCAATGGTCAGGATCTTCTTCTCAGTAGCTTGGATCGATCAGATCTGCAACGAATGGCTTGGATTGCCCTTCCTTTTGAATGGATGGCTTAGACTCCTCTCGAGCTTGATCCAATGGTTAGATGACTTCTGATTTGGACAAAAACTTCAGATCTTGATCTATGGTCTTGATTAACTCTACCTTGAGCTCGGATTGGTCAGAATATGAAAGATGGCTTAGATCTCCCCATGTCTTGATTGGACGACCCACGTTTCTCCAGTGCTTGATCATCTTGATTAAAGCCAGATCTGACTCAAATTTGATCCAATCTGATCTAGGTCCATGATCATTTGAAGCATACAAAATTATATTCAAATTTTAATGCCAAAATACCTCAAATGTAAAAAGAATTGCATTCAAAGCCAAAATAGAAATAACTCATGGAACCTAGTGTAAATACAAGATCAAGCATACAAAAAGGAATCAAAACATGGATTTGAGAGCCTAAATTAATTGTCAAAATGGTGATTATCATGCGACCATGCGACCGTTCCACACCTTCCTCATCTACATGATGATCCATAGACATTGGTCTCCACATGTTCCAGACGATCACTTACGCGTCGAGCATATCCACCCACTCTCGAGTACGCACGCCTTACTTTCACATTTTCATTTCCCTCCTACACCACCATGGTCGCGACGTCACTGTCGGAGAGGTCATCCTGATGACCGAATTCGATGAGATAGGGTCTAGGAATTTTTCCTTAGCGAGCATAGATGTCTCGGCCGCGGGGGTATTATCGTGGAGGCGACAGAGGGCCCGACACCAGGTCGACTCGGACGAGGAGGTTGAGGTCGACGTAGCCGAGCTCACCGTCGAGATCGAGGAGCAGTTACGAGAGCCTCCACCCCCGACTACCGACTAGCGCCTGGAACAGTTACAGACAGAGGTCCACAGTCTCCGGGTGGAGGTTGAGGCCCACCATGTCGAGTTCATGGACGCTCTTCATGTCACGACCCCAGAGGCCCGGGCACGCTCGAAAATCGGGCAACACCTCCCCTGTATGGCGGACAATCTGAAACCTTTTCACATACACACACCTCAACCATAACAATATATAACTCAGCCACACTCGGCTGGCAATTACAATATCACAAACACGTAGTTAAATATTATAACTGATAAATAATAAACATAATGAATAATTCTCCATATTTAAGCGCAACAAATCGAAATCTAACGGAAATAAATAAATACATGTCTAACGAAAAACCAAATATCATCCGAAACGATAATAAAATAAAAAACGACACTAATACTATAAAACGACTACGAGCGTACGGAAACCAATAAATCTAATACTCAAACTGAGAGACTGGAAGCTGGATCCTCTCTTGGCGGCACGAGACACAGCTATCGACTACCTGAAACAAAAAGAAGAATAAGGGGTGGTGAGTTCCGGATGGAACTCTGTGGGTATAAGAACAGATAAATGCATGGTATATAAAAGGGTAAAATAAGCATAAAGATAGCCAAAGGGTATACAGTCTCCGGAATAAAGAACATAAACAATATGCATCCATACAAATAACACATACCTAAAACCATGTAACAAGTAGGGGCAAAATCAGAAATCCCCTCTAACACCTCCATAAACACCTAATACTGCTGAATATATCCAGATCATATAAAATGCAAATCATAACCGTATATGCATGTCAATCAAATGCAACAAGTCATAGCTCAAACAAATGCAGCAAACACAAGCAAAATACACAATGCACAATATGCATATGATGTCATGACCTGCACTGTATACACACCAACCGCCATTAGGTTGAGTGGACAAGATACAAGCGCCAAGCACCTGTGGCTATGCAAATACACCACGACAATCGTGGCCCTGATATGAAAAATCCTGAAGCACCTGTGGGGACTCCTAACACTTGTGGAGTATCAACTGTTTGCACACAACTCCGACCAAGCGTGGCACAACAGGAAAATATACCCGACGACCCGTCCCAACCACCAAAGAGCCCGCAGTCGTCGGCCTGAATGCTATGATGCATGTCACTAATATCCACCTCCTTAATTAAATCCAAAACCATGCGAAAACAGAAAACACCAATAACACCAAAATAAGGAAATATACGAAAAACACAATCAACACCAAAGTAAATAAACATGCACTAATCCACTGGGTAGGGTTATCTAATGTCAATCAAACCCTAGATAGGTCAAATGATTATTCTATAGTACACGCGGTACTCTTAGATCAGAAGTCAAGTGATGAGACTGTATAACTGAACAATTTGGAATTATCACTCAAAGGTCAAGCACGAATAAGTATCAAGCAGGAAAACAAGGCAAATAGATTTAAGATAAAGCAACCAACTTAGATAAACGAATAACCATGCATTTAAGGTAAAAGAACTATAGAACCAAAGGAGAAGTACCCGCATTTAAATGTAGAATACCGTAACCATCTTCAAGTCCGAAGATTGCATCGAGCTCCAACCCTACAAATACAAGAATATGGAACCATAAACTATGTACCTACCACCAATGAATTCTCCTACTAATTAATTAATCAACTCATTAATTAATTAGTTAGTTACCTTTTTAATTAATCCTAACTCCCATCCCTTAATTAATTAATCAACTAATTAACCAACAATCCACTTGATCCTTGAGACTATTAATTAATCCAAATTAATAATCCAACTAATACACTCATATCAAGTATTCTTTCTATCGTACCCATTAATTGATTATTAGATTGATTATCCATTGGTTCTAAAATTAGAACGATTATCTAATTACCTTTAAGTAAATCAATTAGCTAATTCATCAACTCATCCAAGTAAAGTAGTGAACCGAACAGTTCGCACCCGATGGTGTGTCGGCAATATGGGTGGCAGCGATCCAATGATGGCGACAATGGAACAACCTCCCAATTCTTTAGAAACCGTTGATGCCGATAGCGATCTTAGCTATGGAAGCGAGACGACCCGAGCTGGTGAAAGTTAACGAGACAAGATGGTGTCGCCGTTGGCTTGCTTTCATAAAGACGAGACCGCAACAAGTAATTGCACAATGAGGGATCGACGGCTCGAGGTTGCGTGAGGCCGCCTAAAATCACGAGAGCAGTGGGAAGGCATCGGCGGAAGGTGAGGTGGAGGACAAAAAGAGGGATGGCGCTTCCGCTCGTGGTGCTCGAGAGGAAGAGGACAGTGGGTGTCGGGTAGAACACAGGTGGGGCGGAGATGACGAGTTAGGGCAGAGTGGTAACACCCAGACCCGAGAGGAGATTCACTGCCCCAGCGTTGGCGCACTGATCGACAAAGACGAATCCTCATAACTTGAGCAGCGCCGACGATCCGTCCCCTTGCGCAAGGGCAGCCCGATGTCGGCATGAGAGGGAGGTAGCGGCGATCGACTTCCTTCGGTCTGGGTTCATCTTTGCTCCTGTGCCGGCGACGACGAGATCGTGTTTCCCTTGCTGGTGGCGCTGCCTCCTGTGCCGGCGACGATGAGATTGCAAGTGGGGGTGAGGGCGACGCTCCTCGACGGCGCACGGGGAGAGGGGAGTCGCGAGCTTAGGGCACGGGAGAGAAGAGAGATCGGGCACTAAGCACGGGGAAATAAACTCGGAAGGCTTATTAACTCCTCTCTCTCTCTCTCTCTCTCTCTATATATATATAAAATATAATATAATACCGAAAATAAATCTTTTCCTTAAATAATTTCTAACTAACCAATTTTAAGCCCAATTAATCCCGCAAATATTTCCAAAAATTACAGAAAATTCTTCCAAAATTTTCTTCTGATTATTTCCAAATTTTAAACTCCTATTTATTATGATATTTTATATATATTCCTATATTTATATATTTATTTATTATTATTATTTTTCTTTACCGTATTTTACATTCTCCCCCACTAATAAAAATTTGGTCCTCCAAATTTCACCAAGCCAAACAAGTACTAACCTCCCATAAATATTATAAATACTGAATGAAAATCATTCACTACATACCTTAGAGACTGAAATCCTAATCCTCAAAAAATTATTTGATAGATTTAACCTAGCTCCCAACTCGGTAATCGAAGTTACCAGGACAAACCCATAACCAGTCAACGAATCGCTCTCATGGTCAACCACAACCATGAGTGCGGATCAAACGAGTTACCTACCCTACTAACACTAAGCTAGTAAATACCTAATCATCTAGTGTAGGAACCGATCTATAAATCTACTAAATTGGAATCTATCCCATTCCTCTCTGAGTGGTAGAGACACAGATACCAGCTGTGACCTACGCATAGATATCCTATAGTTCTTTAGTATCATGAAAACCCATTTCATCAATCTACGGTGCCTCCTTCCTAGTGACAACGTAATCCTAGTTTATCTCTGGAACTGATGGCGGCTTCATCTGATTAAGTTGCGGCTGAAACATCTGAATTGCGGCTGGCTGCATTCGCTGAAGTGCTGGATGTCTGATCAATTGCTTAGGCTGATAAATTGTTGCTTCGATCATCCGCTAAGGCTGTTAAGTTGTAGCTTCGACCATTTGCTGAGGCTGGTAAACTGAAGACTGATAGGCTGGTACAGTTGAACTACACATAAAGAAAAATTAAGATAAATCCTAGCTACACTATCTACTAATTAAGTTTTGAGTAACCATGCGTTACTTCCTACCCTGAATCGTTATAGTTAGGTCAAACCCTAAACTCTAATATGGTTAATCAAACTCAATTCTTCTCAAAAATCCAACTCATATCAACACATGATCACTACAACAACCTAGTGAAACCTCTCGAAAACAACATACTTCCTTATTATAGAGTTGCCAGAAAGACAATTAAAACAGGGTTCTAACCTAAAGCAAATCATCACATCTACCAACTTTGCCTATACTAACCAATCAAAGACAATTATTAACTAACAAACCATAACGTCATAAATCCACCAATAATTTACTTATCATACAGATAAGATTTCATGATATCCACCATCTCTATGCTATCCTTAGCTAAAACCTATCGGGATGACTATCTAACAGAGGAAGTTATTTATTCATCCACACACAAGGCCTTTAAATCAAAGCTATCCACCAATATGCCCTCAATATCATTCATACTTAATGATTTCCTGAAACATCCTCCACATACTAATATAACATATCTCTAACAAAAAGGAATAATATCTTATACACGAGTCATCCTATTAAAATATTTAACAATTATTTCTAAAATATACAACCACTAGTAAATTAATCAACTTACTTGCTCGTCGCCTGGAGAGTCCGTTGCAGCCAAGTCCCAATACATGTAAGTCAAGAAAATGACTTCTAAAAATTTTAAAAATCCGGAAGCAAGTAAATCGAACACACTCTCATAAATTCGAAAATACCCAAAACAAATACATACATCGCAACCCCGTAAAACAAAAACACCCAAATTACCAAATTACCTAAACACCCTTAAAAAATTTAAAATACAAAAAAAACATAAAGACATCACAAGCTTCAATAAAAACTGACGCTTCCGATAACCCGCCAAAATAACTTCGTAAAGCCCACAGGAACCCAAAATAACTCGACAACCTCGCTCTGATACCACTAAATTGATATCAGATACACTATAAAAATCTGAAATCGAAAACAAACAGGTATCGCAAAACCTAAGCTCTGATACCACTAAATTGGTATCAAATATACTCTACAAAAATCGGAAACCGAAAACAAACAGGTATCGCAAAACCTAAGCTCTGATACCACTAAATTGTCACGCCCCCAGAGGCCCGGGCTCGCTCGAAAATCGGGCAGCACCTCCCCTGTATGGCGGACAATCTAAAACCTTTTTACATACACACACCTCAACCATAACAATATATAACTCAGCCACACTCGGCTGGCAATTACACTATCACAAACACGTAGTTAAATATTATAACTGATAAATAATAAACATAATGAATAATTCTCCATATTTAAGCGCAGCAAACCGAAATCTAACGGAAATAAATAAATACATGTCTAACGAAAAACCAAATATCATCCGAAACGATAATAAAATAAAAAACGACACTAATACTATAAAACGACTACGAGCGTACGGAAACCAATAAATCTAATACTCAAACTGAGAGACTGGAAGCTGGATCCTCTCCTGGCGGCACGAGACACAGCTATCGACTACCTGAAACAAAAAGAAGAATAAGGGGTGGTGAGTTCCGAATGGAACTCTGCGGGTATAAGAACAGATAAATGCATGGTATATAAAAGGGTAAAGCAAGCATAAAGATAGCCAAAGGGTATACAGTCTCCGGAATAAAGAACATAAACAATATGCATCCATACAAATAACACATACCTGAAACCATGTAACAAGTAGGGGCAAAATCAGAAATCCCCTCTAACACCTCCATAAACACCTAATACTGCTGAATATATCCAGATCATATAAAATGCAAATCATAACCGTATATGCATGTCAATCAAATGCAACAAGTCATAGCTCAAACAAATGCAGCAAACACAAGCAAAATACACAATGCACAATATGCATATGATGTCATGACCTGCACTGTACACACACCAACCGCCATTAGGTTGAGTGGACAAGATACAAGCGCCAAGCACCTGTGGCTATGCAAATACACCACGACAATCGTGGCCCTGATATGAAAAATCCCGAAGCACCTGTGGGGACTCTTAACACCTGTGGAGTATCAACTGTTTGCACACAACTCCGACCAAGCGTGGCACAACAGGAAAATATACCCGACGACCCGTCCCAACCACCAAAGAGCCCGCAGTCGTCGGCCTGAATGCTATGATGCATGTCAATAATATTCACCTCCTTAATTAAATCCAAAACTATGCGAAAACAGAAAACACCAATAACACCAAAATAAGGAAATATACGAAAAACACAATCAACACCAAAGTAAATAAACATGCACTAATCCACTGGGTAGGGTTATCTAATGTCAATCAAACCCTAGATAGGTCAAATGATTATTCTATAGTACACACGGTACTCTTAGATCAGAAGTCAAGTGATGAGACTGTATAACTGAACAATTTGGAATTATCACTCAAAGGTCAAGCACGAATAAGTATCAAGCAGGAAAACAAGGCAAATAGATTTAAGATAAAGTAACCTATTTAGATAAACGAATAACCATGCATTTAAGGTAAAAGAACTATAGAACTAAAGGAGAAGTACCCGCCTTTAAATGTAGAATACCGTAACCATCTTCAAGTCCGAAGATTGCATCGAGCTCCAACCCTACAAATACAAAAATATGGAACCATTAACTAAGTACCTACCACCAATGAATTCTCCTACTAATTAATTAATCAACTCATTAATTAATTAGTTAGTTACCTTTTTAATTAATCCTAACTCCCATCCCTTAATTAATTAATCAACTAATTAACCAACAATCCACTTGATCCTTGAGACTATTAATTAATCCAAATTAATAATCCAACTAATACACTCATATCAAGTATTCTTTCTATCATACCCATTAATTGATTATTAGATTGATTATCCATTGGTTCTAAAATTAGAACGATTATCTAATTACCTTTAAGTAAATCAATTAGCTAATTTATCAACTCATCCAAGTAAAGTAGTGAACCAAACAGTTCGTACCCGATGGTGTGTCGGCAATATGGGTGGCAGCGATCCAATGATGGCGACAATGGAACAACCTCCCAATTCTTTAGAAACCGTTGATGCCGATAGCGATCTTAGCTATGGAAGCGAGACGACCCGAGCTGGTGAAAGTTAACGAGACAAGATGGTGTCGCCGTTGGCTTGCTTTCACAAAGACGAGACCGCAACAAGTAATTGCACAATGAGGGATCGGCGGCTCGAGGTTGCGTGAGGCCGCCTAAAATCACGAGAGCAGTGGGAAGGCATCGGCGGAAGGTGAGGTGGAGGACAAAAAGAGGGATGGCGCTTCCGCTCGTGGTGCTCGAGAGGAAGAGGATAGTGGGTGTCGGGTAGAACACAGGTGGGGCGGAGATGACGAGTTAGGGCAGAGTGGTAACACCCAGACCCGAGAGGAGATTCACTGCCCCAGCGTTGGCGCACTGATCGACAAAGACGAATCCTCATAACTTGAGCAGCGCCGACGATCCGTCCCCTTGCGCAAGGGCAGCCCGATGTCGGCATGAGAGGGAGGTAGCGGCGATCGACTTCCTTCGGTCTGGGTTCATCTTTGCACCTGTGCCGGCGACGACGAGATCATGTTTCCCTTGCTGGTGGCGCTGCCTCCTGTGTCGGCGATGATGAGATTGCAAGTGGGGGTGAGGGCGACGCTCGGCGACGGCGCACGGGGAGAGGGGAGTCGCGAGCTTAGGGCACGGGAGAGAAGAGAGATCGGGCACTAAGCACGGGGAAATAAACTCGGAAGGCTTATTAACTCCTCTATATATATATATATATATATATAATATAATTCCGAAAATAAATCTTTTCCTTAAATAATTTCTAACTAACCAATTTTAAGCCCAATTAATCCCACAAATATTTCCAAAAATTCCAGAAAATTCTTCCAAAATTTTCCTCTAATTATTTCCAAAATTTAAACTCCTATTTATGATGATATTATATATATATTCATATATTTATATATTTATTTATTATTATTATTTTTCTTTACCATATTTTACACTTCATGCTGAGCACGATGTGAACCTGGCCTTTCACGCCGAGTACATGGACGCCTTTCAGGCCGAACGCGAAGCGAACCAGGCCCGGCATGACGAGATGATGTCCATGCTCCGGTCGTTGCAGCCCGGTCCATTCTTTCCCCCTGACCCTTCCTCCTAGACATGAGTGGTTTTCCTAGCTATTTGATTGTACTCCTGACTATTTGACTTTCCCTACTCAGTAGGGTTGACTTGTATTGACTTTATTGGTCCGTGTGTTGACTAGTTGACCTTTTACTTAGCTATGTTATCTACTTGCTATTTATTTAGCTACTGAGCTATCTACTTTATGTTATGGCTATTCATTTAGCTGTTAAGTCATTTACTTCATACTTGAATCATCAATTAGGGTTGTGCTTAGTAGAATAGGACTGTTCTAAATTGTTTTTCAAAAATCTTTTCTATTTTCTCATTTTTTTTTGAAAATTAGAATTTAAAATTGTTGTTAAATCATTTCTTTTATCAAGTTAGTGAAACTCAAAAAGATTTTCCGACTTAGTTTTTTTTTAAAACTTACCCCCTTCAAAACTAGGATTTTTGCGCAAATGGACTTAAGTTAGGCCTTAACCCTAGAACTACATGCACCTATAGATCTAGAAGCCAGCATCTCACAAGCACCTTGGGATACTTTGATTCATAACCTAGATTGGGTTGAGATGCTTTGGTCTATGCCTTGATTCAAGATGCTTTAAGTCAGTGCATCTGCAGTAATTGGGGTGATAAATACAAATTAAACAGCAATCAGGTTAAGTGTTCAAGCTTAGCAAATCTAACTTGATCAAATCACTTGACTAACCCTAGTGAAAACTGCTGTTTTATAACAGTTAGTTAGTAGCTAACTGGGTTACACAGGACCCGAAAAAGTATAGATTAATTGGTTTGGTCCTCTTTCTTGCTTGAATTCACTAGAGTTGGTTCAATACGAATTTACAATTTCTTTTAACTAGCTCTAAATTCGAAATTGTCTTGCAATGATTGTTATCTGTTCTTTTTGATATATGGCAAAGGGGGGGGGGGGAGAGAGAAAAAAATTCTTTTTAATTTTTTTCAAAAAGTAAAGTAAATTTCTAAGTGCTTCAAGAATTGCTAAGTGCTTTCAAAATTTTTCTAAGTGTTAAGTGCTTTCAAAATTTTTCTAAGTACTTCAAAAATTGCTAAGTGCTTTCAAAATTTTTCTAAGTGCTAAGTGCTTTCAAAATTTTTCTAATTGCTAAATGCTTTCAAAAATTTTCTAAGTGCTAAGTGCTTTCAAAATTTTTCTAAGTGCTAAGTGCGTTCAAAATTTTTCTAAGTGCTAAGTGCTTTCAAAATTTTTCTAAGTGTTAAGTGCTTTCAAAATTTTTCTAAGTAGTTCGAAAATTTCTAAATGCTTTCAAAATTTTTCTAAGTGCTCAGCGCTTCAACATCTTTCTAAATTTTTTTGCAAAAATTTGTTAAAGATTGTTTCCAATTAAAAGTATTTTCTTTGCACAAAATTTTCTTTGCAAAAAAAATTTTTAAGCAAATTTTTCTAAGTGTGCAAAAAGCTTTTAGTAAACAAAATTTTCCCAATTCTTAAAAAGTTGAAACATTTTAAGGGAAATCTGTTTTCAAAATTTTTGGCTAAGTAAATTTTTGGTTAAATAAAAATTCATTTTGCAAAGCCTTTTAAGTAAAAGCTTTTTAAACAAAATTTAGGCTTGCAAAATTTTTTTTTGAAAAATTGTAAGTGTAAAAAGTTTTTTTTGTGAGTGCAAATGTTTTTACTCAATTTTGAAAAACACTTAGTAAAACACTTAAAGCTTTTTGCTCCAATTTAAAGGACTTAGTCAAACATAGAACACTTAGATGTTTTACAAAAACTGCATAAAGTTTCAGGGGGAGAACGTTTATTTCAGGGGGAGCTAATTAAATATTTTCTCAAGATTTTCTTATGATAATCTTGCTTGTTAGATGTGCTATAAAATATTTTTTTACTTAACTTTTTGAACCGTGTTGCCATAAATCAAAAAGGGAGAGATTGTTGGTGCCGGAAGCACCAAAGTCAAACCTGTGTTTGGATAATGACAAAGGGTTCAGAAGTTAAGGTTTTGTTGTTATCTAACAAGGCTAATCAAGTATGCAGGTAAAGTCCTAGGTACACTAGGCACTAAGTCCTGGTTCTATGAATTGGGCACTAAGTTCTGGCCGCAGGCTGGGCAACTAAGTCCTGACGTAAGGTTGGGCACTAAGACTTGGTGAGTGAAGCTGGGCACCGAAGTCCTGGTGAGTGAAGTTGGGCACTAAGTCCTGGTCGCGGACTGGGCACAAAGACCTGGTGAGTGAAGCTAGGCAAAAGTCCAACCGGAGGAGCCGGTTGGCAAAAAGGTAAACTCTCCTAAGAGGAGTAGGTGAGGACGCGTTCCCCGTCGAGGGAACATTAGGCATCGGTTTGACCTAGGGTTCCATTTGGGAAGCCCAAAGTCAGAACCAAAATAGCTCAGGCTGTAAATCATACTTTATTTTATAGCATTTATATGTTTCTTGTAGTTTGGAACTAACCCTGGTTGCAGGAATAAAGGAATGGCGATTTCTGCTCCCAGGCGCCTGAATGGAGTCAGGCACCTCAATGGTGAGGCGCCTGTGTTGAGACAGGCGCCCCAGTGAAGGGCTATTCCAAGCACTCGATGCAAACTGCCACGCAAGACTCTGAACTAGTCATTGAGGCGCCTGTGTTAACACAGGCGCCCCAGTCAGCTCAGGCGTCCTGGTTGAGGGGATAAGCGCTGGTCGAGTCTGCGGGTTGAGTTTTGCGCAGCAAGGGCCACGTGTCAGGCACCCCCTATAACATAGGCGCCCCAGCTACAAGTATAAATAGGGGTTCACCCCCTAGGCTTCAGAATAACAATTTCCAACGCATTCTTCGACGCGCTTTGCTCCGAAACACCTCGTGCTCAAGATTCAAGCGCCAACGACGACCCGCGGCTGCGACACTCCGATCTTCCGGTCATCCGTATAATTTAGTTTAATTGTTGTAATATTTTTATTCTATATTCGAACTTCTACTTGTAATTATTTGACAAAATATTGAATTGCCCATCGTAAACAGTCAAGGACCGTGTGCCTTAGAGTAGGAGCCGACCACGACTCCGAACCAAGTAAAAACAAACTTGTTAGTGTTGGTTTTTCTTTTCCGTTGTGCAATTACCCTTACGATTTCCGAAGAATTTTGTCGAACGATATTCACCCCCTCTATCGTTTCTAACCGATCCCACAATTAGGACCAAGGCCACCAGCCTTGGATATGATCTTAGTAAGTGTATTATTTATTAAATACCTATTGATACTAACTGATATTCTTTTGCTTTGGTTTTGCAGAAGCTATCATACTTGCCCGATCCATAAGCAAGCTTCTCAAGTGGAAGTTGTAGATGAGAAGGCAATTACTCCTTCCCCAGCACCTGCAGACCACCACCCCGAGCCTGCTGAAGACTCTGAGAAAACTCAAAGTCAGGAGCTTCTCACAGTCGAGCATTCCACTGCCCAAGAGGTTGACCCCTCCTGCACCCTCGCCGAGGCACAAGGGGATGATGAACCACTGGCTCTAGTCCCTGCATCAGCAGTGGAGCTGACTCGAGTGGTGAGCCCTCTACCTACTGAGCGAAGATGGCTCATCCTGCCCGTTAAGGAGGAGGAAGAGAATGAGCCATATGCACTCCATCAGAAGCCCACGGCCCCTCCTGCAGCTCAAAAGAGGAAGATTCGATCGACTCGAGCTCCCCTCCGTGTCCCCAAAGATGAGGAGGATGTCGTTCCTCTTTTCAAACGTCAAAGGAGGACGACATCGACCGCTGCGGAGTTCAAGGGGGAGATTGGGCCATCCTCTGGGGAAGCCCACTCCCTTCCTCCCTCGCCAGGGACTCTTAGCCCTAAGGGAAAGAGAGTTCGGTTTGAAGAACCAACACTTACAAGCACCTATGTATTAGACCATTAGGAGAACCTCTCCCGAGTTGAGTCTCGCTTATCAACGGCTCAATAACAGCTAGAGGAGACGCTGGCCGACGCAACGGGGATGAAGGTAGATTGGGATCAGGCCCTCGAAGAGCTAGAAAGTTATAAAGCTAGCGAGGAATCACGTCAGTCCGAGGTAGAGGCTATAGTCAAAGCCAAATTCCTCATCTCCGAGGCGTTTGGCGATATTCTGGCCAGTTATGTACTGAAGCGGCTCAAGCAGGGCTTCAACAGAGTGGTTCAACAGATTGTGCAAGCTATGGTATCGAAGCCAGGTGTCACCTTGTACTTCCTCAGCATCGGCCGAGCTTGGGAGAAACTGTACGCCGATGAAAATGAACTTTAAGGTCATCTGCCTTAGTCTTACTGTTTGTCCGCCAGGTCTTTATAGTTGTAAAGAATGTACCCTTGTTTTCTTGTCTTTCTTAAATGAATATATTTCATTTTGCACCTTATATTTTATATTTCTGCTTTTATAATTCTCCTGAGCATAACTTGTACTATGTATGTCGCACTCTTTTTATGCCACTTCACGCATAATACTCTGTGTAGTACCCTTGACACCACGAGTTGGCAGGAACCACGGCTGCACTTGGCCAGACATCCTCAGCACCTCGGCCAGGTCTACACATTTTGGGCATCCTTGGCACCACAAGATGGTAGAAACTCGGGAAGCTCCCGGCCGGGCATCCTCAACCTCTCGACCAGGTCTATACATCTTGGGCATCCTCAGCACCACAAGATAGTAGGAACTCGGGTTGCTCTCGGTTGGGCCTCCTGAGCACCTCGGCCAGGTCTACACAACTTGGGCATCCTCGGTACCACAAGATGGTAAGATCTCGGGCTGCTCCCAGCCGGGCATCCTCAATGCCTCGGCTAGGTCTATACATCTTGGGCATCCTCGGCACCACAAGATGGTAGGAAGTCGGACTGCTCCCGGCCGGGCATCCTCAGCACCTCGGCCAGGTCTACACATCTTGGGCATCCTCGGCACCATAAAATGGTAGGAACTCGGCTGCTCCCGGCCGGGCATCCTCAGCGCCTCGGTTAGATCTACACATCTTGAGCATCCTCGGTACCACAAGATAGTAGGAGCTCGACCAGCCGCCGATATGACTCCCACAAATGCCTTCATGAACTTCTCGTATAATATACTCAACATCCTCTGGGCCAACACACTTAAGTAATGACTTGGTGAATGATCTCTTGTAGATTTGTTCTCTAATTAAAGTGAACCCAGAGGCCCTACGACGAAAGAGTTGGACCTGTTCAAAACTTGCAGATACTGTTCCATTGCGTAGGAACTCTACATAAAATTCTCTCCTGTCAGGCAGTATATTAACAGTAGGCTCTCCGTCTATCTAAGACACAATTCCCTCCTGGGTGATAGACTCTTCCAATGTCCATAATGCTAGAGAGCTCACAAACTTGGCCAGCTAATCCGCTTTGATATTATCCGCTTAGGATATTTTCTGTAGAGTTGCTTCAACGAAAGAAGATTTTAATTGCCTATATGTAGTTACATACCTCTACAGACATTCATTCTGAACTTCAAAATCTCCTTCGAGCTATTGTGCCACTAATTGAGAATCAGAATACAATATAACCCGAGTAGCTCCGACCTGTTTAGCTACTTGTAGCCCCACTAATATTGCCTCATGCTCGACTTCATTGTTGGTGGCTTGAAAATTAAGTCGGATGGATAATTATAGCACATCCTCTCGAGGTGAGAACATTAAAATTCTAACTCCGCTTGATCTGTGATTGGATGAACTATCAACGATCTTCCAAGCTTCCTTAGATTCGAATAACGGAACTGCTTCAAGTATGAAGTTGGCTAGAGCCTGTGCCTTGATAGCCGTTCGAGGTTGATACTCGATCTCATACTCGCTTAACTATGCAGTCCACTTAATCAACTGCCCTTATACCTCGGGATTTGTGAGAATGTGACCGAACAGACTATTAGTGAACACAACGATGGGATACGCCAAGAAGTAAAGCCTCAGTCTCCGTGCTGTTAATACTAGTGCAAACACTAATTTCTCCAAGGTAGTATACCTAGTCTCTGCATCTTTAAGAAGATGACCAATGAAATAGATTGGATATTGAATGTTACCTTCTTCACGAATAAGCGCGGAGCCGACAGCTTGTTCAGCTGCAGATAGGTAAACAAAAAGTGTCTCTCCCTCCAGTTGCTTGTATAATATGCGGAGTCCAGATATGTATGCCTTTAATTCTATGAAGGTCTTTTCGTATTGGTCATCTCATTCGAATTTGACTGCCTTCTTTAAAATTTTGAAGAAAGGTAGAGTCCTGTCGGTTGACTGAGATATGAACCGGGATAGGGCCGTGATCCTTCCACTAAGCCGTTGCACCTCTTTGAAATTGCTGGGAGATGACATATATAGAATAGCCTACACCTTTTCAGCATTTGCCTCAATTCATCTCTCTGTTACCATATATCTAAGGAAACACCCACTTTTTACCCCTAACAAACACTTAGCAGGGTTCAGCTTCAGTCTATTAGCCCTCAGGGTGGCACACTGTACACTTTTTACCCCGAAATGCTCCAATAGACAATCCGTCCTAATATGCTCTTGAGATCCACACTGTACACATTGTGATCTATCAGTAGAGTTCTCTCGATTCTGCTGAGGAGACCGAAAAGATCCTGCTGAAGAACGACCCGACTTCTAGGGTATAAATGATGCCCCAGAGGTGCTCTGACTGTCGCGCTTCTGCCTAGTGGTCTGCGACTGCTGAGTCTGAACTGAGTCATGTATGGCCTGCTTACCCTCCCTCTTATCTCCAAACAGTCTATGCTGAGTCATCTCAATAACAAGAGCTCGCTCTAACGCCTCTCGGTAGGATGTAGGTGCAAATCTTGACATACGGACCTGAATATACGCTGCTAGACCCTGGTGAAACTGTGTCATCCTCTCTAAGTCATCGGCAACAATATGAGGATAGTACTCTGCTAGGCGATTAATCTCTGTCTCGTACTCTAGTACAGATCGATCTCCCTGCAGGAGATTCAGAAACTCCTGTCGCCTCGCCATACAAAATGTCGCTGGAAGGTACCTCGCCACAAATGCCTCTTTGAATGTGTCCCATGTGACGTACTGCTCGCCGATGATAGTATGCTGCGTAGTCCACCAAGTATACGCCTGATCCCACAGGTGATAAATGGCCAGCTCGACCTTCTCCCAGTCCGAGCATGTCACATATCGGAAGGTGCTCTCTAATGTCCTGATCCAAGCTCGGGCCACGGCCGGATCCGATCCTCCATGGAATAATGTGAAACAGCCCTTTACGGACTCCGCCAGCATCGGAATCCGGGCTCGGTCCATAACGCCACCTCTAGAAGCAGATACCGCAGGGGGCGCAGTGGGGAATACCGGAGCAGGGACCATGGATGGAGCCGTCGGTAGGATCGGGTTGGCCACTGCGGTTGGTACCGTAGGTACTGCAGGAAATCCGGGGGCAGCTAACGCAGGTGAGACTAAAGGGAGCACCGGGGCCTGCATCATAGTCGGAGCAGTGGGATATGATGAAGTAATCATAATCGAGGGAGCAGTAGAATACATCGGAGCAGACATTCCAGGCGGAACTGTAGAGTAGGATGGAGCCGGTACTGCTGGTGGAATAGTCGGATAAGTGATAAGTATCATTTTATTGATCATTTCATTTGCTTAAATCCGTGTTTGACCCATATTTTACTTGCGTAATTGTGGATTTACCCTAGGTTCTAGGATTCATATTCTTTTTGGACCTAATTGCAAATTTTGATATATTTGAATTATTTTGTCACTAAATTGTTGATCTACTTTTGTAGGCTTGGAAGGATCAGGGACCTAGGTCATGTTGGGTCAAAGTTGAGCCAAAAGTGGACTGGATCAAGTGATCAAGTGTCAGCTAATTCGGACCGTCCGATGCAAAAACGGTTAGATTTAGACCATCTGAGAACTTCTGACCAATCCGAGCTGGGATTAAGGTTAATCGAGCGATCAGATCTAGATCTGAAGGTTTCAGGCCAATCGGAGATCATCTAACCGTTGGATCACGATCAGAGAGATGTAGACCATTCATTCAAAGATCAGCTTGATCTGAGCCATCCGTTGCAAATTTGGAGGATCCGAGCCACTGAGAGATAGATCTTGACCCTTGATCAACATCTGAGAGTTTTGGTTCAGATCGGATAAGGATCAACCGTTGGATGGAGTGGGGTTAATCTGAGCCGTCCACTGTTTAACTACTTAAACCGCACTTTGCTCCCGATCTCTCTGTCGCGTCTTCGCAGCTCAGTTTCTTCTCGTTTTCTCAATTGTTCTTCATTTTCTTTGCGATTTCTTCCATCTGAAGGCGTGGCCAACTCGATCACCACCTTGGAGCAAGATCTGGATTATTGGAAGAGGCTTCAATGGAAGTTCTAGCTCAGATTTGCATTGGAACAGGGGCTGAGTGAGGGTTTCATCAGTTTCTAATTTCTGATCAATTTGATCACGATTTTGTGCTGTTTTCTTCAATCGGAGCAATCTGGAGGGTCTCTGGAGCACTCTGATCGTCACCCAATCTTCATAGCATTCTTTCATCGCCAGATCAAAGAGACCGAATTGGATTTTCCAGCAGCGTGCAAATTTGTGAACAGATCTGAAATTGGAGGTGTATTCCAATTGATTTGCGAGTTGAAGGGGTTCTTGGCTTGCCCTTGTGTGACGGCAAGGAGGTCTTGAGTCAAGGGAATGGTCGAGGATTAGTTTCTTATTGTATTTCTTTTTTGCATTAGCTGTAATTTCATTCTGCAATTCAATTCTGTTCTGTTTTCGCATCAGCAACTTTAGTTTCAATTTTTGAATTGTTCGAGCTTAAATGAGGTTTCGTTCTGCAAGATAATCAATTAGGGATTCTGTTTAGATAACAATAGCTTTCAATCTCAGTTTAATTCGAGTTTTACTGCTTGCGTATCAGGGTTGTGTCTGCGTATCAGGTTTACTATGCTGCGTATCAGGTTTATTTTCTTTGAGTACTTCTGAATTTTGTATCAAGATTGTTTTAGTTTCTTTTGTCTAAATTTCCATTGTAGCTGGTTTCATCTCCAAAGATTTTAGTTCATTTCTGCAGTAGGGTTCAGCTTCTTGCGTATCAACTTACAATTCTGCACATCAATTTCCATTTCTGCAATTCTCTTAGTAGCTAGTGTTCCTGAGTTTTCTCATCAGTGAGCTTATTTTCTTGTCTGAATCGTGTTTAAACATTAGTTTGAGCAATTAGTCTCAGTTTGATTTGTTTGGTTGCTGAATTTCTGAATTCCCTGTTCTGAGTTCCTGCTTTCAAATCCTGCATTATGTTCATTTCTGAATTTATCCATCCTTGGTCTGAACTGTATTCATTTATTTCTGCAAAATACTTTACTGATAGTTACCTTTCCAATCTTAATCGATTTGTTTCAATTTCTAAATTGTTAGAATTAGTTTTGGCACACCGCATCAGCTTTGGCACACCGCATCAGCTTTGGCACATAAACTTACGTCTCTTGGCAGCAAATCTGTTTTCTTTTTAATTCTGCACTTTGTATCAGATGAAATTTTAGCATTGATTGGTGATAAGTTGGATGCAACTTCAAAGCGGGCTGTTGTGTTTAAAAGAGATTCTTTTTCATCTGCATTGTTTCTGAACTCCAAGTCTCAACTCTGCATATTAGTTTGTAATAGCTTGCATTGTGAATCAAGTGAAGTTTCACATTGACTTTATATAAGTTTGGTTACGGATTGCTTAACAGTTGGTTGTTTGAGTTTTAGTTTCTGAGATTAAACATGACCTTTAGTGTGATCATTGCATGTGCTATTAGTATCATTCTCCAAATCTGCAAATCTACCTTGGTTTGATTAAGTTCATAATCGGTTGAGTCCCTAATTGCCATCACTTTGTTAAGTTGCTTGGTTAAATTCCCTTCTTTTCATTGAGTTTTCATATCTAATTGAAACCAATTCCAAATCTCAGTTGAAACCCAAAAATCTTGATGACACATAAACTCGAGCACGATTCACACAATCTCAACTAGCCCTAGGAAAAATACGACCTGTGGCTCCTTTACTACGCTTTTATTCTTTGATTGCAAAAAGGGTTTCCAGCTTATAAATATCTAAATTTGAGACCCACATTCGTGACACCTATCTCGGGTTCATCAAATTTTTGGCGCCGTTGCCGGGAACTACTAGTTGAGTTGTTTGATTTTTTGCTTGTGTGCTTATGGACATATCATTTGATTCTATTCTTTTGTGCTTTATCTTTTGTATACGGTTGCTGCCATTTTTCTTATTTGTTTTGTGATAGGGCTGCAAGTCAAAATGTTTTCAACTGCACAACCAGAGCTCAAAGATGTACTGATGGAGTTAAAAATTTTGGTTAAGCATTTGAAATCCCAACAAAGACCCAACAGTGATTCATCTGCTTACCAGCAGCCATGTCTACAGTTTCAGCAGCAAAACCAATCTTTTCAGCAATCCCATTCAAATTTTCAACAACCAAACTATCAATTTTAGCAAGGGCAGCCACAATGTCAATCTTTCCAACAATTTCAGCAACCAAATCAAGATTTTCAACCGCCCTATTCGAATTTTCAGCAAACAAATCAGTTTTTTTAGCCACAATTTCAGCAATTTCAGCAAGATTTTTAGCCAAGCCTACCAAATTTTCAGCCCACTCAATTTCAGTTTTCACCACCACCATTTCAACCTCAGATCCAGGATTTCCAGGGCCAAAATTCTCAGCAAATTCAACCATCATTCCAGTCCAATTTTCAGCCCTTTCAACAGCCATTTCAACCTTCCTATCAGCCCCAACAACCCCAATTCCAACAACTACAGTAGGGTAATATTTTTCAGTCGACTACTTCATCATTTCAAGGTCAATCAAAGCCCTATGTTAACCAAGGGGGCTATGGATGTTCGAGTGGGGGAAACATGCCACAACAAAGGGCAGAAGAGATGTTTCAACAAATTTTACAACAAAAGCTTCAAGACATCAGAGGACGCCTTGGACAAATGGTTGATCAAATGAATCAAATAAAAGCCCAAAGATCAGAACAATTATTTTCTCAAGCTACTCTTACTTCTGAGGGCCCCGGAGTTGTATTTTTATCAATTCAAGGTGACCCTAGAGAAAATCTAAGACCTTTTTCAAGTGATCTCGAAAAATTGGTGGAAGAAGAAGAAGAAATCATTAATGTCAGGGCGCCTACAGCATGCATTCCTCCTGAAATTCTTGTTCAAAATTCATTTCCAAATTTTTTAGCTCAAGAAGAAGATTCAGAAGCACTACAGGACCCTTCTCATCTTTTATTTTGTGATGCTAGTATTATTAATGGTCCTAATTTTTCTGATATTGTTGTTGCAGATATTACAGAAGGAGCATGCATAGGAGATGATTCTATAGGTATAGGGGATTGCACTAAGCCTCAGGGACCACCAACAGTGATGGATACATTAGAAGAATCAGAGGATAAGCTAGAAAGTGTAGGGACTTGCATGGTGGAAGCAAGAACCCAAGAATCACCTGTTCCAGTTGAGTGTCCACCAGAACCTGAACCTGAAGTGGAGCATGTACTTGACCAGGAGGAGGCCACAGTTACATTTACTCTTGTAGAACCTCCAGGTATTTTTCAGTATGATCAGGTAAGTATTCTTCCTATTTCTTTGGAAAAATTTGTTGAGGTACCTCAGACTGATTTTATTGTTTGTAATACACTAGGGGATACATCTTTTGTGGAATTTAATTGTGAAAAATTCTTAGAGGCACCTAAAATTGATTTGGTTGAATGTGGTGAATTACTTGATATATCTTTTGTAGATATGGGTTGTGAAAAATTTTTAGAAGAGCCTGAAATTGAAGTTGTTTATTGTGAAGAATCTCTTGCTATATCTTATGCTGAAGTTGAATGTGAAAAACTTATGGAGGTACCAGAGATTGATTTCATTGGCTGTGGAACATTTCTTGATACACCTATGATGGATTTTAATTGTGAAAAATTTTTAGAAGAGCCTGAAATTGAAGTTGTTTATTGTGAAGAATCTCTTGCTATATCTTATGCTGAAGTTGAGTATGACAAACTTATGGAGGTACCCGAGATTGATTTTATTGACTGTGAAACATTTCTTGATATACCTTATGTAGAAACTGCTTGTGAAAAATTCACGGAGGTACCAAAAATTGATTTTATGGGATATGATGCAATTTTAGATACATTTCATGTAGAGATTGGTGGTGTTACACTTCTATATTACCTTGCACGCTTGAGAGAGGTATTACATGGTTTTGCAGGGTCTCGAAGACTTATGGAGTGGGTGCTCCATCTAAACAGTCTCTAACCTCCTCGAAGGATTTTCAAGAATCATCAAGAGGGAGGAGTTAATTTTGCTTTGACTCATAGCACTCCACCTCTAAAATGGATGTTGAACATTAATCGTCTACGACCACCTGAATATTTTTCTGTAAAGTTTAAGTGTGGGGGAGTAACGCACCATAAAATTGAGCAAATGAAGGAAACTCTCTCGACTACCCATACTCCTCCACTACTACGATGGAGGATATTTCTTGATAGACTCCGACCGCCAGAAATAAAGGGGAGTTTATTCTTTCTTGCATTTTCTTTCATTGCATGTTTCATTTTTATGTTCTTTAGAAGTAGAATTTTCTTTTAAAAGAGTTCTTGCTAATAAATGCGTGAATAGAGTAGAATGAATAAATAGACATTGTAAATACCATTTTATGTCTTTTGGCATTTTTCCTTAATGAATAGAAATAAATGTATCCCTTTAGACTATCTTCATAACATTTTAGAGTCTTTTGAAAACAAATTAAATTTGGTTGTTAAAACTTAGGGGTTGAGCTCATGGATGAAATTTTGGATGCTTAAGTACTACTTGGCCATGGATTCTTGATTGAGGACTTGAGATGAATTATTGGTACCTAGTGAGGATTAGCCTTATTTTTTGTGACACATACATGTGATTGTATTCTAAAACTTGCTTAGGTTCATTCAAAACCATAATTCAATGATTGGATCACATCTATAGAGGCTAATAAATTTGTTTACCTTTACATATCAATTCTTGACAATAATCATGTTCATTCTATTTTTCTTTCCTTATCTTCTACTCTTAACCATGCTTTTATAAGGACTTGTTTGCTTGGGGATGTTCTTTGATGTTATTTTGCCCGAGACGGACAAAAGATTAAGTGTGGGGGAGTGGTTAGTGATTTGGAATCAATTTTTATCAAGGATGCACTTCTTTTGAATTTTTTTTTTTTTTGCAATTTCATGTGCCAAATTGAAGTGAGTTGGGTATCAAGAATAAGCAAGAAGAAGTGTTAAGGAAGAGAAACCATTGGAGCGTCTAGATTTCTGTTGTTAATTTGGAGATTCAAGCCATTCTTTGCCAAGTTCTATTTGGACAGAGAAAAAAAAACAGAGAAAAAATTGGCACACAAATGAAAAAAATCTATGCCAAAGAGATTTTTGTGAAACATGGTTGGAATAAAGAATAGGGAAGTAGGAATTATGGAAGCTAAAATCAGCTACACTTTGCTAAAGACTGGATTGAAGTTGTAAAGTTTGAATTGAAGCAGAAAATTCTGTGCAGAAATCTGAACCAAAGTGGAAACAAGTGGAAAAAAAAATCTGTGCTAAAGAAAGTTTTGTACCAACTTGCAATTGAAATTGGGTTTCCGAGGCTATGAATCAAGGAATTAAGTTTATAGATGCATCGAAAGTGAGGAGTACATCAGCTGATGGTCAGAACTGAAAGGAATGCAGCTGCTGGAATTTCAGATCAGACCTGAAAAAAAAACAGATTGGAAGAGGAAAAATTGCAGCCATGGGAAAATAAGAAGAGCTGGACTAATGTGAGCTGAAACTGAGTTTATTGCAATGGTTGCTGATAAGAACTTAAGCCAAATCACTCGACAGCTATCAGAGATTGAGGAGAGCAATTAAATTGAGAATATAAGCTGAGAATGCAGTAGAAAAGCAGAGAAAACAGATGGAATATTGTTGAGACAGATTTTGTATCAACTTGGGACTGGGTTTGATTTTCCGAAGCTGTGCAATGGGGAAATAAGCACACAAATCTATCAGAAATGTTGAGTATCTCCACTGCTGATCAAAACAGGAAGAAATGAGGCTGTTTGGGGTTTTCAGATCACGAAAAAAAATGTAGTGAAGTTGGAATCCAAAACAGTTTGGATCAAAATTTTCCATTACTAGGTGATGTAACTGTTTTGAAGAACCAGAGGATTGCAAGGAATGAAGACTTGAATAAGACTGAATTCTGGAGTTACTTGATTGGAGCTGGAATCTGAAACAGGAAAAAAAAGAATAAAAGTAGAAGGGTGCTAACTTGAAGGTGAAGTGTATCAAAGAGGAATTGCAAGAGGTGTTAGTGAGGATTGTATGTGGAGCATCTATGTTACTTGATGTTTCAAGCTCTCTGATAAAAATCTGATCTGAATGTGCTCCATTAGAAGATTTGAGAGCAGGAAAAAAAAAAGAAGAAAACAGTTTGAAAAAAAAACAGAAAAAAAAACAACAAAAGAAACCAAGTGGCACACCATTTAGTTTCGGCACAATGCAATTAGTGAAGAAATCTCATCCAAATTGAAGATCTGCTCCATTACATTCTGAATTTACTAGAGAGAAAGAAAAAGAAAAGAAAATCAGAAAAGAAAAGAGAAGGAAACAAATTGGCATGCAAGATGGAAAATTGGCACAAAGGAGTTGATGAGGATTTTTCATCAAATTTTTGAAGGGCAATGCCAAAGTCTCATTCCATTACACTTTTGATTTCATTATGTGGACTGAAGGGAGGGCAAAGTGCATCAAAAATATCCTTGGGCATTCAAGTCTTCCACTCATTCAAATTTGCTATTTACTTGGTTTTTACTTCATTTTTACCATTTCATATATCTTTCTTTTGTTTGATGATTTTCTGTAGATGTAGATCTAAATCATGAATAATGGTGGAGAGTAGATAACAAGCAAACTTATGGTAGTGCAAAAAGTATGTGTGTATGAGTGAGCTCCATTTCCATCATGTACTTAGAACTTAGGAAGAGGGCCACCAACAACTTCCCTTGAAAGACTTAGAGAGTTATATTCATCTCAATGAATCATGAAGGTTGAAATTGCTAAGTTGTTGATTTAAGGACAAGATATTAATCCATAGAGCTTAGATTTTTGAGAATTAACAACCCTAGGCAATTTCTTTTCAATTGCTTCTACATATGTTTGAGAAAAGCTAGGGGATACATATTTAGTACTTTTCGCGAGACGCTCAAGCTTAAGTGTGGGGGAGTTGATAAGTATCATTTTATTGATCATTTCATATGCTTAAATCCGTGTTTGACCCATATTTTACTTGCGTAATTGTGGATTTACCCTAGGTTCTAGGATTTATATTCTTTTTGGACCTAATTGCAAATTTTGATATATTTGAATTATTTTGACACTAAATTGTTGATCTACTTTTGTAGGCTTGGAAGGATCAGGGACCTAGGTCATGTTGGGTCAAAGTTGAGCCAAAAGTGGACTGGATCAAGTGATCAAGTGTCAGCTAATTTGGACCGTCCGATGCAAAAATGGTTAGATTTAGACCATCTGAGAACTTCTGATCAATCCGAGCTGGGATTAAGGTTAATCGAGCGATCAGATCCAGATCTGAAGGTTTCAGGCCAATCGGAGATCATCTAGCTGTTGGATCACGATCAGAGAGATCTAGACCATTCATTCAAAGATCAGCTTGATCTGAGCCATCCGTTGCAAATTTGGAGGATCCGAGCCACTGAGAGATAGATCTTGACCCTTGATCAACATCTGAGAGTTTTGGTTCAGATCGGATAAGGATCAACCGTTGGATGGAGTGGGGTTAATCTGAGCCGTCCACTGTTTAACTACTTAAATCGCACTCTGCTCCCGATCTCTCTGTCGCGTCTTCGCAGCTCAGTTTCTTCTTGTTTTCTCAATTGTTCTTCATTTTCCTTGCGATTTCTTCCATCTGAAGGCGTGGCCAACTCGATCACCACCTTGGAGCAAGATCTGGATTATTGGAAGAGGCTTCAATGGAAGTTCTAGCTCAGATTTGCATCGGAATAGGGGCTGAGTGAGGGTTTCATCAGTTTCTGATTTCTGATCAATTTGATCACGATTTTGTGCTGTTTTCTTCAATCGGAGCAATCTGGAGGGTCTCTGGAGCACTTTGATCGTCACCCAATCTTCATAGCATTCTTTCATCGCCAGATCAAAGAGATCGAATTGGATTTTCCAGCTGTGTGCAAATTTGTGAACAAATCTGAAATTGGAGCTGTATTCCAATTGATTTGCGAGTTGAAGGGGTTCTTGGCTTGCCCTTGTGTGACGGCAAGGAGGTCTTGAGTCAAGGGAATGGTCGAGGATTAGTTTCTTATTGTATTTCTTTTTTGCATTAGCTGTAATTTCATTCTGCAATTCAATTCTGTTCTGTTTTCGTATCAGCAACTTTAGTTTCAATTTCTGAATTGTTCCAGCTTAAATGAGGTTTCGTTCCGCAAGATAATCAATTAGGGATTCTGTTTAGATAACAATAGCTTTCAATCTCAGTTTAATTCGAGTTTTACTGCTTGCGTATCAGGGTTGTGTCTGCGTATCAGGTTTACTATGCTGCGTATCAGGTTTATTTTCTTTGAGTACTTCTGAATTTTGTATCAAGATTGTTTTAGTTTCTTTTGTCTAAATTTCCATTGTAGCTGGTTTCATCTCCAAAGATTTTAGTTCATTTCTGCAGTAGGGTTCAGCTTCTTGCGTATCAACTTACAATTCTGCACATCAATTTCCATTTCTGCAATTCTCTTAGTAGCTAGTGTTCCTGAGTTTTCTCATCAGTGAGCTTATTTTCTTGTCTGAATCGTGTTTAAACATTAGTTTGAGCAATTAGTCTCATTTTGATTTGTTTGGTTGTTGAATTTCTGAATTCCCTGTTCTGAGTTCCTGCTTTCAAATCCTGCATTAAGTTCATTTCTAAATTTTACCATCCTTGGTCTGAACTGTATTCATTTATTTCTGCAAAATACTTTACTGATAGTTACCTTTCCAATCTTAATTGATTTGTTTCAATTTCTGAATTGTTAGAATTAGTTTTGGCACACCGCATCAGCTTTGGCACACCGCATCAGCTTTGGCACATAAACTTACGTCTCTTGGCAGCAAATCTGTTTTCTTTTTAATTCTGCACTTTGTATCAGATGAAATTTTAGCATTGATTGGTGATAAGTTGGATGCAACTTCAAAGCGGGCTGTTGTGTTTAAAAGAGATTCTTTTTCATCTGCATTGTTTCTGAACTCCAAGTCTCAACTCTGCATATTAGTTTGTAATAGCTTGCATTGTGAATCAAGTGAAGTTTCACATTGACTTTATATAAGTTTGGTTACGGATTGCTTAACAGTTGGTTGTTTGAGTTTTAGTTTCTGAGATTAAACATGACCTTTAGTGTGATCATTGCATGTGCTATTAGTATCATTCTCCAAATCTGCAAATCTACCTTGGTTTGATTAAGTTCATAATCGGTTGAGTCCCTAATTGCCATCACTTTGTTAAGTTGCTTGGTTAAATTCCCTTCTTTTCATTGAGTTTTCATATTTAATTGAAACCAATTCCAAATCTCAGTTGAAACCCAAAAATCTTGATGACACAAACTCGAGCACGATTCACACAATCTCAACTAGCCCTAGGAAAAATACGACCTGTGGCTCCTTTACTACGCTTTTATTCTTTGATTGCAAAAAGGGTTTCCAGCTTATAAATATCTAAATTTGAGACCCACATTCGTGACACCTATCTCGGGTTCATCAATAAGATGGACCCGGTACCGCTCGTAGAACTGTAGAATAAGGTGGAATCAGTACTGCTGATGGAATAGTAGGATAAGGTGGTATCGGTACCGCGGATGGAAAAATAAGATAAATCGAAGCAGGTACAGGCGTCTCCGATGGAATAGTAGAGATAACCGGAACAGGTACTACCGAGGAAACTACCGGATGCGTCGGAGCAGTCACCATAGAAGAGACAGTAGGATATGTCGGAACAGGCGTCTTCGACGGAACAGTGGGGAAAATCGAAGCAGATCCTACTGGTACCGAATCTGCTGGAGGGGGTACTGCTACTGACACGGTGAATAATACTGGAGCGGATACAGCAGGAGGAATAGTAGGGATTACTTCTGGAAATGGAGGAGGGACCCTCTGAGTCTGGGAATCCTGGCCCCTCGGAATATCCTGCTGAGTCTGGCCACGACTAACAGACACTGCCTTAGTAGTTCTCTCAGGTGACTCTACAGCCTGAGACTCTAACGTCCTCTTACGTGGTTGTCCCGGACGACGCGGGAACATATGCACACCGAGTCATACCTGTTGAATTGTTACCAAGTATTACAAACAAGACCAAATGGTTAACTTTACCAATTTACCTATTTGCCACCTGGAGAGGTCCTGCCGCTGCCCAGTCCCAAAGTGCAATCACGTCGCGACAACTACTTTAAAGATCCGAAATGTACTTAGGTGAATAACATCAAACCTGAGCTCTGATTCCTACCAGTTCAGTATCAGATATAAATCCCAAGAAATCCACAAATCGCGATGGTATCCCGCATCCTGGGCTTGATACCAAAAATAAATTGGTATCAGATAAATTTCGCAAAACTCTGAAAAACTCGAAAAAAACAAGTAGGCATCGCAAAACTTGGCTCTGATACCAAGAATAAATTGTCACGCCCTGAGACCCAGGAGCCGCTGATCCAATAGAAAATGGGACAACACCTCCCCTGTCTGGCGGACAATTTACACATACATACAACATATATAACACCACCACGTAGTTTAAATGGGCCTTAGGCGTCAAATCCAAACAGAACAATAAATATATGATAATATAATTATAAATCCAAAGCACGAACTCACCTGAGCTGCCAGGGGGCAGGAACGCAGCAAAACCACACATAGTCCAACATAGGACTCAAAAGTACAATCCCATAAAGCAAATCACATACTATAAGTCCACAATAATCCAATGCAACGAAATGAAACATAATATGATCCAAAAACCGAAAGTAGCACATAAAACCAAATCAAGTGTAGTCACAAGCATGGGACTGGCGACTCGGACCCTCCTGGCAGATATCAACCTGAAATTAGAAAATATGGCAATGGTGTGAGTCCAAATAAACTCAGCGGATACCTAAACAGATATGCATAGTAAGTTATACTAACAATAAGAGTCTACGCTGATACAGTCTCATATGAACAATAGAAAAGGGTGTACACTGAAGGTACTGAATGAAGGTACATATCAGAATCCATCTATCCTACAGAGGGGAGAAATAAATCCCTATGGAACAAGTATAACACATAATTTAAGGTAAATAGGTCTCCAGTATATGCATGTCAATCAAGTGCAGAAATCAAATGCAGCAAGCAATGCACGATACAAAATATGCACATGGTGCAATTATATGTGTCACCCCTGACACCAGTCAGATCATCATCCACTTGTCATAAATGAACGTCCGAGTGGGTAGAGCTATGACAACTGTACATACCCTGCTATGACAGCTCCTGAGTGACCGAGTGGACAGGATGCTGGCGGAGGACACCCTCCTGTTGGTGCAGGCAGCACCTAAGTCAAACCTGTGTTTTGATAATGACAAAGGGTTCAGAAGTTAAGGTGTTATTGTGATCTACATACTTACTGAGTGTGCAGAAAAAGTCCTAGGTACACTGGGTAAGAAGACCTGACCGGATGTTGGGCAAAGAAGTCCTGGTCGAGGACTGGGCAAGAAGTCCTGGCAACGGGTTGGGCACCGAAGACCTGACCGAAAGTTGGGCAAGAAGACCTAACCAGAAGTTGGGCACGAAGACCTGGTCAGGTGGATTTGGTAAAAGTCCAACCGGAGGAGCCGATTGGCAAAAGGTAAACTCTCCTGAGAGGAGTAGGTGAGGACGCGTTCCCCGTCGAGGGAACAGTAGGCGTCGGTTCGACCTAGGGTTCCATTTGGGAGACCCGAAGTCAGAACCAAGACAGCAACGACTGTAATGACTAATATACTTTGCTTTCTTGTTTTGGAACTAACCTTGGTTGCAGGAAACAAAGGAGTGTGTTTCTGCAGCTCGGGCGCCCCAATGGAGTGGGACGCCTAACTGGGCCTAGGTGCCCGTATGGATACGGGCACCCCAGTGCAAAGGCAAAAACCAGAACATCGAAGCAAGCTGCCACGAAGCCTGTGGACTGAGTTAACTCAGGCGCCCGTGAGGTCACGGGCTGTAACGACCCTCTCTTACTAACCTTGACCTTATAGGGCCGTTACGTTGACTTTACTGCTGGGCCCAAGCCGATCAAATTAAAAAAATAAATAAATAAATTTAATTCTTGTTGGCTTTGGCAGGAATTGAACACAACAGACCTCTTCTTGCGAGGTCTAAGCACTAACCAACAACTCTATAACACTTTTTGTTTTAACTTGGAACTAGTCGACTGATAAATTATCAGTCGACTGATCTTTCTGTTTCCTCGACCAGTCGACTGATACCTGCATCAGTCGACTGATACGCCTGGAACTGCAGTTTCCAAGTCTCAGAAACACTGATCAATTGTAAAAATACATCCCCTTTCGACTACACAACAACTAGAAGACTCATAATCATATAAACCATCATAATTGGACTCAATCATACTCCATTTAGCATGCGTATCAACTTCAAATCATGACAGCTCAACTTAAAGTCTTTTGCAGAAATAAAACTACTAATATGACCCATAAATCATAAACTCAAGAAACAAACTCATAACATTCTATTGTTTAGAGCTTGGAACATTAACAACTTTTCCCGAACGATCTCATTTCACTGTCCCACCACCACTTGCACCAACCATCCATCCTGTAGCCTCCTTGCTCTATATCTTTTCTTTACCTTTATCTGCAATAAAAGGATACAACTATAAGCAATTTGCTTAGTAAGTAGATACCTAACTCACAAAACATGCATTCGATATGAACATGCTTATGCTTGCTTTGAAACATGCTTGTAACTGAAATGTCATTCTTCTACATGAAAGATGCCCATGAATACAATTGGAACAATTGCTTGCATTAGAAAGAAACTTTGCTTGAAATGAATACTTGTTATTGAAAAACTTGAAACTTATCTTATACTTCATATACTTCAAAATAATAAACATTCTTCTTTGGGCCCGGCATAGTACCAATGCGCGCATCCCTAATAGGTTTCGGGGTAGCTAGCCACCGAACCCTAATAGAGGGTCTACTAGGCTCGCCTAGATCTTGTGGGCCTCGGCCCGGTACATGCCAAAAAGACCTTGGTCTTTCAAAGTTATATACTTAAACTTATACTCATGCTTGTATTTAAATGCCTAACTTAGCACTTAAAAAGGTAATGGTCCCAAAACCTATTTAAGGACACAACAAGACCCTGGTCTTGTTTCTTATCTCATTTCTTAGTCCTAGAACTCGTTCTATGGCTTAGTAGGACCTTGGTCCTACTTAGAAATTTTATCGAACACCTTGCGTGCCGAAACCCCAAAACTTGTTTTGGGTAAATCAAAACTGTGGTCTTGCTATACTAGGATCACATCATCAAAAAGCTTAGAATTTTGGTTAGAATCACACGAAACTACTTCTATTGCAGGTGAATGATCTACTTACTTCCTTGGGCTTTGAAACTTACTACCCAGCGTAGAATTTTCTTCCTTGCGCGATCTTCCAACCGTTGGGCCTAGGAGAGAACTCTAGTTGCCCTTTGGTGAGAAACCCTAACCTCTCCTCTCTTGGTTTTCGCAGGGAAGAAGAAGGAGGAGAAAACCCTTGGTTTTCTCTCCCTTCCATCCTATTTATATTAAGTGGAAGTTGAACCATTTCCCCTAGAAAGTGCTTACTATTTCTTATCTAATATCGATCCCAAATTTTTTTGAAATGATCAGTAGCTCTCCTGGAAACTTATAGCTAACCATTAGGGTAGGTCGCGGGTTCGAATCTCTACTCCGACCCCTTTTTAAGAAGCTTTTAGTTTCTTTTTGTTTGTTTTGGAAAAATTCTGAAAAATTTAGGTGTTACAATCCTCCCTACCTTATGGAAAGTTCATCCTCGAACTTAGAATAACTCCGGATACTTTTACCTCATGCTATCTTCTGTTTCCCAAGTTGCCTCTGTTGGATCATGAAAAGCCGATAGAGGGGGGGGGGTGAATATCGGTAAACTTTCGGACTTTCGTAAAGAGCACGTACGCAGCGGAAATAAAAACAAAATGAACACAGCACAATGACACAGTCGATTTACTTGGTTCGGAGCCTGTGTCGACTCCTACTCCAAGGCCCACGGTCGTTGACCGTTTACTTTGGGCAATTCTATATAAGCACAAATTCAGTTTACAAGAATAGATTTACAAGTATGACACTATAAACTTTTAATAAAATAAAAGAAACTCTTCTTTTCTCGACGTCCGATTGTAGGTTGACTTTCCGGAGCAGCAGGACGTCGTCGGCTCGAGTTGGGCAGTTTCTGGAGCAGGGTGTGAGCACAGAAGAGCGTGGAAGCGTTGAGCGAATTGTTTTTGGAAGCCTGGGGTCGAGGGCCCTTTATATAGGGCCTGGGGGCGCTCGGGATGTCGGGGGCGCCCCCACGTGGCGTTTGATCCGGTGGTAGCTCGGTCGCCGTCTGATCCCCTTATCCTCGGGATCCGATTTGACCGGGGCGCCCGGAGGGCTCGGAGTGCCCGGATTAGCCGGTCAAAGCCTCATCTCCTCGGCTTCGCAAGGATGCGCTTCGGCAACTGGCAGTGGGGGCGCCCGCGACACGCGGGGCGCCCGCGACACGCGGGGCGCCCGCGACACGCGGGCGCCCGCGACCGCCCCCGCGACACGCGGGCGCCCGCGACACGCGGGGCGCCCGCGACACGCGGGGCGCCCGCGACACGCGGGGCGCCCGCGACACGCGGGGCGCCCGCGACACGCGGGGCGCCCGCGACACGCGGGGCGCCCGCGACACGCGGGGCGCCCGCGACACGCGGGGCGCCCGCGACACGCGGGGCGCCCGCGACACGCGGGGCGCCCGCGACACGCGGGGCGCCCACGACAAGCAGGGTGCCCGGAGCATCCGGGGTGCCCCGAATCTAGCTGTCGAGGCGCGTTGAGGTTCTTACAGACTTGGGTTGACCTTGGGGGCGCCCGGATCATCCGGGGCGCCCTGCTCAGCTTCTGCCTCACTCCTTTGAGGCTCTCTGAGCTGCAGATACTCAGTCCTTCGATCCTGCATCCAGGGTTAGTCCAAATAACAATTATATTATTATTTTATATAGCCTTAGCTGTCTTGGTTCTGACTTTGGTCTCCAAAATAGAGTCCTAGGTCGAACCGACGCCTACTGTTCCCTCGACGGGGAACGCGTCCTCACCTACTCCTCTCGGGAGAGTTTACCTGATGCCAACCGCCCCTTTGGTTGGACTTTTGCCTGACGGTCCTTTGTCAGGTCTTGGATACCGAGCTGTCCTTCGCCCGGTGCCTAGCAGTCCTTCGCTAGGTCTTGGTGACTAGCAGCCCTTCGCTAGTTGCCTAGCAGCCCTTCGCTAGGACTTGGTGACTAGCAGCCCTTCGCTAGTTGCCTAGCAGCCCTTCGCTAGGACTTTGTATCCTGACATTCCTTCGCCAGGTGCCTAGCAGCCCTTCGCTAGGACTTGTCCTGCACACTTGAGTAACATTGTTAGTTCACCAATAAACTTAACTTTGATTCCTTTGCCAATATCAAAACAAGGTTCGATATGGTGCTTTCTGCACCAACAATCTCCCCCTTTTTGATTTATGGCAACACAATTCAAAGTTAAGTAAAAATTACAACATTTTAATCAAGAAGGTTAAGACTAATAAAATATAGCAATTCTGAACAGTCTAAAACCAATGTAATTTGAATAGGAAAAATTTTCTCATACTCATACTCCCCCTAAATAATTGTTTTATAAAACTTAACTTTGACCTTTCCTCCCCCTTTGACATATATCAAAAACAAACATGGGTGAACAAGGTAGGGATTTTTGAGTTTTTCTAAGTGCTTTATGTTTTTCTAGACAAGTTTTTTAGAAATTTCTAGACAAGTTTTTTAGAAAAACCTTGCTTAGAAAGATTTGCCAAAATTTTCAAAAAGATTTTGCTCAGACAAATATTTTTTACTAAGAAAAATTTTACTTAAAAAAAACTGCACTTAACAATATTTTGAAATACTTAGAATGCTTAGAAATTTTTGAAGCACTTTTAAAGAAAATTAAACAAAATTTCCTTTCTCTCCCCCTTAATGTGAAATTCTTCTCCTTCTGTTTTAGACCATTTCTAAGTTCAGTTTTGAAAAAGATATTTTGAAAAACTTCTGAGTATCACAAAGGAAATTCTTAGTTAAGAGCAACTCAAAGTTTTCAATAAAGTTTGTTTAAAAAAGTTTAAGGAGAAAGTTTGTGTATCAGAGCCTATGAGTTTTGAAAACATAAAAATACTTAGTATTATTCTCGAAAGCACAGCAAAAAGTTTAAATTTCCAGATTAAATCCATTTTGAAGAGTATTGTTCAGTTCTGAAAAATATTTTGTAAGAAAAATTTCCTTTAAAAAGAAACGATTTTTCAAGTACTTTTGAGATAAATTATGATTTGAAACACATAAGTACTTTTAGAAAAGTATTAGACTTTGAAAAATATGAGTATTTTTGAAACGTATTCGACTTTGAAAAATATAATATTTTACTTGACTAGGTTTCTTTTCCAGTATGACACAATCCTAGGAAACCTTGTTGACTACAAGGATATTTCCCTAAGTGTCCTGGAAAATTTTCAATATCAAGTATTATTTTCTAAGGTATTTCAAAAATAATTTTATAAGCCAAATTTTTTTTTAAAATAGTAATATTTTGTAAGACAAATTACTTATGTTTTCGACACAATTTTGAAAATATAGTGTATGAAAACATATTATTTAGAAATGTTTGATAACTCTTTTAATTTGACCTCCCCCTAAATTTGACGCAGTCCTTGGAAACTTGTTGACCACAAGTATTCTTCCTCTGAGTTCTTAGGGTTCAGTTCAGATCAAAGGAATTTATCTAACAATTTCAACACAGATAATTACCAAAAACATTTCAAAAATTCTTCTTTTGACTCAAACTCCCCCTAAATTTGACACATCCTAGGAGTCCTTGTAGATCAGGAAGTGGACCTTCCTCTGTGTCTTTAGGGTTTATTAAAATCAAAAGAATAATTTTGAATAACCTTCTAAGTATGATAATTTTCAAGGAGATACATTTTTGAAAACATAGTTTGAAGTGATAACACAGTTTTCGAAAAATATTTTGAAATGATGATAATTTTTCAAACCGATAGTAGTATACGAAGGTTTTTGAATCAATTTTTGAAAACCTTATCAAGATGATAATAAGATTTAGAACATAATGTTTTTTTTAAAAAATTTAAATTTTTCGAAAAGTATTAAAAGAAACTCACCCTGTATCCGATACAGTCTGACTTTTATCTAAGTTTCTTAAGGAGTTTCAGTGTTGATCAGGTTTGACTATGTTGACTAGGGTTGACTGTTTTGATCAAGTTTGACCAATCAATGACTAAAACAAAACAAGCCCTAGATTATATTTAAAACAAGTCTATTGAGATATTTAACATGAAATTTCATATTAAAAAAATGTTAGAAATGAAAATATAGGGTACAGCAAACTGAATTAATTTTAAAAAATAGAGATAATTTTGAATAACTTTTGAAAATATTTTTTTTTGAAAGGATATTGATTTATGCTTTTAGGTCCTAGATGTCTCACCTAGTTCTACGTGGTCAAGCATGTTAACCTTATGGGTTGTGTGAGACAAATATTTTAATTTTGAAAATAAATTATTGACAATAATTAAGTTTAATTGATTTTAATTGATTTAGTTAAGTTTAATTGATTTAATTAAGATTTAATTGAGTTTAATTGATTTAATTAAGTTTAATTGATTTTAATTAAGATTTAATTGACTTTATTTGATTTAATTAAGATTTAATTGAGTTTAATTGATTTAATCAAGATTTAATTGATTTTAATTGATTAAGATTTAATTGACTTTATTTGATTTAATTAAGATTTAATTAATTTTAATTGATTAAGATTTAATTGACTTTATTTGATTTAATTAAGATTTAATTGATTTTAATTGATTAAGATTTAATTGACTTTATTTGATTAAGATTTAATTGACTTTATTTGATTTAGTTGGTTGGGTTGGACTAAACTTTTAGGTCCTACGCATCTCACCCATTTCTAAGTGACAAAACAGGATATCCTTAACTGTTTTGTGAGATGCATATTTTAATAGAAGGATTTATTTTGAAAAGACCATGATTAATTTTGAAAAGTTAAATTAATTTTTAAACTCAATTTAAATTTATTTTGAAAAGAGATATTTGAGTTTAAAATTAACTGAAAATTTGTGTTAGATTTGAATTTAATAAAGAGTAAATTGAATTTGAATTTCAAAAATTGGCTTCCAGGTCTTGGCGAGGCACAAGGCCTTCTTTGGCCGTAGCCTTATGGGATCATCCACCCTTTCCTAGACAAAGCCTTTTAGTGAAATTTCATCTTCAAAATTACTTTTTGGTAAATTCTGGTCTAACTAGTTTTGGTCTTGGATCGGTAGCTTCGGCTAGTTTCACCAGTCTAAAGAGACCAAGTAAATAATACTTGACCTTATTAGAATTGGTTTCCCTAACGTACTATCATCACACCGCCACCCAATACTATGTTGTCAAATTTCAGTTAAGTTGGTTCAGTCCTTAAACTAACCAATCCTAATTCTAAGCAACAAAAATAAAATAAAATGCAACACACAATTAAAGCAAACGAGACAAAAATGATCTACGTTACATTATAATCGAAATAAAACTCTGGTTTCTTGAAATCAGCATGGTTATGAATTAAGTTTTCTAATATATTAACCTTAACTAATTTATTTGAATCAATCATGTTATTTGAGATAAGTATTAGATTTTCAAATATTGAAAACTTACCTTTCGATTCCTTATTGGGAATCTCCCCCTTGATTCTTGCCATCTCGGATTTAGACTCATCTTCTGATTCCGTGTCTGAGTCGGACTCGGGTACTGGTTGAAGCTCCTTCTTTGGTGGTTCTTTTGGAGTTTTCCCTGCAATGGAATTACACCTTCCTCGACCATTACAATATCTGTTTGATAATTTAATTCTAATTTTGAAAAGAATTTAAAATTGATTACCGTCTCAGTCAATTCATCTTCTAAATCTGGCTTGGATTTTGGTTCGATTTCGACTTTGGATTCAGGTTCAGACTCTGACTCGGCTGTTTGTGCTTGTACCGAGAGTGCAAGACAACTTACCTGATCTTCTTCTTCTTCTGAGATCTCTTGATGAAGGTTAATCAATTTTTCCCAAATTTCTCTCGCACATTTGGATGGACCTACTAGTTCGAGTTGCTCCTTGGTTAGGCCACATTGTAGGATTGCAGTCGCCTTTGCATCTGTCTCGATCTTCCTCAGAGTTGGTTCGTCCAATTTATCCCAGGCGATCGATATTCCATCTTCTGTAGGTATTGTAAGCCCCGTTTGGATTATCATCCATAGCTCTAGATGGGCCTTTAGGTGGGATTCCATTATCCCCTTCCAGGTTCCGAAGTTTTCGCCAGAGAATAGAGGCGGACGAACACTGTTCCATTCTTGATTGGCCATTAAGGATAATTCTTGCACACAAAGGGAAAAAGTAGAAATGTACCAAGACTTGGTCTTGGATTAGTAGTGCGGGAGAGAGAGAAAAATTAGCCTAACAAAAACTATTGCACGAATTTCGAGGCAGACTGATAAAAAAATTTATGTCAAAATTTTGAAAATGCTACTTTACCAATTTTGATGATAAAAAGTAAGACTTTAATGTTTGGGAAAAAATTTGCTCAGATTAACGTAGCACGATTTTCGAGAAAAAATAATATTAAAATAATAATAAAAAGTTTATGACAAATTTTCAAAAGTTGATTATTTTAACAATTCTAACTTATGGTGAAAAAATGAGAATTCAAAATTGAAAAAGGCGTAAGGATATTTTAAATCCACCCACAGATATTATTTATTTGAAATAAAAAGCGAACGAGATTGAGTGGTGTTGCACCAATCTCAATCAACGAAAAAGATAAAAAAAATTAAAATTATTTCGTAAAATCCGAAAATATTCTCAAATTGGTGGTTGCACCAAATTTGAGCTTCCCCGCTCTGATACCACTTGTTGGATCATGAAAAGCCGATAGAGGGGGGGGGTGAATATCGGTAAACTTTCGGACTTTCGTAAAGAGCACGTACGCA
This sequence comes from Boesenbergia rotunda, assembly GCA_024364735.1. Taxonomy (NCBI): domain Eukaryota; kingdom Viridiplantae; phylum Streptophyta; class Magnoliopsida; order Zingiberales; family Zingiberaceae; genus Boesenbergia; species Boesenbergia rotunda. The sequence continues at coordinate 13,388 of JAGFNQ010002594.1, read as the reverse complement.
GCGGAAATAAAAACAAAACGAACACAGCACAATGACACAGTCAATTTACTTGGTTCGGAGCCTGTGTCGACTCCTACTCCAAGGCCCACGGTCGTTGACCGTTTACTTTGGACAATTCTATATAAGCGCAAATTCAGTTTACAAGAATAGATTTACAAGTATGGCACTATAAACTTTTAATAAAATAAAAGAAACTCTTCTTTTACCGACGTCCGGTTGTAGGTTGACTTTCCGGAGCAGCAGGACGTCGTCGGCTCGAGTTGGGCAGTTTCTGGAGCAGGGTGTGAGCACAGAAGAGCGTGGAAGCGTTGAGCGAATTGTTTTTGGAAGCCTGGGGTCGAGGGCCCTTTATATAGGGCCTGGGGGCGCCCCCCACGTGGCGTTTGATCCGGTGGTAGCTCGGTCGCCGTCTGATCCCCTTATCCTCGGGATCCGGTTTGACCGGGGCGCCCGGAGGGCTCGGGGCGCCCGGATTAGCCGATCAAAGCCTCATCTCCTCGGCTTCGCAAGGATGCGCTTCGGCAACTGGCAGTGGGGGCGCCCGCGACAGGCGGGGCGCCCGCGACAGGCAGGGCGCCCGCGACACGCGGGGCGCCCGCGACAGGCGGGGCGCCCGCGACACCCGGGGCGCCCGCGACACGCGGGGCGCCCGCGACAAACGGGGCGCCCGGAGCATCCGGGGCGCCCCGAATCTAGCTGTCGAGGCGCGTTGAGGTTCTTACAGACTTGGGTTGACCTTGGGGGCGCCCGGATCATCCGGGGCGCCCTGCTCAGCTTCTGCCTCACTCCTTTGAGGCTCTCTGAGCTGCAGATACTCAGTCCTTCGATCCTGCATCCAGGGTTAGTCCAAATAACAATTATATTATTATTTTATACAGCCTTAGCAGTCTTGGTTCTCACTTTGGTCTCCAAAATGGAGTCCTAGGTCGAACCGACGCCTACTGTTCCCTCGACAGGGAACGCGTCCTCACCTACTCCTCTCGGGAGAGTTTACCTGATGCCAACCGCCCCTTTGGTTGGACTTTTGCCTGACGGTCCTTTGTCAGGTCTTGGATACCGAGCTGTCCTTCGCCCGGTGCCTAGCAGTCCTTTGCTAGGTCTTGGTGATTAGCTGCCCTTCGCTAGTTGCCTAGCAGCCCTTCGGTAGGACTTGGTGACTAGCAGCCCTTCGCTAGTTGCCTAGCAGCCCTTCGCTAGGACTTGGTGACTAGCAGCCCTTCGCTAGTTGCCTAGCAGCCCTTCGCTAGGACTTTGTATCCTGGCATTCCTTCGCCAGGTGCCTAGCAGCCCTTCGCTAGGACTTGTCCTGCACACTTGAGTAACATTGTTAGTTCACCAATAAACTTAACTTTGATTCCTTTGCCAATATCAAAACAAGGTTCGATATGGTGCTTTCTGCACCAACAGCCTCTTCATGCGTCTGGTTTAGCCATAGAACCTTCACTAATGGTACCTCTTTGTTCCTCAGTTTCTTGACTGCTTGATCTATTATCTTAATAGGTTGACTTTCATAACTAAGATCTTCTTGAACTTGTACCGTCTGTGGCTGAATCACTTGGTTGGCATCGGGAACATGTTTCTTTAGCATTGAGACATGGAACACATTGTGGATAGCTGACATCTCTGGAGGTAGCTCTAACTCGTAAGCTACTTTGCCAACTCTTTTCGTTACTAGGTAGGGTCCTAGGTAACGAGGACATAGCTTGCCTTTCTTGCCAAATCTCATTACTCCTTTCATGGGGGCTACTTTGAGAAAAACTGTATCCCCAACCTCTAACTCTAGTGGTCCGCGCCGCACATCGGCATAACTCTTCTGCCTACTTTGAACAGTTTCTATTCTTTGGTGGATGCTCTTTATAGCTTCTGTAGTATCCTCAATAAGATCAGTCTGGAACCCCATTTCTTTCTTCTCACTACCTTCATACCAACAGATAGGAGATCTGCACCTCCTACCATAAAGAGCTTCATAATGCGTCATACCAATAGTAGCTTGGTAACTGTTATTGTAGGCGAACTCAGCTAAACATAAGTACATGCACAAACTGCCCTTGAAATCTAATGCACAAGCTCTAAGCATATCCTCTAAAACTTGATTTACACTTCCTGTCTGTCCATCAGTCTGAGGATGGAAAGCTGTGCTAAACTTTAGTTTGGTGCCAAGTGTTGTCTATACACACTCCCAAAAGTGTGAAGTGAAATGACCATCTCTATCGGAGATAATGGTCTTTGGAACTCCATGCAGTCGGATCACTTCCTGAACATATAATTGGGCTAGTCTTTCTATGGAGTAGGGCACTTTGATTGCCAAGAAATGGACAGACTTGGTCAATCTGTCTATAATTACCCAGATAGCATCATAGTCATTTGTTGTCTTGGGTAGACCAACAATGAAGTTCATGGCTATGTCTTCGCATTTCCACTCCGGAATTTGTATGGGCTGTATGACTCCTCCTGGCCTCTAGTGTTCTGCTTTCACTATTTGGCACGTCAGGCAGGTACTGTTGGATCGAGAGAAATGATAGAGGGGGGGGGTGAATATCGTTAAACACTTTTCGGATAGAAATTAGAGCAAGTACGCAGCCGAAAAGAAAAACAATCGCGAACACAGGTATTTTTACTTGGTTCGGAGCCTAAGTCGACTCCTACTCCAAGGCCCACGGTCGTTGACCATTTTCTGTGGGCAATTCTATATGTCGCAAAAACAGTTTACAAAAGATTTTACAGAATTCAGTACAGTAAACTAAAATAGCTCTTCGTTACCGACGTCTGTTGTAGATTGAATTTTTGGAGCGGAAGGACGTCGTCGACGCTTGTATCTCGAATCGGGAGGTTTCTGGAGCAGAGCGCGGGAGCGGAAGAGCGTAGGAGCGTTAAAAGAATTGTTGTTTGAAGCCTCGGGGTCGAGGGCCCTTTTATAGGCCCTGGGGGCTCCCGGAACGTCGAGGGCGCCCCCCCCCACGTGTCAGCCGATCCGCCTTTAACTCGGTCAGCTTCTGATCCCTTCAAACTCGGGATCAGATCTTGACTGGGGCGCCCGGGACGCTGGGGGCGCCCGGATTGACCGGGTCAAACTCTTATCCTCTTGGCTTCGCTGGAGTTGCTTCAACTTCTTGACCTGGGGGCGCCCGGAGCGCTGGGGGCGCCCGGGAGCAGTGGGGGCACCCGGAAGCACGGGGGCACCCCGAACATGAACTGTCGAAGCCTTCTTTTGCATTATGTGTTTTATGTTCACCTTGGGGGCGCCCGGGACACTCCGGGCGCCCTGGTCAGTTGTTGCCTCACTCCTTTGAGGCTCTCTGAGCTGCAGACACTCGTTCCTTCGGTCCTGCATCCAGGGTTAGTCCAAAATACCATAAAGCAATAAGATGTTAGTTTATACAGCCTTAGCTGTCTTGGTTCTGACTTTGGGTCTCCAAAATGGAACCCTAGGTCGAACCGACGCCTACTGTTCCCTCGACGGGGAACACGTCCTCACCTACTCCTCTCGGGAGAATGTACCTGATGCCAACCGGCTCCTCCGGTTGGACTTTTGCCTAGCGGTCCTTTGCCAGGTCTTGGATACCAAGCTGTCCTTCGTCCGGTGCCTAGCATTCCTTCGCCAGGTCTTCAGTCCCAAGCTGCCCTTCGCCTGGTGCCTAGCAGTCCTTCGCTAGGGCTTCAGTACCCTAGCATTCCTTCGCCAGTGTCTAGCAGTCCTTCGCTAGGACTTTTTACCCTGGCATTCCTTCGCCAGTGCCTAGCAGTCCTTCGCTAGGACTTTGTACCCTGGCATTCCTTCGCCAGGTGCCTAGCAGTCCTTCGCTAGGGCTTTGTATCCTGGCATTCCTTCGCCGGGTGCCTAGCAGCCCTTCGCTAGGACTTTGTTTCCTGGCAGCCCTTCGCCAGGTGCCTAGTAGCCCTACGCTAGAACTTTGTTTCCTGCACACTTAAGTAACATTGTTAGATCACCAATAATACTTAACTTTGAACCCTTTACCAATATCAAAACAAGGTTCGATATGGTACTTCCTGCACCAACAGGTACTGACATACTTAGCTACATCGATTTTCATTCCAGACCACCAAAATCTTCATTTCAAATCCTGATATATTTTGGTAGAACCAGGATGCATAGAGTAGGGAGTTCTATGGGCTTCCTTAAGAATCTTCTTTCTTAGCTCCTCACTGTTAGGGACACATAGACGGTCTCCATAATAGAGTATCCCACTGTCAGATACTCTAAACTTTTTACTTTCTCCTTCTTGCATCTCTTGCTTGATCCTTTGAATATCAGAATCTTGCTCTTGCTTTTTCTGTATATCCTCAAGCAGAGTTGACCCTAGCGTCAATACTGAGAGTGACCCATCTATGATCTCCACTCCATAATCTACTATCTCTTTCTGCAGTGGTGGTGACAGTGATAACAAGGACATCAAAGTTGTGCAAGTCTTTCTGCTTAACGCGTCAGCCACCCTATTTGCTTTACCGGGGTGGTAGAGAATCTCACAGTCATAATATTTAACTAACTCCAGCCACCTTCACTGTCTCATATTCAGGTCCTTCTGAGTGAAGAAATACCTCAAACTCTGGTGATCTGTGTAAATCCTGCACTGGACTCCGTATAGGTAATGCCTCCACATCTTGAGGGCGAAGACTACGACGTCTAACTCAAGATCATGAGTAGGGTAGTTCTTTTCATAATCCTTGAGTTAGCGGGAGGCATAAGCAATGACCTTGCATTCTTGCATGAGTACAACTCCTAGTCCCAACTTTGAGGCATCACTGTATATGTCAAAACTTCCATTACTTTCTAGAACTGTAAGAATGGGAGCACTTGTCAATCTTTTCTTCAACTCAATAAAACTCCGCTCACAGTCTTCAGTCCATTTGTACTTCTTATTATTTCTGGTAAGGGCGGTAAGTGGAGAAGCTATCTTAGAGAAGTCCTCCACGAATCTTCTGTAGTACCTTGCTAAACCCAGAAAGCTCCGATCTCACTAGCATTCTTTGGTCAACCCCAATTACTAACTGCTTCAATCTTGGTGGGATCTACCATAATACCTTCCTTGGAAATGATGTGGCCTCGGAAAGCCACTCGGTCAAGCCAAAATTCACAGTTTGAAAACTTGGCATATAACTTCTGCTGTTGTAGCGTCTTCAACACTACCCTCAGATGCTCGTCATGTTCTTCCTGAGACTTTGAATAGACTAGGATATCATCAATGAAGACTAAGACGAACTTATCAAGAAACTCCTTGAATACTCGATTCATTAAATCCATGAACGTTACAGGGGCATTTGTCACTCCAAAAGGCATGACCACAAACTCATAGTGCTCGTACCTTGTTCGGAAAGTCATTCTCGGCACATCACTCTCCTTGACTTTGAGTTGATGATACCCTGACCGCACATCTATCTTGGAAAAGACGGTTTCCCCTTTCAACTGATCAAACAAATCATCTATCCTTGGCAAAGGATATCTATTCTTGATAGTCACCTTGTTCAGGGCTCGATAATCTATGCACATCCACATAGATCCATCTTTCTTCTTGACGAACAACACGGGAGCTCCCCAGGGTGAATGACTTGGGCTGATGAAACCCTTGTCGAGAAACTCCTGTAATTGTTCCTGCAGCTTCTTCAATTCTGCTGGCGCCATACGATACGGTGCCTTTGAAATTGGGTTGGTCCCTGGATCCAACTCAATTTCAAACTCAATTTCTCGATTGGGAGGCAGTCCTGGTAACTCTTCAGGAAACACCTCCGGATAGTCACAAACTACCCGTACTTCTTCTTTCTTTAGCTATTCTCTTTGCCTTGCATCTACTATATGCGCTAAATAACCAGAACATCCATTATCTAACATCTTGTGAGATTGTAGGTTAGAAAGAAACCTTTTTGTCTTTCTCTTTGGGTCCCCGACAACCTCGAATGGAAGTTCTGCTTCTGGTGTGAACTTTACTCTTCTTTTGCGGCATTCAATAGAGACATTGTACTTGCTCAAGAAATCCTTCCCTAAAATGATATCGTAATCCTTCATCTCAAGGACTACTAAATCACTATAGAATTCTCGGTTGGAAATCCGAATTGGTACAACACTTAGCCGCTAGAAGTCCTTTGGTCCCACTGCTTGCTTTTATTTGGGTTCCCTTTCCAGTTCTGCGGGTTACTTGGGATCTTTGAACTGGTACTTGCTTCTATATCATACTGGTGGTCATTATACTATTTAAGTAGTGCTCAGTGATCATGACACTACTTGTCACGCCCCGAGACCAATGGAGCCGCTAATCCAATATAAAATTGGACAACATCTCCCCTGTCCGGCGGATAATTTACATATACATACAACACATGCAGTTTATAAATTGGCCTCAGGCCTCAAAACAGATATATATATAAAGCATAAGATGATGATACAACTCTATACTGGAAATATAAACTCACCTGAGCTGCCCCCTGGGCAGGTGCATAGCAAAACTACAAGCACAAAGTCCAATAGAGGACTCAAAAATACAATACCGTACGAATTAATCCAATACAAATCCACGACATATAGGAAAAATGAATACAACGCATAAGGAATGCTATAAAAGGAAAACAACGCGGAAGCACCCAACAACGGAGTCGTAGGGACCAGGACCGGCAACTGGGCTCCTCCGGCGAGCTATCAACCTGAAACAAAAATATTACGATGGGTGGTGAGTCCAAGTGCACTCGCGGGTATATAGATAGATATGCATGGCAGAAAAGTAGCTAAAGCAGCTATAAAGAAACAACAGGATACAGTCTCCATAATAATATCAGAAGTATGCATAACTGAAATAATAAAAGACTGTACATACCAGAAATCAGTCTATCATGATCATAATAGGACTCGTACCATACGAGCAAGTGTAGGGTCAACAAACCATACCAAAAGTACATCCTATATGTGCATGTCAAACAAGTGCAGCAAGTAAATGCAGCAAACACAATCAATGCACAAATGCATCATATACACATGATGCAATGTCATGGTCACCCCCTAACACCAGTCAAGCCATCGAGACAGACGATACTGTGTCGGCCGAGTGGGTAGAGCTGTGACACTGTCAGCACTCTGCCATCACTGCTCCTGAGTGACCGAGTGGACAGGATGCTGGTGGAGTAAACACTCCGCCCCATGTATATATGGGGGAGATATCTCTCTCATCTTCTCTGGTCTATGGTAAGAGAAGGGATCCCTGCCTGCTACCACGCTTCGAAACCACTACCCATGAGCGGACGAGCGGAGCAGTACAGAGCAAATGCACACACCCAGCGGTATCCACTAACTCACGAGTGGTTGTGTGTGCATATCATGTGAAGACGATTAGGCTCAACCACAAGGGAGTCGTTGATCGCCGACATGCAACAGTGCAGGTATGGTGCATGACTAACACATGCAACCCCTACCAGGTCATCGACACATAACTTAACCTATCATGCACAGGTCATATGTATGCATCATAACCCAATCAATCCTATATACAGATACACGTGCAAGTATGAATAGAATCAACCAATGCAGATATCAGGTGACATACCACAATAACCCAATCAGTCCATATCTAGACACACGTGCAAGTATGACTAGAATCAACCAATGTAAATATCAGGTGATATACCACAATAACTCAATCAGTCCATATCTAGACACACGTGCAAATATGACTAGAATCAACCAATGCAACCATACAATGGTATGCTAATACCTATCCACATACTCATGCTCATACCAATGCTATACAGAATCAGATAACAAATAAACGAGACTGTATAGAAGAAAATTTAGATCATATCCAAGGTCAAGCATAAGTATCAAGCAGGATAACAAAACGGTAGCAGATAAAGGTCAATATCAGCCTATTGCATAAATAATTAGCCATGCATAAAGATAAAGTGGATCTACAGATACAAGCAAGAAGTACCCGCCTCCAAGAGTGGAAGTCCATATCAAACGAGATAGAACCACCCGCTAATAATATGCAGCAATAAATCCAATCAAGCTCCTGTATCAAGGATATGTTTAATTAACTATTATACGGATATGATAATTAGCTAATTAGTCCCTAAATGGAATCAGGGTTAATCTAATCATTTCTTTTCATTTAATCACTTCTAATTAAATGAAAGGTTTCCTAATTACCCCAGATCATAGGTGGGATTTACCCCAAGATATGCCAGCCCCATCAACACCGTGGTAAGCTCTCACAAGCAGATCAGGGTATAAACCAAAAATACCTCTTAGCTCCATGGCACAGCAACCACTGCACATTAATTAACTAACCCTAGCAAACCATTAGCTTCAACTGCCAGGTTTGGGTTCAAAACCAAGATCACAACCCTAAAACCTATAACACAGCTTTGATTTCAAATAGATTATCCACATTATGATTAGAGTACATCAAGAACCTTACCTCAGATTTGGTAGTAGAAATTTCCCCCCAATCCACAGCTCCGATTAACTTGCCCGTAGCACACAACAAGTAGAAAAATGAGGGGAAATGGAACCTGATTCCCAATTTCAAACTCCCGGCTCAAACCTGCCATCACTTCATATTAGCTGGTATCCAACACCTTGAGTTCATCTACTCTATACCAAAACAAATTACCTAAATGAACCCTTACCTAAGTTCTGCCGGATCAACAAGCTCACCCTCAGCCTTGGGCGTCGAGTTGCACGACCACTGATCGACTGCCAACGAATTGCTCAACCCTAGACTTCGCTGTGGCATCCAAAATATGTCCCCAACTCCGGCGATGGCTTGCTCACGCAAGGGAAGGAAGCGATGCTCCGCAGGAAACTGAAAGGAGTGATCGGCGAGGTTAGGATTCTCAGCAATGGAGAGGACCGAGTGAATCGCCGGTCGCCAGTCGAGATAAGGGGAAAAGACCGTCGGCGCGTGTGGGGAGGTCGCCTGCGGCTAGGGTTCGTGAGAAGGGAAAGAAAGGGGCGCTGCTGCGATCGGCTGTGGAGGAGTCGGGCGAATGGGGTTTTAGGTCAAGGTATATAAGTTGGGCTATTTTGCACTGTAGTCCACAGTTTCCAACAAATCGCAAGGATGCCCCTCGGTTTTAAACTTAATTGCGTGTTAGTCCTTGTACTGTTTGTTTTATTACATTTTGGTCCCTAAGTTTGTCTCCAAGGTCACGAAAACCCTGGAATCTACCTGGTAACTCTCCGAAAATTTTCGGAACCTACTCAAAAGTGTCGGATTTAACATCCTCCCCCACTAATAAAAATTTGGTCCGCAAATTTCGGTATTCACTATAGTAAACACTATCAAGAAGTATGCTGATATAAATACTGAATACTAACTAATCATACATACCTCAAGTGAACAAGTGGGGGTAGCGAGCTCGGATGACATCCTCAAGCTCCCAGGTAGCCTCCTCATCTGAGTGATGCTGCCATTTGACTTTAACCAGCCGGATTGTCTTGTTCCGTAACTGACGCTCCCGATGACCCAAAATCTGAACAGGAATCTCCTCGTAAGACGCGTCAGGCTGAAATGGAACTGAGACATCTAACAGTACGTGCAAAGGGTCTGGTACGTATCTCCTTAGCATGGATACGTGAAATACATCGTGTACACCGGTGATGGATGGTGGAAGGGCCAAACAATAAGCAACCTGCTCCAACCCTCTCCAGAATCTAGAATGGACCGATGTAACGTGGAGCGAGCTTACCTCGAAGGTCGAATCGTTTCACCCCCTTCATGGGTGAAACTCGCAGAAACACATGATCACCAATGGAGAACTCCAGAGGTCTCCGTCTCCGGTCGGCATAGCTCTTCTGATGATCCTGCGACTCAAATATCCTGCGTCTGATGGTACGGACTAACTCTACCTCGTGCTGAGCTCTCTGAGGTCCTAACAGCTGGGATTCCCCAACCTCCTCCCAGAGGATGGGTGTCCGACAAGGCCTACCATACAACGCCTCATACGGTGCCATCTCGATAGCCGCATGATAGCTGTTGTTGTAGGCGAACTCGACAAGATGCAGATGATCCTCCCAACTGCCTCCGAAATCCATAACACAGGCTCGTAGTAAGTCCTCCAAGGTCTGAATGGTACGCTCTGACTGACCATCGGTCTATGGATGGAAGGCGGTACTAAATCTGAGCTCGGTACCCATGGCCTTCTGCAAACTCTGCCAGAAGCGTGAGGTGAAACGCGGATCTCGGTCAGAGATGATACTCAATGGTATGCCGTGCAATCAGATGATCTCTCTGCAATACAGCTCTGCTAATCTATCCAATGAATCGGTCCTCCGAATAGCTAGAAAGTGCGCGGATTTGGTCAATCGATCAATGATCACCCAAATCGCGTCAAGGCCTCGTCTGGTCCTAGGCAATCCCACCACGAAATCCATAGTAATGTGTTCCCACTTCCACTCGGGAACGGGAATACTCTGAAGTAGCCCAGCAGGTCTCTGGTGCTCTGCCTTAACCTGCTGGCATACCAGGCATCGAGCTACAAAGTCAGCAATATCTCGCTTCATTCTGTTCCACCAGTAGGAACGTCTCAGATCTCGATACATACGGGTGGCACCCGAATGGATAGCAAATCGGGAGCGATGTGCCTCCTGTAATAGCTCCTCCATAACAGGGTGTGTCTCAGGTACGCAAAGTCTCCCGCGAAAATACAAGACACCTGCGTCGTCTCGTGAAAAATCAGACTGCTGCTTTGCGGCTGCTCGACTGCCGAGGAACTGCAGATGCTGATCGCTAGCCTGAGCCTCTCTGATCCTCATCCGGATGGAAGACTGAGCAACAATGGTCGCCAGAATACCCCTCTCAGTCTGCCCCTGCTCCTCTAGACCCAACTCTGAGAAACTCTGGACGAGCTCGGTAACCAGAACTCGGTGGTAGGCCAGTACCCCTCTAGACTTCCTACTCAAGGCGTCAGCTACGACATTAGCTTTCCCAGGGTGGTAGCTAATGGTACAATCGTAGTCCTTCAGGAACTCCATCCACCTCCTCTGTCGGAGGTTGAGCTCCTTCTGCGCGAAAAGATACTTGAGGCTCTTATGATCCGTGAATATCTCAAAAGTGATTCCATACAGGTGATGCCTCCAGATCTTCAGTGCAAAGATAATAGCTGCAAACTCTAAATCATGAACTGGGTAGTTCTTCTCATGCTCCTTCAGCTGTCGAGAAGCATAAGACACTACCCGCCCGTGCTGCATCAGAACAGCGCCCAATCCCTAATAAGATGCATCCGTATAAAGCACAAATCCATCCTCTCCTGATGGAAGAACGAGGACGGGTGCCGACACTAATCTCTGCTTCAGCTCTTGGAAACTAGCCTCACAAGCCTCTGTCCATGTGAACTTCACGCCTTTCCTGGCAAGGCGTGTCAGTGGCATAGCTATGCTCGAGCAACCCTCAACAAATCGTCGGTAGTAGCCGGCTAATCCCAAGAAACTGTGAACCTCCTGAACTGACTTCGGCTGCTCCCAACTGGTGACAACCTCGATCTTCTGGGGGTCTACTGAAATACCACGGCTGGAAACCACATGCCCCAGAAAACTGACTGAGGATAGCCAGAATGCGCATTTGCTGAACTTCGCAAATAAGCGCTCCCGTCAGAGAGTCTCCAAAACTATGCGAAGATGCTGCGCATGCTCCTCCTCAGAACGCGAATAGATCAAGATGTCATCAATGAAGACAATCACAAACTGATCTAGATACTCCAGGAATATGCGGTTCATCAAATCCATGAATACCGCTGGAGCATTGGTAAGCCCAAATGGCATTACCAAGAACTCATAATGCCCATATCTAGTGCAGAACGCTGTCTTCTAAACATCTGAGTCTCTAACTCTCAGCTGATGATATCCGGACCGCAGATCAATCTTAGAATACACTGAGGTGTCTCTGAGCTGATCAAACAAATCCTCTATCCGTGGCAACGGGTACTTGTTCTTGATGGTTACTGCATTCAACTGTCTGTAGTCAATGCATAACCTCAAAGAACCGTCCTTCTTCTTGACAAACAGAACCGGTGAACCCCAAGGAGATACGCTCGGTCTGATGAACCCTCGGTCTAATAACTCCTGGAGTTGGACCTTCAGCTCGTCTAACTCTTTTGGTGCCATGCGATAAGGAGCCTTAGATGCCGGCGCAGTCCCCGGAATCAGCTCTATAGTGAACTCTATCTGTCTCCTGGGAGGAAGACCCGGTAGCTCCTCTAGAAAGACATCTGGGAACTCCCGAACCACTGGAATATCCGGAAGAGAGGAACTACTGTTGTCATCTACGCTAATCATCGATAACAGATAACCCTGACAGCCCAATGATAACAATCTCTGTGCCTGGAGCGCAGAAATAATAGATATGTCGTCCTCTCAGATGCCGATGAAATCCCACGAGGGTTGGTCCGGATGCTAAAAGGTAACCACCCTCGTTCAGAAATCCACGGTGGCATGGTACACTGTAAGCCAAACTCTGCTGAGAATGATGTCGAATTCCACTATCTCGAGTACCAACAAGTCATGGAGATTCATAAATCTCAATCCACCTCTCGATACCATAACGGATCGTACATCCCGTTGTACCATCGAGATTATCTCACCACGAACACTCAATCTATGAGTCAAAATACCTCATAGAATCACATACAATGAACGAGTCGACCAACCAACGACTCGTAACCCAATATTCTCCGATTCCTTCACTCAAGGTTCAGAAACCTCTGAGATCTAACTCTATACATAGCGGCACGCTACCTCTCATGAGTATCTCAACATAATTGTAGCGACCCGCCTTCTCTTGCCTTAGACGGATCGTTAATTTTGTCTACTTCTCGACTCTAATGCACGACTAAAAATGCGGAAATCTTTTTTTTTTCTTTTTAATCTATCTAAGAATGATATTCTAACTCAAATAGTCATGCATAATACCATGTCACACTTTTTTTCTCAAAAACTCGTAAGAAAATACTTATTGAAACTTGCCTCGCCCAACTCAGCTTACGGGTATCAGTCGACTGATACTGTACCAGTCGACTGATAAGTCTAAAACCTGTTTTTCAGATTCGAAGCCTTGTTTCAAAACTCCACCAAACCTATACTTTCGAGCCATATAAAATCATGACACCATTTCTATACTCTATACCAGTTTTCTAAACAATTTAGCCAATCAAAACGAATCCATAAACTTGAAATTAGGACTTTTGCGGAATTTAGCAAGTTATGAAAAATCTACATAGACTTTAAGCTAGAGTTTGTACCAAACTTAACTTCTAACCATTGAAACTCATCACACAAAATTCTGAAACATCCCTAAGGCATTATCAAATGAGAAAGCAACTTTTCTAAACATACTTAAGCAATAAAAACTTGATCAAAAGGAAATTAATACTATCTTGGCACATGCATCTAT
>JAGFNQ010002593.1:161164-215848 GCA_024364735.1 Boesenbergia rotunda | reverse complement strand
TATCATGAATTTATTAATCACCATCAAATGACATTTTAGAGAAAATGATGACCATATATAAGAATAAAGGAAGGTAGCTCACCGCTGTGTCAAATTCTTGCTTATATTTACGACCACTAGCAAGAGAATTAAAATGATTAAAAGTCATGGATTCTGTATCCACCGCCAACAAGTGAAAGTGTGTATTATCACTGTACAAAGGGATTAAAATAAATCTAAACCCTTGTTCAAGCATATCAGTCTTCATCACTTGTTGCAGGGAAATTTTTCTTGACAATCTGATTGATGCCTACAAATATGCATTCACAAAATTAATAATACCCATATCATAATATTAGGTCTTGTATAATATATCTGTTTAATTAATATACATCACTTACTGTGAAGAAGGTTGAACAATATATTGACTTGTTGTATGGCCTACCACATGCGGATGCTCCTCTAAATAAAATTTTACAAAAGACATCAATGACCTCGCCTTTTGTAAAAACCTCTCCATTGAGGATTTGTAAGAATGAATGCAAATTCAAAGCAAAGGGTGCATCCTCCCAGATAAATTCATTTGCCAACCTGCCATGTAAATTGATATGATTATATATTACATAAGAGAATATATAAAAACTAACCTAAACTATAATATTTTGTAACTTACTTTAGATTCTCCAATCTATTTATCAGGTAGACCACTTCTTTATCTTTATTTTTCTTCTTTGTATTCATAAAATGTTTCTTCACAAACTACATCAATAAAATTATTTAGCCCAAACTAATTATTGACCAAATTCAATACAATTGATGTATTTTAAATGAATTAACACACTTACATCAATGCCTTGTGCCTCGTTTTGTATAGTTCGGAGGTTCTTCTTGTTTCCTCCTCTATGTCTTCATCAGACATGACTTCCATTACATCGTAAATGTTTCCTCTTGCTTCATCCATATCCTCCTCACTAAGTTTCCTTTTTCCCTTGTCCATAACAATTGATATTTGTTTCCTGTCCCGCTTCCCCTTAGGTAAAAGCTGGTGCCATACTGGACTGTCAATTGGAGTATCCCTGTAATCATACCGAGTTCGGTCACGTCCTCTCCTAGGTGTACAAGATACTGGATCAAAAAGAGGATCGACTACAGGATAGCTTTCTTGACCCTCTATGCCTTTTTTTTCAATAATTGAAAGTAATTCCTTAACCCTTTCATTCAAACATATATTCTCCTCTGTTAGCTCCTTGATTCGGTTGTCCTTTAGAATGCATTCACCACATAGCCTAACATCTCCTTCTGATGTCTCCATTGCCCGTGGTATGTCATCACCGATATCAAGGTTCTCAAACAATGTGTTCTCATGTAGGGTAGGAATTAATTCAACAATAACCTGTCAATTACGAAGTACACAAATGTTACTACCTCTCTATCTAACTCAGATAGATCACATTTAAGAATAATTACCTCTTCGGATGAGAGTCGGTCGACAAGGCCCCTCACCCTACTAATATGCGAAGGAATATTCCTCCACTTATTTATTCGGGGCCCTTCAACATTGAATGGTTTTTGAATTGGTACATGCTCCAAAAACCATGCCTACACAAATTTTTGCAGCCAAATACATTAATGACATCAAAATATTATAAAATTTAACAAGCTAATTCTACTCACTGCCAAAAGCCCTACAAATCACTTTAGGTAAGGGAGGTTGGTGGTGCTCTCGTTTCCCTGAGTTGATGAAAATAAGTCCCCAATCTTAGGTATTTGTGGAGACAAAAATTGATGGATAGCTTCTACCCAATTGAATCTACCTAGATTGTCATAATCATCTACTATATCTACAAGACCTAGAGGAACCTTATATGTACTAGACGAAAATAAAACACAAATAAATATATACAAAATATAAAATTTACACACTAATAACACATCATCCTCTGATTCAACACTTTTAGAAAAATGTTTAAGTAACTCCTCAAGTCTTGTTCTTGTAGGTTGTTTTTCTTTTGAGAAGTAAGTACGATAGAGGTCACCCGATGCTTTAGTTGAATTAATAGGGACCGAAACACCACGGTCCACTATACCCAGTATCAAAGCAACATCTCGTCTGGAGAACGCAACCGGTACACCTGAAACAATTACAAAATTTAGTTATCATCAAGAATAGAGGCTTGAAATTATTCCACGTTGGGCCTGAAATGATTTCAATTCAGGCCCTACGTGAGCCTGAAATGAATTCAATTCAGGCCCGACGAGGGCCTGAAATGTATTCATTTCAGGCCTACCGAGGGCCTGAACTAAATTAACTTCAGGCCCTCGGTAGGCCTGAAATGATTTTATTTCAGGCCTACCGAGGGCCTGATGAAGTCATTTTCACTTCAGTCCCTCAGTAGCCCTAAAATGAAATGATTAAACTTTATCAAAAACTAATCATTTCAGGCCATCTATATTACTGTCTTATCTTACTATAAATACTATAGATATTGTCTACAATTCATAACTAAAACTATTACCTGAGAATTTAAAACCTTGCGAGGTTGAATCCCAACTTTCAAATATATTAACCAAAATTCCACGGATATGCTGCAATTCTTGTATGTCCAGGAAAAAACTGAAAGGCGACCCTTTGATCTTCGCAATGTATCGATCATTTAAAATGTCAAATTCTTCAAAAAATTGTTTAAAGTGGCCTAAAACACTGCACCAACGTAATTTTTGTCCAATGTCATCTGAATCCTACAGTTTATATACAGTACAAATTTATTCAGCAAAATAATTTTAAACATGTTGACAAACAATGCTGGTTTGACCTAAGCATATCGCTAAGATACCTTGGCGGATAATGCCAAGGAAGAAGACGCTGAACCACCTACAGACCTTTTGCCTGACATTATCAAATAAATCCAACGTGCAGAAACCCTAACCCCTTGGTGTATTATGCCGATCAGTCTCTACTTCAACGTTAACACTAAAACCCACCTCAGGATCACACAGAAACGCTTTCGAGCAATGCCTAGGTTTTGGTTGTCCGCAGGGATTCGGGGGATGAGCTCGCGACTATATCACAGCTAGCTAGGGCACGTAGGACTGCAAGAAGGCGAGTTCATGCGCTGAGAGAGGTTGAGAGTGAGCTTTTATCCGAAATGAAGGACTTCCATTTACGTTATTGCGCTGAGAGAGAACGGAGAAAATTTCCACTGCTACCCATCCGAACCACAAATTAATATTTTATTGATAAAGTGGTTCGGTTGTCTCGAAACTGTGTTTGATAAAGTCATTCTTTGGCGGGAGGGGTATAAAAGTAACTTCACTATATGGGATGCGCCCTTTGGTATAATAGAAACCATGGTACTCCTTTCGGTAATTACGAATAGTTGGATACGTCCTTTAGTAAATTGCCCAAACATCTAAGATTAATACAAAAGATAAAAAATTAAGCAAGCCAGTATTGAGGCATATCACTTCAACTTAATAACAAATCAGATGAAGTAGCAAGTTTCTTTGGAGATTTAGATGAATATGTCTATGTCATCAAAGATATTATTCATCTAACAAAAGATGACTACGAAGAACTTGAAGACTTTGACAAGAAATGTAAGAATTTAGATCATAATTGAATATTATATTTTGACGAAGACCGAAGCATCATAACCCAAAAATTTAAAGATAATATGATAAGTCTCTCAGCATTAGCAAAAGATCTGGTGAATACTAGAGAATCTACATCTACTTCTACATTTAGGCCTCCACATGAAGTAAAAATGCTAGAAAGTTCTATGGGAACTATTAATTATGGACAAGGACATCCTCTTAGAAGAAGAATTGACCTATACACCAACAACAATCCTCTAATTAGAAATATTGGAAAACGAAGGCCTCTAAGAGTTACTTGCTTTGGCAAAGACATAGTACTTCTAAATAGATAGTCTCCGTAAAATAATATATTCTTGGGAATGTGACCTTTAGTTGTACGATACTTACTTAAAATAATAGATAGTCTCTGTAAATTGAGATTACCAAGTTAAACATAAATTTGATATAGAAACCAGAGATGTTATGATCTGAGTAGGTGAAACTTACTTAGGCGATGTAACCAGAGCCGCTTGGGAAGACTTTAAATTAAACTTCCAAGAAGAAGTCACTAGAATTACCTCACAGGTCAATAATATTTTATACTTTTTTTATGCTATTCATAGACTTTTAACAGCCAAGATGCAAACATAGGGTTAGACATATGTCAAAAAGAAGCTACGAAAGACTTGGAACAACTCCAACTATTTAGTTGAATTATATTAAACCCTTCTGTAATGACTTCTTAACCTTAACTGTAGTATTAGGTAATTATTATAATTCTACTTTAGGAGAGAGATTATTTAGTAAGCTATCTGGAAACTTAAGAAAATAAATACATAAGTCATGGATTGGCTTGCATATACCGGTACTCTATGATAACATAGGAGTAATGGTACAACATATTCCGACCAAATTTAAAGAAAAAGGAATTTACATTCAAATATAGAAACAATTAAAAATCACCAATATAATTTTTGTAGCCAAATTTATACATCCTAATAATACGGGTCTCAAAATCAATATAGACATATGAGGAGGAGACTTACAACTCCTACACCAAAATATAAACCAAAGAAAACATAATACCATCTCAGGAAGAGCAAGGCTAAAAAGTCTTATCTTAACAAAAAAACATGTTATGAAATTTAATCCAAAGAAAAGATATGCCAATATCATAACATACTTTGCATTTAATCAACCTGGACACTCATTCTCTGCCTGCCCAAACAAAAAGAATCTATATAGCAGAGAAGCCAAATTGGTAGGTGCATAAATCTTGACTTAGTAGAAGTACAATTAGATGTCTCTGATATTCCTTCTATTTATTCTAAAATCTAAGTTGATGACATGAATGAAATACCTTCTTTTTCAACTATAGATTAGTGAACTCATTTCTTCAACATCCTTACGAGATAGCTGACAAATATGGTGTAACTCATTTTTTTTTGTTAAAATGACCTAAAATACTTAGAAGAACCATTACTTGAGGATTATACCTCATGTATCACTAGTTTATACCATATAACTTAACAGAATTACAATCTGATCAAAGAGAATATGCTCATGACATTGAGAGAAGGAATGGATAATATTCCTCCTTGTTTTATATGTGATTTTTACCCCTCTATACTTGAAAAAAATGGAACTTGCAAACTTTACAAGAAGCAATATTGTATTGTTTAGAAGTTTTCATACTCTTGATATGTAGCAAAGCAAAAATTACAATAAGAATAGGCTGTGAAGCCATAGTAAAGTATGGTCAGTAGATAAAAGGAACTAGAAAAGGACTTTTAGCCAAACGATAGATTAAGTTTTTTGATTATACTATTAATAGAGGCTTACAAATTCAATGGGAATATATTAAAAGATTTGACAACTCTCTAGATAATCTGTTGGAGCGGGTTGGACCGGCTAGAGGGGGTGAATAGACGGTAAAAAAAAATGAAAGTGGAGGCACTCGTCTTTAAAAAAAGAAACTTGGTCGCAACTGAGAACGTTGCTTCTAAGGCAGTAGACGCTCAATAAAAATTTTCTTGTGGCGGAGAAGCCTTACAAAAATAGCACGCTAGACTTTTAGAGAGTTTACAAGAATGAATTAATTGAATGAATGAAAAGGCTGAAACTCTAAGCCTATTTATAGCCTAAGAGAATAAATCTGGATTGTTGATTGTTGAGAAATTTTCTCTTGGCCGTTAATCCATGGATGTAATCTGAACGGTTGATCTTTCATGGGATTAAACTGCATCCATTGGATCTGATTAAAGGATAAGGTTTTATCTTTTAAGACTTTTTCTTCTGCTCTAGACTTCGCTGTTGTAATCTTCAAGTAGTAACATCGGCAGTTGTATGTTGTCATCACCAACTATCCCAAGTGGTAAACATGACAACATATCTTAGGTGAGGTCTTGGGATCGAGTCTTCTTAGCAGTAATTAAATTCTTTTTTTTCGAGCGCCTTGTTTGACATGGTCAAACTGACCAGTCTTTTGGTTCTTCGTCTTCTGGGTGATTTCCGGCCAACCGGAGTTAGGCTCACCCGAACCCGACTCCGGCCTTTCGCCCCTCGAGCGTCCTTCCTCCCGGCTTCTCGTCCCTCGGACACCGTGCACGTCCTTCTCGCTCCACCGGCGTACTCTTCCACAGCTTCCGCGTCCCTCGGATTGTACCGAGCCCGTCGGCTCACTTCCCCGCACAATCCTTCTCGTTCGCTACGTCTTACGCTCGACTTCATCCGTACCTAAGCTCCTGCACACTTAGCAGAGGGATTAAACACACCAGGACCTAACTTAAATCGGTTGATCACATCAAAATCAACCAGGGGTATACATAATAAACTTTCAAGATTATTATTCTAATGACAATTTCTTTTTCAACAAGATAAAGCGAATAAGAGGAAATACTTGGGGTTTAATTATAGACAAGCAAAAGAAAGTCAGAACTTTTACTTCTCTAAAAATTGAGGTTTGACAACCAAGAACTTCAATAATTTTATAAAGAAGAAGATCAATTTTACTTTGATCAAAGGTCAGGATGGGATGAGATCCAATAATGTCTTATTGACAGTATACGGAATATGCCCACTTCACCAAGAGTAGTCAATTCCAAAATACTTGTGATCAATGCCTTAACAAATTACTTATTAACTACAATATAAAACCTGTAGGGAAAAAGTTCTTATACTATGCGGTTTATTCTGGACCACAATAAGGTGTTTATGGCACTTAGGAAGAAACAAAATTTGCAATCCAAAACTTAACGAACCCATCCTATAGAAGATTCTATAATCTACAAGAATCATTGAAACTGTTATTGCAAACCTAATTTTTCACTAGTACTTCTCTTACAACAAGGCCTTATGGAGCAGTTATTCAACAAGATTTATCTTTCAGGGGCCTTTTAAGTCCAAAACCTCATTTTTTTCAAAATCAGGAAAACAACTAGACCAAGGAAATATCTAGGGAATATATGACTTTAAGCAAACTTCAAGCTAGCCAACAAGAAACTGCTACTAGTCAACCGACTTCAACAACTATTAGCAATAAAGCCAATGATTCTTCTTCAGAACAATTTCCAATACTTTTTTGAATTTATGGAGCTCATAAAAAAAGGAGAGATTCAAGACATTTTTGACATATCTATTTATTATAACACAGAATAAAGGTTTCAACGCAGATGCTAGCATACTTATCCACAATGCAACACTCCAACTTTTTGCACAAATGGGTGCCCTATCAAATCCTTTACTCTATACGGAAGGCCAATATCTCTATAGAAATATAAAAACATGATTATTACTCCCTTAACTTTAATGGATTATGGTCTACTCAATATGCTATGGATTAAAGACCTAGAGACATCAGGATAATTTTCAGTAATGTTAGAAATCACAACAAGGGTTGCATTGGAAAAATTAATGACATTAATTCTCTTACATATTGATAGCATCCCTCTAGAATGGTTAAATAGAAAAATAAAACTAGCAAATTACTTTATTAGACTTCAAATTAAAGTCTTAATTAAAGACGATGAGTTTCCAGAATGGACAATATATAATAAGTCATATCAAGATACTAACTGAATTTTTTTAAATCTCATTAGAAAAGCAACTTCGACACTAGAGAGCAGCTATGCACCTAGGGCTTGGCACGAATGATAAATGCATGGTATTCTGTCCGGATTGGATAAGGGTCGAATCCCAGGGATTTCAACACCCACTGACACCCCACCATGCATTTGCTACTTGTGATCCTATTGAACCTCCCTCCATATAATATGGGGCCTTTGTAGGGAGCTCGCTAAAGTGGCGGTTCCACACATCGGGATGGTATATTATGGTAAACTCATAAGATTTTCTCCTAGCAGGAGAAACCACTATAGAAAAAATTTACCGGCTGGAGGAAATGGGAGTCCCTTTTTTTCCTTTACCAATTATAACAAAAAACATCACTTTAGTCCAATATTAAAAAAAATGACAAGTGAAATGGGAGAAGAAGCACTCATCATTGTCTACTATAACATATACATCGGCCATGATGTTTACATCCACTAAAGAAAAGAACATTGATCATGCAATAGAGTGATGTGTATTTCGTAAGTGCATGGAATTTCGTCAAGTAATAAAAAAGATATTGATCCCACGATGACTATGAATGAAGTACTCGTTAGAATGGCAAAATAGATTATCTAGAGAATTAAGGATAGTTGAAGTCATGAATAAGTTGTAGGACCGGTGCCGTCGATAGAGGGGGGGGGGGGTGAATATCGACCGTAAAAATCTTTTTGCGGAACCTCGTAAAACTTTCGTTCGTTCTGGACACAGAGTTAGTAGCAGCGGAAAAATAATAGAAAGAACGAACAAAACAAAAGACAGTTTGCACGCGGGGTTTACTTGGTTCCCAACACCCCAGGATCAGTACATCCAAGGCCTAAGCACGGGAACACCCGTCCACTAA
Organism: Boesenbergia rotunda; assembly: GCA_024364735.1. NCBI lineage: Eukaryota > Viridiplantae > Streptophyta > Magnoliopsida > Zingiberales > Zingiberaceae > Boesenbergia > Boesenbergia rotunda. Next base: position 207,342 of record JAGFNQ010002593.1, on the reverse strand, counting down.
TGGTCTCCTTTCTGGACTTTTCGGAGGCGGAGAAACCCGTCTTACAGAGCAATAATTACAATAAAAAATATAGTAAATTGAGTGCGGAATAATAAAAGCAAACTGAACAAACAATATTTGAAATTCGACCGATCTGGACCTCCGAAGTGCCGCGCACTTCCTCCTGGAGCCTCTTGGTCGCAGAGCTTCGTCGTTAGCGCTTTGTCGTCACTTGGGAAGCTTAGAATGAGTCTTGGAAGTTGTGTCTGAGCCTTGGGGTCGAAGCCCCTTTTATAGGCTTCATGGGGGCGCCTGTGTCGATAGGGGCGCCTACACGTGGCCTCTCCTGCGCGATCTCTTATCCGCAGGCTCGGTCAGCGTTTATCCATCTTCACAGGGGCGCCTGAGCTGATGGAGGCGCCCTAATGGTCCCGGGCGCCTGAATCGAAGTCTGTTCTGTCTTCCTTCGTTGAACCTGTTTTGCTTCATTGAATCAGGCACCCCTATTGATGGGGGCGCCTGATTCCATTGGGGCGCCCCCATCAATGGGGGCGCCTAGGGACCCTTTTTACAGCCTTTTGCATGCTTTGTCTCCACTTTTGGGTACCTGCAAGATACATGAATATAAGACAAATACACATACAATCTTAGTCTTAATGAGTTGATTCTGACTTTGGATTTCCACGAAACCATAGGTCAAACCGACGCAAGTTCCCACCCCCGGGAACGCGCCTTTCACCTACTCCTTTCAGGAGATGGTTGCCACCCAGTCCATTCGGGTGGACTTTTGCTTAGCCTTCGATACTCTCAGATCTCGAGACGTCCGAATCTCGACCCATCTCTACTTCTGTCCTTAGTCATCGTTAAGCTAAGTTGCTCAATCGCTCGGACCAAGACTTTGTGTCCAAACCCTAGGTCCAGGACTTCGGTGCCCAACCCTCGGCTAGGTCTTCGTGCCCCCCGAACCAGGTCTTTGGTGCCCAACCCTTGGCCAGGACTTTGTGCCCAATTCCTCGAACCAGGTCTTCATGCCCAACCCTCGGTCAGGTCTTAGGTGCCCAGCCCTCGGCCAGGACTTAGTGCCCAATCCATGATCAGGACTTCGTGCCCAATTCTTCGAACCAGGACTTCGTGCCTAGGATATCTAGGACTTTGGTTCACCTTGGTCCAGTTTTCTTCACTTACCCTTCCCTTATTCAATGTATCACTGACTTAAGTATATTGTCAAACATTAAAACATTTAGAGGAGGACATTACTGATGCAACTTGCACCAACAGTCTCCCCCTTTTTGATATTTGACAATATCTTAAGTTAGATTGGCTGAAAGGGTTAAATTACTATCCTTGGGATCAAAAGAAAATAAAAAATTGATCTAAGTTTTGAAAATACATTTTGATCTTTGGGAGAAAAATATTTTCTAACATAAGCTCACTCTCCCCTTGAGAAAACATTTTGATTTTCATTGATCCTTCTGGAAGTTTATAAAAATTTTCTAACTTAAGCGCACCTCTCCCCCTTTGTCATACATCAAAAATCACCAAAATTACTTGTGCCAACAATGAAAACATTTGGTTCTTTTTGAAAATACTTAGTATAACTTTTTGAAAGCATAGCATAAAACTAAGTACTTAAATTGCACCCAAAAAGAATTTCACTTTGAAAAGTATTTTGTATTTGTAGGAAAGTATTTTGAAACTCAAAAAACTTTTCACTTAAAAAATATTGCTTTAGAAAAACTTTCATTTAAAGAAAATTTTCAAAAGATTTACTCATAGAAAGATTTTCACTTTAATAACTAGTGCATTCTGAGAAATGTTGTAAAAGCTTTGTATTTTGAATGATATTTTGCACTTTTTGAGAAAATACTATGAGCTTTGAAAAGTGCAAGTACTTTGAAAAATGTTATGAGTTGTGAAAAATGTAAGTACCTTTTTTTTTTGAAATCTTATGATCTTTGAAAAATGCAAGTACTTTTTGAAAAATATAAGCATTTTTTTAAAAGTATAAGTACTTTTTGAAAAATATTAGTAAATTTTGAAGAGTATAAGCACTTTTGAAAAATATTAGAATTTTTGAAAAGTATAAGTACTTTTGACAAATATTAGAATATTTGAAAAGTATAAGTACTTAAAATAATCTTGATTTTAAAACATAATATTTTACTTGACTTGGTTTCTTTTCCAGTCTGACACAATCCTAGGAAACCTAGTTAACTACAAGGATATTTTCCTAAGTATCCTAGAACTTTTCCAATCCAAGTAAATATTATTTAAAAAAAAAACTATTTTGAAAGTGATAGAGAGATAATATGATTTAAAAAAGCAGTACATTGATAGAAAAATTATGTTTTCAAAAAGGACTTAATAATGCAGTGCATGAAAACATATTAGATAATTCTTTGTAATTTGACCTCCCCCTAAACTTGACCCAGTCTTAGGAAGCTTGTTGACCACAAGTACTCTTCCTCTAAGTCTTTAGGGTTTAGTTCAGATGAAAGAAATTATCTAATAATTTCAAGACAAGTATTTGCCAAAAAAAAACTTTTCAAAAATTTTTCTTTTGACTCATACTCCCCCTAAATTTGACACATCCTAGGAGTCTTTGTAGATCATGAAGTGGACCTTCCTCTGTGTCTTTAGCGTTTATCAAAATCAAATGAGACATAGGCACAATTTTATAATGTATTTTGAAATTTCGAAACATATTTTGAAATGAAGGTTATTTGTCAGACATAGTTTTCGAAAAACATAAGTAATAGTTTTTAAAGTACAGTTTTCGAAAACCATTTTAAAAGACAGTGGGTTTTCTAGGACACCCTTTTTTTTAAAAGACATTTTAAAAGATAGTGATTTTTCAAGCACAATTTTTGAAAGAAAATAAATGAATAAACCACTCCCCCTGTACCGTTTGACTCTATCTAAGTGCCTTAGGGGACTTTAGTGTTGATCTAAGAGGCTTGTGTCTAATTGTGTAGGTCAAACAATTTTTCAAAAGAATATAATTTTGAAAATTTATCATATATAATCAACCAGATAAGCATGAATTTCATAAAAATAGTACTATGTTGAAGCACTATTTTGAAAATATGTTTTTAGAAAAATATTGTAAGAATTTTGAAAACAATTTTGAAAAATATTCTTCAATTTATTAGTCCTTAGCATCTCACCCATTCTAGATGTTTCAATACAGCAAGCATGGTTGCCTTATGGGTGCATTGAGAGATGGTTGAATCATTTTTCTTAATTTATTGTTAAATCTAATATTTAATTGAAACTTATGTTAGATTCAAATTTATCAAATAATAAAGTGAATTTGATTTTCGGTAATCAACTTCCAGGTCTTGGCGAGGCACAAGACCTTCTTTGGCCGTAGCCTTATTGGATCATCAACCCTTTCCTTGACAAAACCTTTTATCGAAAACTCATTTTCAAATTACTTCTTGAAAAATTTTGGTCTAACTAGCTTAGGTCTTAGATCGGTAGCTTCGGCTAGTTCCACCAGACTAAACAGACCAAGTAGAATATACTTGACCTTATTAGAAGGGCTTCCCTAACGTACTATCATCTCACCTCCACCTAATACTAGGTTGTTCAAGTTTCAACAATTCTTTTTCCTATAACCGTTGTAAATCATGCATAAAATTAAACATGAATGACATGACATAAATTTTAAAGAAATAGCAAATGCATGTTCATGGTATTAATGCATGATTCAAACAAGTCAAAATATTTAATTAAGTTTCTAAAGATGTATCAAATTCCCGATTTGATACATGTCGTGTGAACCCGCGAATATGTCAACCCACTTTGACATATTTGATATTATTAATTTAATTGTTGCAGTTTAAGTAAGATTTTATTTAAATTGATTTAAGAATTTATTGGATTTAAGTTAATTACGAATTAATTAATGTTGAATTAAGAATTAATTGAAGTTAGATTAACTAGGGATTAATTGAATTAAAATTAATTAAGGATTAATTGAATTAAAATTGATTAAAAATTAATTAAAGATTAATTGAATTAAAATTAATTAAGAATTAATTTGAGTTTGAATTAATTAAAAATTAATTGAATTAAAATTATTTAAGAATTAATTAAAGATTAATTGAGCTTTGAATTAATTAAAGATTAATTGAATTAAAATTAATTAAGAATTAATTGAATTAATTTGAGTTTGAATTAATTAAAACTTGGATAATTAAGGTTGAAATGATTAATTAATAGTTGTGGGTTTAAGTTCATAATTTTCATTATTTCGAGAATTTCTGACTCATCCACTATTTCTTCCTTATTTATCTTTTCAAGTTTTTCCAATAATTTTGGTTTATTTGAATCTTTGTGATTTTTATTGACTATGGCCATGTTCTCAAAAAATTTCATCTTCTCCTTATTCTCAAAATTACATCCTTCAATATCCTCAACATAGGTGGAGTAATTTGGGCCACTAGTTAATGTATCGTAATAATCTTTAACATTATCTATAATTAAATTATCATCTAAGAGAATTTCATCTCTATTATCCTCAAGAATATTTTCAACAAAATCATTCTTATCCTCAGAAATAATTTCAATAATTTCAGGATTATCTTCAGAAATATTTTCAATAATTTCAGGATTATCTTCAGAAATATCTTCACTAATTTCAGAGTTATCTTCAGAAATATCTTCAAGAATTTCAAAATTAATCTTAGGATTATCCTTAAGAATTTCAAAATTTTCAGAATTCATAGAATTAATTCAAAAATTTACAGAATTAATATTATTAGAATTTACAGATTTAATTTCAGAATTTATTATCGAATTAACATTACGGATTAAAGTGTTGATTTATGATATTTTAACATTATCGATATTTTGTAATTGGTCATGCAGAACATTAACTTGACTATTCACAAAATTTAATTTTTTAGAAAAATTATCTAAATTATTTAGATAAGCTAGTGCAGGAGTATTAAGAATTTTCGGAACGTAAATTCTGCATACCTTTGCCGGACATTTATTTTTGTAGTGTCCGTATTTTTCGCACTTGATGTGATCTTTGTTCTTCCGGCCTCCTGGAACTGGTACGTCTTTTGTCGCTGGTGAAGAACGAGTCTTATGAGTAGGGCATTGATTTTTGTAGTGCCCTCTCTCCCTGCACGTGAAACATGTAATATGAAATTTAAAAACAGACATTAAAAAAAATGTACCTGATTCACCCCTGGGCTCCCCCTCAACTCCTGGCGTCTTTGCTCCGTCGGTGGTTAGTCCGGTGAAGAGCAGTCTGGCTCTGATACCAATTGTAGGACCGGTGCCGTCGATAGAGGGGGGGGGGGGTTAAAAACCAATCGTAAAAATCTTTTTGCTGAACCTCGTAAAACTTTCGTTCATTCTGGACACAGAGTTAGTAGCAGCAGAAAAACAATAGAAAGAACGAACAAAACAAAAGACAGTTTGCACGTGGGATTTACTTAGTTCCCAATCCCCCAGGGTCAGTACATCCAAGGCCTAAGTACGGGAATGCCCGTCGACTAATGGTCTTCTTTCCGGACATTCCGGAGGTGGAGAAACCCGTCTTACAGTGCAATAATTACAATAAAAAATATAGTAAATTGAGTGCGGAATAATAAAAGCAAACCGAACAAACAATATTTGAAACTCGGCCAATCTGGACCTCCGAAGTGCCGCGCACTTCCTCCTGGAGCCTCCTGGTCGTAGAGCTTCGTCGTTAGCGCTTTGTCGTCACTTGGGAAGCTTAGAATGAGTCTTGGAAGTTGTGTCTGAGCCTTGGGGTCGAAGCTCCTTTTATAGGCTTCATGGGGGCGCCTGTGTTGATAGGGGCGCCTACACGTGGCCTCTCCTGCGCGATCTTTTATCCGCAGGCTCGGTCAACGCTTATCCATCTTCACAGGGGCGCCTGAGCTGATGGGGGCGCCCGTATGGTCCCGGGCGCCTGAATGGAAGTCTGTTCTGTCTTCCTTCGCTGAACCTGTTTTGCTTCTTTGACTCAGGCGCCCCTATTGATGGGGGCGCCTGATTCCATTGGGGTGCCCCCATTGATGGGGGCGCCTAGGGACGCTTTTTCCAGCCTTTTGCCTGCTTTGTCTCCACTTTTGGGTACCTACAAGATACATGAATACAAGACAAATACACATACAATCTTAGTCTTAATGAGTTGATTTTGACTTCGGATTTCCACGAAACCCTAGGTCGAACCGACGCAAGTTTCCACCTCTGGGAACACGCCTTTCACCTACTCCTTTCAGGAGACGGTTGCTACCCAGTCCATTCGGGTGGACTTTTGCTTAGCCTCCAATATTCTCGGATCTCGAGACGTCCGAACCTCGACCCATCTCTACTTCTGTCCTTAGTCATCGCTGAGCTAAGTTGCTCAATCCCTCGGACCAAGACTTCGTGCCCAAACCCTAGGTCCAGGACTTCGGTGCCCAACCCTCGGCCAGGTCTTCATGCCCAATTCCCCGAACTAGGTCTTCGGTGCCCAACCCTTGGCCAGGACTTCGTGCCTAATTCCTCGAACCAGGTCTTCGTACCCAATCCTCGATCAGGTCTTAGGTGCCCAGCCCTCGGCCAGGACTTAGTGCCCAATCCATGATCAGGACTTCGTGCCCAATTCTTCGAACCAGGACTTCATTTCTAGGCTATCTAGGACTTTGGTTCACCTTGATCTAGTTTTTTTGACTCGCCCTTCCCTTATTCAATGTATCACTGACTTAAGTATATTGTCAAACATTAAAACATTTAGAGGAGGACATTACTGATGCAACTTGCACCAATAATCTCCCCCTTTTTGATGTTTGACAATATCTTAAGTTAGATTGGCTGAAAGGGTTAAATTACTATCCTTGGGATCAAAAGAAAATAAAAAATTGAACTCAGTTTTGAAAATACATTTTGATCTTTGGGAGAAAAATATTTTCTAACATAAGCTCACTCTCCCCTTGAGAAAACATTTTGATTTTCATTGATCCTTCTGGAAGTTTATAAAAATTTTCTAACTTAAGCGCACCTCTCCCCCTTTGTCATACATCAAAAATCACCAAAACTACTTGCGCCAACAATGAAAACATTTGGTTCTTTTTGAAAATACTTAGTATAACTTTTTGAAAGCATAGCATAAAACTAAGTACTTAAATTGCACCCAAAAAGAATTTCACTTTGAAAAGTATTTTGTATTTGTAGGAAAGTATTTTGAAACTCAAAAAACTTTTCACTTAAAAAATATTGCTTTAGGAAAACTTTCATTTAAAGAAAATTTTCAAAAGATTTACTCATAGAAAGATTTTTCATTTTAATAACAAGTGCATTTTGAGAAATGTTGTAAAAGCTTTGTATTTTGAATGATATTTTGCACTTTTTGAGAAAATACTATGAGCTTTGAAAAGTGCAAGTACTTTGAAAAATGTTATGAGCTGTGAAAATTGTAAGTACCTTTTTTTTTTTGAAATCTTATGATCTTTGAAAAATGCAAGTACTTTTTGAAAAATATAAGCATTTTTTTAAAAGTATACGTACTTTTTGAAAAATATTAGTAAATTTTGAAGAGTATAAGTACTTTTGAAAAATATTAGAATTTTTGAAAAGTATAAGTACTTTTCAAAAATATTAGAATTTTTGAAAAGTATAAGTACTTAAAAAAATCTTGTTTTTAAAACATAATATTTTACTTGATTTGGTTTCTTTTCCAGTTTGACACAATCCTAGGAAATCTTGTTAACTACAAGGACATTTTCCTAAGTGTCCTAGAACTTTTCCAATCCAAGTAAATATTATTTTAAAAAAAAACTGTTTTGTAAGTGATAGAGAGATAATATGATTTAAAAAAGCAGTACATTGATAGAAAAATTATTTTTTCAAAAAGGACTTAATAATGCAGTGCATGAAAACATATTAGATAATTCTTTATAATTTGACCTCCCCCTAAACTTGACCCAGTCCTAGGAAGCTTGTTGACCACAAGTACTCTTCCTCTAAGTCTTTAGGGTTTAGTTCAGATCAAAGGAATTATCTAATAATTTCAAGACAAGTAATTGTTGATGCAGTCTGACCTTGATTGTTGTTTTGGTGTTGACTCCGATTTAAGTTTGATTTAAGTCTGGTTGAATTCAGATTAAGTCCAGGTGGATCGGGAGATCGTATGCTGGCCGTTGAAAAGTCCTAGCTTGGAGGGCTAGGTGTGGAAAGTCCTAACTTGGAGGTTTAGGTGTGAAAAAGTCCTAGCTTGGAGGGCTAGGTGTGAAAAGTCCTAACCTGGAGGGTTAGGTGTGGAAAAGTCCTAGCTTGGAGGGCTAGGTGTGAAAATTCCTAACTCGGAGGGTTAGGTGATGGAAATCCTAGTGAGTGAAGCTAGGTTGAAGTCCCGGTTGTAAGTACCCCTGGTTGATTTTGATGTGATCAACGAATTTAAGTTAGGTCCTGGTATGTTTAATCCCTCTGCTAAGTGTGCAGGAGCTTAGGTACGGAGGAAGTCGAGCGTAAGACGTAGCGGACGAGAAGGATTGTGCGGGGAAGTGAGCCGACGGGCTTAGTACAATCTGAGGGACGCGGAAGCTGCGGAAGAGTACGCCGGTGGAGCGAGAAGGACGTGTGCGATGTCCGAGGGACGAGAAGCCGGGAGGAAGGACACTCGAGAGGCGAAAGGCCGAAGTCGGGTTCGGGTGAGCCTAACTCCGGTTGGCCAGAAATCACCCGGAAGATGAACCAAAAGACTGGTTAGTTTGACCAAGTCAAACCAGACACCTGAAACAAAAAGAATTTTATTTATTGCTATGAAGATTCGAACCAGCAACCTCGTCTACATATATCACCAGCCTTACCGACTAGAATAAGGAAGAGATGTGATTAAAGTTGTTGCGAGCAGATGATAAAGTTATTTATCTGTTGTGAGCAGAAGACAAAGTTATCTCTTAAAGGATAACTTTATCCTTTAATCAGATCCAATGGATGCAGTTTAATCCCATCCAAGATCAACCATCCAGATTACATCCATGGATCAACAGTCAAGAGAAAATTCCTCAACAATCAACAATCCAGATTTATTTCCTTAGACTATAAATAGGCTTAGAGTTTCAACCTTTTCAATCATTCATTAATTCATTCTTGTAAACTCTCTAAAAGTCTAGCGTGCTGATTTTGTAAGGCTTCTCCGCCACAAGGAGATTTTTATTAAGCGTCCACTGCCTTGGAAGCAACGTTCTCAGTTGCGACCAAGTTTCTTTTTTAAAGATGAGTGCCTCCACTTTCATATTTTTTTACCGTCTATTGACCCCCTCTAGCCAGTCCAACCTGATCTAACAAGTGGTATCAGAGCCAAGGTCGCTGCAGAAGGACTAACCGCCGACTGCAGCAATTTCAAGAAAATGGTTAGAGCCGTAATCTACCCGCCGAAGTTTGAGGGGGAGTTCACGATGTGGAAGCGCCGAATGCAGGTATTTTTTAAAACTGATATTGAATTGCTAATAATTATGAAAAATGGTTTTTCAGTTCATAAAGACAACAACAGCAAGGATAAAGAAATAGAGTCGTGGACCAAGAAGGAGAAATCAGACTTTGAAGCAAACGGCAAAGCTGAATTTCATCTACTAGCCGTTCTTCCCGCGCAAGAAGTTAACCGCATTGAGAATTACAACTCGGCAAAAGAGCTCTGGGAGAAATTCCTAGGATTCCATGAAGAAAAGAATAAGAAATTAGACAACGCCACACTGAACACCAGGAAGATCCAACTCGACGATGAATCCTCGTCAGAAGAGTCGGAAGGTCAAGGATACGCGGGACTTGTGCTGATGACAAATCATCAAGAAGGGAGCACTGATGAAGGGGGAGAGACGTCAGAAGAAAGCGATGACGAAAGAGGAACCTCGCTTTTCGAAAGCGACCCGGTAAGTGAGGTTTGTTTTCTTCCTCATGATCAGTTATATGCTGAAGTTAAAGCTTTGCTCAAATCTAATTGTAGATTAGAAAAAGAAAATTTAAAATTAAAAAATGAATTAACACTTACATCCTCGTTTGATATTTTGAAAAATGAAAATGATAATTTGAAAAACTTAGTGCAAAAATTAGAACTTGATATTGCATATTTACGCCAAAAGAAAAATAGCTTTCCTGATAATTTAAATTGGTTTTTTAAAAATCAAAAGGGTCAATTTAAAAAAGTGCCCAAAAGTTATATTCCGCCTAAGTTTTTAATTAATCCTGTAGACAGGAACTTATTTTGGGTTCCTAAATTTGTATTAAACTGATAATTTTTTTGGTTATTATATATGTGCGCATTTTGTTTCTCTAACAAAAATTATGTCTTTATTTTTTTATGCACAATTATGCTGTCTATCTACTGGAACTTCTTTCAAAATTTTTTGAATATTTTTTTCCTCGAAATTTGAAATTAAGAGTTTAGGGGAAAGACTCATTACAATTTTTTAAAAATTTTTTGAAGTATTTTTTCCAATTTTTTAAAATTTATTCTTTAAGAACTCTTATGTGTTGGTTTGTCATTTTTTGACTTGATGAATGAATTTAAAACTCAAAATTTTTGTGTAAACTCATATCTTTATCTTCGACTTTAATAAAAATATTCAAATTTTTTTTCGATTTTTTAAGAATTATTTATTGAAATATGATTTTTTTAAAAATTTGATAGAAAAATAGTTTAACCAGATCCGATTTTTTTTCTCTCCTCATCAGCTGTGGATTTTATCAAACATTATTTTTGGATTTTTTTAAGTCATTTTTTTTTAAAAAATGTAACTAACTTTGAAAAAAATATGCCATTTTAAATTTGAAAAATTTGTGGTAATGCGATTTTTTTTCCACTTAGAATATTTTTTATCGCACTTAAAATTTTCTTCTTCCCTAATTATATTTCCCTATTTTTTGATGTGATCAAAGGGGGAGGAATAGTATTAAGTTAAGGGGTAGAATTTTAATTTACTCGAAATTTAAGTTTTTTTTTGAACTTAAACTGTTTACATTATTATGCATGTTTTTTATTTTGATTACCCTAACTTAACTCGGATTGATGCACATCAAAAAGGGGGAGATTGTAAGTACCCCTGGTTGATTTTGATGTGATCAACCAATTTAAGTTAGGTCCTGGTATGTTTAATCCCTCTGCTAAGTGTGCAGGAGCTTAGGTACGGAGGAAGTCGAGCGTAAGACGTAGCGGACAAGAAGGATTGTACGGGGAAATAAGCCGACGGGCTCGGTACAATCTGAGGGACGCGGAAGCTACGGAAGAGTACGCCGGTGGAGTGAGAAGGACGTGCGCGATGTCCGAGGGATGAGAAGCCGGGAGGAAGGATGCTCGAGGGGCGAAAGGCCGAAGTCGGGTTCGGGTGAGCCTAACTCCGGTAAGGCTTCTCCGCCACAAGGAGATTTTTATTGAGCGTCCACTGCCTTGGAAGCAACGTTCTCAGTTGCGACCAAGTTTCTTTTTTTAAAGACGAGTGCCTCCACTTTCATATTTTTTTTTACCGTCTATTCACCCCCTCTAGCCGGTCCAACCCGATCTAACACCGGTGAGTGAAGCTGGGTCCTGGTGAGTGAAGCCAGGTGATGGAAATCCTAGTGAGTGAAGCTAGGTTGAAATCCCGGTGAGTGAAGCCGGGTCCTGGTGAGTGAAGCCAGGTGATTAAAATCCTAGTGAGTGAAGCTAGGTTGAAATCCTGGTGAGTGAAGCCGGGTCCTGGTGAGTGAAGCCAGGTGATTGAAATCATAGCTTGGAGAGCCAGGTCCTAGCTTGGAGGGCTAGGTTGGATGAAACCCTGGCTTGGAGGGCCAGGTCCTAGCTTAGAGGGCTAGGTTGAAGTCCTGGTGAGTGAAACTGGGCACGGAGTCTTTCCGGGGGACTAAGAACGAGTCAGAGAAGGGCTGGAAGCTTGTTCTCATGACTTAGAGGAGATTTGACCTTGCCTGGATCGGTCTGGTGACCGATCAGGGAAGTTGGCACGGAGTTCCCTCATGGATCGGACTGGTGATCGATCCAGCTATGTCTGATCCGTCTGGTGACCGATCAGGGAGCATATAGTGAGATTGGGAACATTACTGATCGACTCCTGATCGGTCTGGTGACTGATCAGGGATACTATTCAGATCGTTCTGGTGAACGATCAAATGTCGCGAGCTCCTCTCTATGTTCGATCAGGTTGGATCCTGATTGGTCAGGAAGTACCCTAATCGGTTCCCTCGTAAAAAACAACAACGCTTTTTAACCATTACAAAAGCGTTGTCTTTGCACAAATTGACAACGCTTTTTAAGTGTTGTCTTTGAATAGACTTTTAACAACAGTGCTTTTAACAACGCTTTTTAAGTCACATAGACAACGCGAAAAAAGCGTTGTTGTTTAGCTTTTTTCTTGTAGTGGGGGACCGATCAGGAGTGTTCAGCAGACTGCTGGATAGGTCTGGGGACCTATCAGGAGTGTGCAGCAGACTGCTGGATAGGTCTGGTGACCGATCAGGCCACATCCTGATCGGTTTGGGGACCGATCAGGAGCTAAACTTTAATTTAAATTCACTGTCAGACGCTCTGAACGCGTCTGTTTTCTCTGTCGATTCTCTGATACATTGCTAATTATGTTTGATATGATTTTCTAAGCTTCTGTTGAAGTGTGCAGGCTTTACAGGGATGATTCAAACACTCAAGGAGGGTCAATGGGAGACTTTCCATTGAGCAGGTTTGTATGCATTCTCCTTCTCAGGTTTCAACGGGCAACTGGCGCAGCTGGCGACTGACAGAGGCTCAGCTGGAGAGGAGGTCTTCAGTGGACTGAGTGCTCAGGAAGGTCAGTGGGTTCAGGCTGGCTCAGTGGATGCTGATGAAGCTTTCGATGGTGAGCAGAGCTTAAGTTAAAGCTGATGCAGAGGAGCGGTAACAAGGATAGACAGGAAAACGGGTGAAGTTTTTGCTGTGGGGTTGAGCTCTCTGTGTGTTGCTTTGTGCTTGAGCCTTATTGTTACATCTTTGTGAGCGATCCTTCTTAGTCTCGTGAGCTTATCTTGTATCCTATTGAGACGCTTGTGGAGAGGTTTCTCCACCGAGAAGGAGGCGCTGTTGTATCCGGGTCACCGGGGCTTGATCTGCTGACGATCAAGGGATCGCCCACCTCACGGGCACACCAAGGAGTAGGGGCAAGTTATCCCCGAACCTTGTACATCGCGGTGTTAGCGTTTGTTTGGTTTGTTCTTCCTTCTCTGTATTTCTTTCTGCTGTTTTGTTGCCGCTGCTAATCTGATCGCAGAAAGAAAAGCTTAAGAGGGGAGTAATTTCGAGTGGCTGGCTATATTCACCCCCCCTCTCTAGCCATCCAAGTTCCAATAGTAATTGCCAAAAAAAACTTTTCAGAAATTTTTCTTTTGACTCAGACTCCCCCTAAATTTAACACATCCTAGGAGCCCATGTAGATCATGAAGTGGACCTTCCTCTGTGTCTTTAGGGTTTATCAAAATCAAATGAGACATAGGCATAATTTTATAATGTATTTTGAAATTTCGAAACATATTTTGAAATGAAGGTTATTTATCAGACATAGTTTTCAAAAAACATAAGTAATAGTTTTTAAAGTACAGTTTTCGAAAACCATTTTAAAAGACAGTGGTTTTTCTAGGACACCTTTTTTTTAAAAAGACATTTTAAAAGATAGTGATTTTTCAAGCACAATTTTTGAAAGAAAATTAAATGAATAAACCACTCCCCCTGTACCGTTTGACTATATCTAAGTGCCTTAGGGGACTTTAGTGTTGATCTAAGAGGCTTGTGTCTAATTGTGCAGGTCAAACAATTTTTCAAAAGAATATAATTTTGAAAATTTATTATATATAATCAACCAGATAAGCATGAATTTCATAAGAACATTACTATGTTGAAGCACTATTTTGAAAATATGTTTTTAGAAAAATGTTGTAAGAATTTTGAAAACAGTTTTGAAAAATATTCTTCAATTTATTAGTCCTTAGCATCTCACCCATTCTAGATGTTTCAATACAGCAAGCATGGTTGCCTTATTGGTGCATTAAGAGATGCTTGAATCATTTTTCTTAATTTATTGTTAAATCTAAGATTTAATTGAAACTAGTATTAGATTCAAATTTATCAAATAGTAAAGTGAATTTGATTTTCGGTAATCGGCTTCCAGGTCTTGGCGAGGTACAAGGCCTTATTTGGCCGTAGCCTTATTGGATCATCAACCCTTTCCTTGACAAAGCCTTTTATTGAAAACTCATTTTCAAATTACTTCTTGAAAAATTTTGGTCTAACTAGCTTAGGTCTTGGATCGGTAGCTTCGGCTAGTTCCACCAGACTAAACAGACCAAGTAGAATATACTTGACCTTATTAGAAGGACTTCCCTAACGTACTATCATCTCACCTTCACCTAATACTAGGTTGTTCAAGTTTCAACTATTCTTTTTCCTATAGCCGTTGTAAATCATGCATAAAATTAAACATGAATGACATGACATAAATTTTAAAGAAATAGTAAATGCATGTTCATGACATTAATGCATGATTCAAACAAGTCAAAATATTTAATTAAGTTTCTAAAGATGTATCAAATTCCCGATTTGATACATGTCGTGTGAACCCGCGAATATGTCAACTCACTTTGACATATTTGATATTATTAATTTAATTGTTGCAGTTTGGGTAAGATTTTATTTAAATTGAGTTTAAGTTATTTAAGAATTTATTGGATTTAAGTTAATTACGAATTAATTAAAGTTGAATTAAGAATTAATTGAAGTTGGATTAACTAGGGATTAATTGAATTAAAATTAATTAAGGATTAATTGAATTAAAATTGATTAAAAATTAATTAAATTAAAATTAATTAAGAATTAATTGAATTAATTTGAGTTTGAATTAATTAAAAATTAATTGAATTAAAATTAATTAAAAATTAATTAAAGATTAATTGAGCTTTGAATTAATTAAAGATTAATTTAATTAAAATTAATTAAGAATTAATTGAATTAATTTGAGTTTGAATTAATTAAAACTTGGATAATTAAGTTTGAAATGATTAATTAATAGTTGTGGGTTTAAGTTCATAATTTTTATTATTTCGAGAATTTCTGACTCATCCACTATTTCTTCCTTATTTATCTTTTCAAGTTTTTCCAATAATTTTGGTTTATTTGAATCTTTGTGATTTTTATTGACTATGGCCATGATCTCAAAAAATTTCATGTCCTCCTTATCGTCAAAATTACATCCTTCAATATCCTCAACATAGGTGGAGTAATTTGGGCCACTAGTTAATGTATCGTAATAATCTTTAACATTATCTATAATTAAATTATCATCTAAGAGAATTTCATCTCTATTATCCTCAAGAATATTTTCAACAAAATCATTCTTATCCTCAGTTTTCAATAATTTCAGGATTATCTTCAGAAATATCTTCACTAATTTCAGAGTTACCTTCAGAAATATCTTCAAGAATTTCAAAATTAATCTTAGGATTATCCTTAAGAATTTCAAAATTTTCAGAATTCATAGAATTAATTCAAAAATTTACAGAATTAATATTATTAGAATTTACATATTTAATTTCAGAATTTACTTTAGAAATTATCGAATTAACATTACGGATTAAAGTGTTGATTTCTGATATTTTAACATTATCGATATTTTGTAATTGGTCATGCATAACATTAACTTGACTATTCACAAAATTTAATTTTTTAAAAAAATTATCTGAATTATTTATATAAGCTAGTGCAGGAGTATTAAGAATTTTCGGAACGTAAATTCTGCGTACCTTTGCCGGACATTTATTCTTGTAGTGTCCGTATTTTTCGCACTTGAAGCACTTGATGTGATCTTTGTTCTTCTGGCCTCCTGGTACTGGTACGTCTTTTGTCGCCGGTGAAGAACGAGTCTTACGAGTAGGGCACTGATTTTTATAGTGTCCTCTCTCCCTGCACGTGAAACATGTAATATGAAATTTAAAAACAGACATTAAAAAAAATTGTTCCCGATTCACCCCTGGGCTCCCCCTCAACTCCTGGCGTCTTTGCTCCGTCGGTGGTTAGTCCGGTGAAGAGCGGTTTGACTCTGATACCAATTGTAGCACCGGTGCCGTCGATAGACGGGGGTGGGGGGGGGGTGGGGTGAATATCGACCGTAAAAATCTTTTTGCGGAACCTCGTAAAACTTTCGTTCGTTCTGGACATAGAGTTAGTAGCAGCGGAAAAACAATAGAAAGAACGAACAAAATAAAAGACAGTTTGCACGCGGGATTTACTTGGTTCCCAACCCCCCAGGGTCAGTACTGTTACTGATATGAGAAAAGTGTCCTAAGGCAATCGCCTTATGATTGTAATCATTTATTTTAATAAATGAATATTCACTATTTGAGTATATATGTTTATGTATTTGATTGAGATCTTAAAATCATTTACTGAATGTCCGCAATACAATTCACAGCATGAGAGAATTTGTGATGAATTCACAACTAGTGATTATCTCTACATGTGCAATTGTGAAGTATTGAAATTGTCCCTAGTCGATGAATTGATAAATACGGACACTATTAATTCTTTTGAGACTAGCATGGGTTATTCTCTAATCAGCTGATTCTCACTAATTTGAGTATATATGTTTATGTATTTGATTGAGATCTTAAAATCATTTACTGAATGTCCGCAATACAATTCACAGCATGAGAGAATTTGTGATGAATTCACAACTAGTGATTATCTCTACATGTGCAATTGTGAAGTATTGAAATTGTCCCTAGTCGATGAATTGATAAATACGGACACTATTAATTCTTTTGAGACTAGCATGGGTTATTCTCTAATCAGCTGATTCTCACTAATTGGTGACATTGGGATGTCCGGAGATAAACATGAATGCTAGTTAAGGGAACTAGTTCATTGGAGTGACTCGCTGTAAAACTTCATATGGTAGTCTATATATAGATATGTCAATGAAGTTCTTACTGCAGCTTAAGTGCGATGTTCCTTTGACTTGCGGTGTTCAAGTCATCTTGGTCATGGAGACTTATACTTTGACATCTTAAGCAAGCATCTCCAAGGAGGTGTGGACCCAGGATGATTGGGTATAAGCCGAAGTGCCCGAAGATGTTTGAACAGCCTACAAAGGATTCACCACTCCTTGCGAGGAGATGTATACCCAAGGCCTATCGTCGGATTGTTACTCGAAGCCTCTGGCCAGAGCATGACATGTTCAGAGTATGAATCTCTTAAATACATGAGAGTAATTAGAATCCGTAGGTCGAGAAAACGTTACTTGGGCTAGGTGTGACGTAGTCAGCCTAGTGGGGACTGACACACATAGACCATGTCCTGAACCAAGTGGGTATAAGATGGTGAAGGGAATGGGGCACGATTCATTATAGCTACTGAAGGGTTTCAGAATTGTTTCTGAGGTCAGCCGTTGATCTTTCGATTAATTGGGGATCATGATGTACTACTAGGTGCCACTCATGATCGTTCTATAATTGATTAATTATAGACAGCCAACATAAATCGAAAGCCTATTTAGTCACACACACTACGAGTAATCCGAGGGATTTAAAATGAGTTGAAAATTGGATTTTCCAATCAAGAGAGATTAGGTTTGGTTAAGCCAAACGATAAGTTGAATCTGAATTTTTCAGAGACGCATCGGAAGCGTAAAATGGCTAAGTCTTTTGAAGACTTAATAGATGAATTAAATAAGTTTCATTCATTGGGGTGTGGCTTGGATGGGCCGGCCAAAGAGGGTCTCCATCCTCTTTGCTTGGCCGGCCACAACAAAGGGAGAGAACCAAATTTTTGGTTTAATTTATAAAATAAACCAAGTGTGGTTTGTTTTATAAAATTATGGATGATATAAATTTTTATATAATAAACTTTGGTTTATTTTTCATGGAAATTAAAATGAACCATGGATTGGTTTATTTTATTTTATAAAATCAATCAAGGATTGATTTACCATGATAAGAAAATTTATTCCATAAGAAAAAAGGAGACTTGGTCGGTTTTTATCATGAATTAAAATATGATAAAACTTGGCATGATGGAATAAGTCATAGAAAATTTATTCCATAAGAAAAAAGAGACTTGGCGGTTGAGAGGCCACTATATAAAGGACCCAAGGCAAGACTTGGAAATCAATCGAAGTATTCTTGCCTGGGCTCTCTCCCTCTCCTCCCTTCTTTCTCTTGGCCGGCCACAAGGCTCTTCTCCCTTCTTCTTGCCGTGAGCACAAGGAGAAGCACCGAGGCGACAAAGTTCTTCTGTTGGGACGATCTTCCTCTCCGACCATTATCACCTTGGGATTGGGCGCAAGTCATCTTCCTCCTTCTCGCCGGAATTGTGATTCCGACCAACCTTGGTAGTGAGTTTTTCCGATGTGATTACTTCTCTCTTGGTTTTCTTGTCGCGTTCTCGGAGAATCTAGTAGTTCTCGAGAACACGAAACTCATGGCTTTGCGAAGTCATCCTGAAGATACTCGGCGTGGACGCGAATAGAGGTGGAGCTTCCGAGGGACGCTTACGGTTGGATCTCGACCCTTCCTTCGAGTTACGCGAGGTAATACGTAAATTAGTTTACGTTTCTGCAAAATTTTAAATATATGATCATGTCTATACAAGATAAAGTTGCATGCTTAGATGTGTGGTTAAATAATTTGAGAAATTATTTATGCTAAACCTTTCGCTGCACGTAATTAATTTTAAAATTACGAACCCGCATCCATGTCAATATGCACCCGGTCCCAACAGTGGTATCAGAGCCGGTTAGTGTTCGACATAATCATATAATTGTTTTGCGGAAAACTTTGTCATGATCTCAATTTTGGAAATTTTTCTAATTATGAAAACTTTTCAATTATGGTAAATTTTTGATTTAGGAATTTCAAAGTTTGGAAATCATCATGAAATTTCGCAAACTTTTGAAATATCCCTGTTTCTGAAATTTTATGATAATTGTGAAAACTTTCCATTTTTGGAAACTTTCTAATTTTGGAAATTTCCTATTTTGGAAATTTTCTAATTTTGGAAAAATGTAAGTTTTCTTTGTACCAGAAACTTACAATTATTCTGAAAACCTTTTAATTTTGGAAACTTTCCATTTATGGAAAGCTCGCAATTTTGGGTACTTTCTTTCAAGAAAGTCTAGACAAATTATAGGAATATTAATTGACATTTAAATTCATAATTGAAAATTAAATTATTTACAAAATTCTTTATTTTGGATTGAGCCTCGGGGAGCCGTCCAATTTAAATTTAGTTGTTATAATTAAATTTCCTAAATTGAATTTAAACTGTCATATGTTTAATTTGGATTGAGCCTCAGGGAGCCGTCCAAATTATATTATCAATAAATTCTTATTTTGGATTGAGCCTCCGGGGAGCCGTCCAAATTAAGTTATCGATATTAATTTTCCATAAATAAAATATGTGATCAAATCTTAGAAATTTTGAGGTGATTCTCAAACGATAATTTCCTTATTTGATTTATGAGGTGATGCTCTTACATATTATTGTCTCCAAAATTAATTAGGAAAATTGTTTCCATAGAGTATATTTCCTTAAATAAGATTTTCATGAAAATAATATGTGGTTGAATTAAGGGAATCTGTCTTTTAATTTAATAAGATTTGATTTAGAGAAATCAAAGTCTTAAACATATTATTTCCGAAATTGATTATGATAATTTAGGAAATTATTTTCCAAAATAATTCCTTGAATAAAGTATGAAATTAGAATTAGGAAATCCGGTTCCTAATTCAATTAATGAGACTTGATAAATTAAGTCACATACATACTTTATTAAGGAAATCGTTAGTACATGACATAATTATATGTCATGAATGTGCTTAAAAGAAAAAAATGAGACCCAAAACCCCTTACAAAATATTAAGGCCAACACCTTCCATTAATATGGTTAGAACCGGAGTTTTGTTTCTCGTTTGGGTTGATGGACACATCCATGCCCGGCTTGAACCTCAACATGTTCAAACCATGGAATTAGTTTATGATTAATATAGTTGGAGTCAGAGGTCAATCCTTAGTTTTGGTTGTTGGACACATCCAAGCCTGACTAAACGGTTGAATGAGCTCCAACCATATTAAAGCTATTTCTTGATTAATGGGTCAGCCTTAAGCTTGGAGCATCGATTTGTTGTGCCACAGCCAAGGTCGATGTAAAGAGAGGTGCAGTTGCGTGCTATGTATATTGTTGCATACTTGTAAATGAGTTAACAACCCAATGATATATGCAAACATTCAATTAGTTGATAGCATAATGTGATAGTTACATATGTGTAATATGTAATCGGTATAATTACCTACCTTCATAGCTAAGAATAACTTGATGGACTCCAGCCATGGTTGTTCTTATCTATGGTTGGATATCAACCTATTTGGAGATGTTCCTACGATCTCCCGAATTGATAAAAAGGGTTATTCAATTCGAAAAATAAATAGGATTTAATTAATGTATATTGATGCATTCTTTATCATTCTCATCACATAACCTCAATTTGTATTTCTAGGATAATCACCTGATCATGTCTTCTCTGAATTTGCGTTCCATTTTGGACACCAATAAGTTAACTAAGGCCAAAAGGATTGAAAAGGCACCAAAAGACACTTGCCATCACTGCGGCAAGGAGGGCCACTGGCGAAGAAACTGTAAGGTTTATCTTGAGTCCTTGAAGAAGAAGGCATTCGATGCCCCATCCTCTTCAGGCATCTTCGTTATTAAATGTCACTCTATTTCCTCGTACACCTGGGTACTTGATACTGGGTGTAGCTCACATATATGTAATGACATACACGGGCTAAGGAATAGAAGAAGACTCGTCAAGGGAGAAGCGAATTTGGGAGTTGGAAATAGAGCAAAGATTGCTGCTATTGCCATCGGAACATATTTGCTAAAGCTCCCTACTGGACTTGTCTTAGAATTGGATAATTGTTATTTTGTTCCTTCGTTAATAAAGAACATTGTATCTATTTCATGCTTGAATGAAAAGGGTTACCATTTAACTTTTAGTAATAATTACTGTTACATAACTTTAAATGGTGTTCTTTATGGGACCGGAACTTTATGCAATGTATCTACACGTTAGATTTATCCGGTGACGTTTTCAATATCGAAGTTAGCAACAAACGTGCTCGAATAGATAATCAAATAGACTCCTATACGTGGCATTGTCGTCTTGGCCATGTAAGCTAGAAACGCATGACCAAATTACACCGATGTGGAATTCTGGAATCATTTGAACCTGGTTCATTTGATACACGCGAATCATGCCTAAAAGGCAAGATGACCAAATTACCCTTTTCCGAAAAAGGTAAACCAGTGGTAGAATTGCTTGGTCTAATACATACTGATGTATGTGGACCAATGTCAACTCTTGCACAAGGAGGCTATAGCTACTTCATTACCTTTATCAATGATCACTCACGATTCGGGTATGTGTTCTTAATGAAACACAAATCTGAAGCTTTTGAGAAATTCAAAGAGTTCAGAAGTGAAGTAGAGAAACAGCTTGACAAAAGTATTAAGATACTTCGATCCGATCGGGGTGGTGAATACTTAAGTCAAGAGTTTCAAGATTATCTTAGGGACAATGGGATATTGTCTCAATGAACTCCGCCATATACACCACAACATAATGGTGTATCTGAGAGGCGTAACCGAACCTTGATGGACATGGTTAGATCTATGATGAATCATGCAACTCTTCCAAAATCCTCTTTGGGGCTATGCGCTTAGGACAGCTGTTTACTTGCTAAACAAAGTCCCGACCAAGGTAGTCTCTACTACTCCATATGAGACGTGGAATAGTAAGAAACCTCATTTATCTTACCTAAAGATATGGGGTTGTCATGCTTATGTAAAGCGGATTGTATCAGACAAATTGGATGATAAGTCTGATAAATGTTTATTTATTGGATACCCTAAGGAAACGATGGGTTACCAATTCTATCATCCCTTGGAACAAAAGGTGTTTGTTTCAAGGCATGCTGTATTTCTAGAAAAAGAATTTCTTTTACAAGAAAACAGTGGGAGTGGCATTGAACTTGAAGAAGTTCAAGAAACTCCAATAGACATTACAGAGACACCTAGTCTAGACCCACAACCAATAACTCATAATGATGAGCTATCAGTTGAACCTAAAACAACACCACTTCTTCGTAGGTCTGATAGGACACGCAATATTCCAGAGAGATACAGATTTCTCATAAGTGAATCGAACGACGTGTTACTCATTAACAATGACGAACCTATCGGTTATGAAGATGTTCTGAAAAATTCAGAAAGGGATAAGTGGCTTGAAGCCATGAAGTCAGAAATGGATTCCATGTACAAAATCAAGTATGGGACTTGGTTAACCCACCTTAAGGGATTAAGCCCATAGGGTGCAAGTGGGTTTTCAAGAAGAAAATCGACATGGAAGGTAATGTTGTTACCTTTAAGGCTAGATTAGTGGCAAAAGGATATCGTCAGAAACAAGAAATTGATTATGACGAAACCTATTCGCCAGTAGCTATGCTTAAATCCATTCGGATGCTCCTGGCTATAGCAGCTCATTATGATTATGAGATATGGCAAATGGATGTGAAAACAGCTTTCCTTAATGGAAACCTGCTTGAGGATGTATACATGATACAACCTGAAGGTTTCACATCGGTCAATAAAACCAAGGTATGCAAACTTCGATGATCCATATATGGACTAAAACAAGCATCCAGGAGCTGGAACATCCGTTTTGATGAGACAATCAAAGAGTTTGATTTCTCACAAAATCCTGACGAACCTTGTGTGTACAAGAAGGTTAGTGGGAGTGTAGTTGTATTCCTGGTGTCATATGTCGATGACATATTACTTATAGGAAACGATATATCAGTCTTACAGTCAGTTAAAATTTGGTTGTCCAAAACTTTCTCCATGAAAGACCTGGGAGAAGCAACCTATATCCTTGGGTTAGAATCTATANAGGAAACAGTGGGAGAATTGCTTGGTCTAATACATACTGATGTATGTGGACCAATGTCAACTCTTGCACAAGGAGGCTATAGCTACTTCATTACCTTTATCGATGATCACTCACGATTCGGGTATGTGTTCTTAATGAAACACAAATCTGAAGCTTTTGAGAAATTCAAAGAGTTCAGAAGTGAAGTAGAGAAACAGCTTGGCAAAAGTATTAAGATACTTCGATCCGATCGGGGTGGTGAATACTTAAGTCAAGAGTTTCAAGATTATCTTAGGGACAATGGGATATTGTCTCAATGGACTCCGCCATATACACCACAGCATAATGGTGTATCTGAGAGGCGTAACCGAACCTTGATGGACATGGTTAGATCTATGATGAATCATGCAACTCTTCCAAAATCCTTTTGGGGCTATGCGCTTAAGACAGCTGTTTACTTGCTAAACAGAGTCCCGACCAAGGTAGTCTCTACTACTCCATATGAGACGTGGAATAGTAAGAAACCTCATTTATCTCACCTAAAGATATGGGGTTGTCCTTCTTATGTAAAGCGGACTGCATCAGACAAATTGGATGCTAAGTCTGATAAATGTCAATTAATTGGATACCCTAAGGAAACGAAGGGTTACCAATTCTATCATCCCTTGGAACAAAAGGTGTTTGTTTCAAGGCATGCTGTATTTCTAGAAAAAGAATTTCTTTTACAAGAAAACTGTGGGTGTAGCATTGAACTTGAAGAAGTTTAAGAAACTCCAATAGACATTACAGAGACACCTAGTCTAGACCCACAACCAATAACTCATAATGATGAGCTATCAGTTGAACATAAAACAACAGCACTTCTTCGTAGGTCTGATAGGACACGCAATATTCGAGAGAGATACGGATTTCTCATAAGTGAATCCAACGATATATTACTCATTAACGATGACGAACCTATCAGTTATGAAGATGTTCTGAAAAATTCAGAAAGAGATAAATGGATTGAAGCCATGAAGTCGGAAATGGATTCCATGTACAAAAATCAATTATGGGACTTGGTTAACCCACCTGAAGGGATTAAGCCCATAGGGTGCAAGTTAGTTTTCAAGAAGAAAACCGACATGGAAGGTAATATTGTTACCTTTAAGGTTAGATTAGTGGCAAAAGGATATCGTCAGAAACAAGGAATTGATTATGACGAAACCTATTCGCCAGTAGCTATGCTTAAATCCATTCGGATGCTCCTGGCCATAGCAACTCATTATGATTATGAGATATGACAAATGGATGTGAAAACAGCTTTCCTTAATGGAAACCTACTTGAGGATGTATACATGATACAACCTGAAGGTTTCACATCGGTTGATAAAACCATAGTATGCAAGCTTCGACGATCCATATATGGACTAAAGCGAGCATCTAGGAGCTGGAATATCCGTTTTGATGAGACAGTCAAAGAGTTTGATTTCTCACAAAAACCTGACGAACCTTGTGTGTACAAGAAGGTTAGTGGGAGTGCAGTCATATTCCTAGTGTTATATGTCGATGACATATTACTTATAGGAAATGATATATCAGTCTTACAGTCAGTTAAAATTTGGTTGTCCAAAACTTTCTCCATGAAAGACTTGGGAGAAACAACCTATATCCTTGGGATTAGAATCTATAGAGATAGATCAAAACGGTTGCTTGGTCTTTCGCAGTCTACATATATAGACCGAGAGCTAGAAAGGTTTAGCATGTCGGAATCCAAGAAAGGTTACCTTCCCATCAGGCATGGGATCAACCTTTCAAAGTCTATGTGTCCGCGCACAGAAGACGAGAGGATTTGCATGAATAAAATTCCTTATACATCCGCGATAGGATCTATCATGTATGTTATGTTATGTACTAGGCCCGATGTATCGTATGCTCTGAGCGTCACAAGCAGATACCAGTCTGATCCATGAATGGATCATTGGACGGTTGTTAAGACAATCCTCAAGTACTCAAGAAGAACTGAAGATGTGTTCCTAATATATGGAAAAGGTGATATGGTAATACGTGGGTATACAGATGCCAGTTTCCAGACAGATAAGGATGACTCCAAATCTCAGTCTAGATATGTATTTATTTTGAATGGAGGCGCAATAAGTTGGAAGAGTTCCAAACAAGACACCGTAGCGGATTCTACCACGGAAGCGGAATATATTGCAGCTTCGGAAGCAACAAAGGAAGCAGTTTGGATCAAGAAGTTTGTCTCAAAACTTGGTGTGGTTCCAACCATTGATGAAGCAATACCGGTTTATTACGACAACAATGGAGCTATTGCACAAGCAAAGGAACCAAGGTCTCATCAGCGATCCAAACATGTGCTTCGCCGCTATCATCTGATCAGAGAGATTATAAGTAGGAATGATATACAAATTGAGAAAATTCCCACTGAAAGGAATTTAGCGGATCCTTTAACTAAGGCCTTGCCTCAAAGCAAGTTTAAGGGTCATGTTAGAGCCTGTGGTATTGGATACCGTAGCGATTGACATTAGGCCAAGTGGGAGTTTGTTAGTGATATGAGAAAAGTGTACTAAGGCAATCGCCTTATGATTGTAATCATTTATTTTAATAAATGAATATTCACTATTTGAGTATACATGTTTATGTATTTGATTAAGATCTTAAACTCATTTACTGAATGTCCGCAATACAATTCACAGCATGAGAGAATTTGTGATGAATTCACAACTAGTGATTATCTCTACATATGCAATTGTGAAGTATTGAAATTGTCCCTAGTCGATGAATTGATAAATACGGACATTATCAATTCTGTTGAGACTAGCATGGGTTATTCTCTAATCAGCTGATTCTCACTGGCTGTTGACATTGGAATGTCCGGAGATAGACATGAATGCTAGTTAAGGGAAATAGTTCATTGGAGTGACTGGCTGTAAAACTTCATATGGTAATCTACATATAGATATGTCAATGAAGTTCTTACTGCAGCTTAAGTGCAATGTTCCTTTGACTTGCGGTGTTCAAGTCATCTTGGTCATGGAGACTTATACTTTGACATCTTAAGCAAGCATCTTAAAGGAGGTGTGGACCCAGGATGATTGGGTATAAGCCGAAGTGCTCGAAGATGTTTGAACAACCTACAAAGGATTCACCACACCTTGTGAGGAGATGTATACCCAAGGCCTATCGTCGGATTGTTACTTGAAGCCTCTGGCCAGAGCATGACATGATCAGAGTATGAATCTCTTAAATACATGAGAGTAATTAGAATCCGTAGGATGAGAAAACGTTACTTGGGCTAGGTGTGACGTAGTCAGCCTAGTGGGGACTGACACATATAGACAATGTCCTGAACCAAGTGAGTATAAGATGGTGAAGGGAATGGGGTACAATTCATTATAGCTGCTAAAGGATTTCAGAATTATTTTTGAGGTTAACCGTTGATCTTTCGATTAATTGGGGATCATGATGTACTACTAGGTGCCACTCATGATCGTTCTATAATTGGTTAATTATAGACGGCCCACATAAATCGAAAGCCTATTTAGTCACACGCACTACGAGTAATCCGAGGGATTTAAAATGAGTTGAAAATTGGATTTTCCAATTAAGAGAGATTAGGTTTGGTTAAGCTAAACGATAAGTCGAATTTGAATTTTTCAGAGACGCATCGGAAGCGTAAGATGACTAAGTCTTTTGAAGACATAATAGATGAATTAAATGAGTTTAATTCATTGGGGCGTGGCTTGGATGGGCCGGCCAAAGAGGGTCTCCACCCTCTTTGCTTGGCCGGCCACAACAAAGGGAGGGAACCAAATTGTTTGGTTCAATTTATAAAATAAACCAAGTGTGGTTTGTTTTATAAAATTATGGATGATATATATTTTTATATAATAAACCAAGGTTTGGTTTATTTTTCATGGAAATTAAAATGAACCATGGATTGGTTAATTTTATTGATTTACCATGATAAAGAAATTTATATAAAGAAATTTATTTTTCATGGAAATTAAAATGAACCATGGATTGGTTTATTTTATTTTATAAAATCAATCATGGATTGATTTACCATGATAAAGAAATTTATATAAAGAAATTTATTTTTCATGGAAATTAAAATGAACCATGGATTGGTTTATTTTATTGATTTTTCATGATAAGAAAATTTATATGATAAATTTCTTATGAAAATTTATTCCATAAGAAAAAAGAGACTTGGTTGATTTTTATCATGAATTAAAAATATGATAAAACATGGCATGATGAAATAAGTCATAGAAAATTTATATGATAAATTTCTTATGAAAATTTATTCCATAAGAAAAAAGAGACTTGGCGGTTGAGAGGCCACTATATAAAGGACCCAAGGCAAGGCTTGGAAATCAATCGAAGTATTCTTGCCTGGGCTCTCCCTCTCCTCCCTTATTCCTCTTGGCCGGCTCTCTCCCTCTTCTCCCTTCTTCTTGCCGTGAGCACAAGGAGAAGCACCGAGGCGACGAAGTTCTTCCGTTGGGACGATCTTCCTTTCCGGCCATCATCACCTTGGGATTGGGCGCAAGTCATCTTCCTCCTTCTCGCCGGGATTGTGATTTCGGCCAACCTTGGTGGTGAGTTTTTCCGATGTGATTACTTCTCTCTTGGTTTTTCTTGTCGCGTTCTCGGAGAATCTAGTAGTTCTCGGGAACACGAAACTCGTGGCTTTGCGAAGTCATCCCGAAGATACTCGGCGTGGACGCGAATAGAGGCGGAGCTACCAAGGGACGCTTACGGTTGGATCTCGTCCCTTCCTTCGAGTTACGTGAGGTAATAAGTAAATTAGTTTACGTTTCTGTAAAATTTTAAATATATGATCATGTCTACACAAGATAAGGTTGCATGCTTAGATGTGTGGTTAAATAATTTGAGAAATTATTTATGCTAAACCTTCCGCTGCACGTAATGAAATTTAAAATTACGAACCCGCATCCATGTCAACATGCACCCGGTCCCAACAGATCTTCCTATTGACGTCATGCGAAAAATGTACAATAGATGCGAAAACATGGTGGGCGATGACAATGTCTAGCCTCCTCTCTAAAACATACATCATCACCAAGTGAGGTAATCGAATCTTAGACCACCCCTTGGTGACAATAGGCAGAATGCAGTCTAAGACAATTTTATACAAGATGTTGCTAACTGGACTCATGCGCCTAGCTATAAAGATACGCTCCAGAGGAGGTCGAGGATTATCGAAAAAATGATGATGAATCTGATCAATGGTTACATTAGGCAATGTTAATGGCTCAGTGACATTGGGGAAACATGTAAACAGATTTTCTGACGCCCGACACCCTAAGAAGGATCCTAATAATGTAGATAAAAAAGGAATGGTAACTCCCTGTACCATAGACTCATACGTCCCGTCATCGGGACTGCTATATGTGAGATTGACATAAAACTCCTTGCAGAGGTCAAAATTGACATAATATTGACAGTATGCTAACTTTTCTAACCCAAAATGAGTGATAATGTCAATAACGTGAGGAGTGATCTCCTGGAAATAGGATTGATTGAGATATCGACAGTTCATTAATATGAAGTCAGCATTTTCAAATACCCGCCGGCAAGCCTTGGAACGGAACTGAGGTGCCGCCAGATCTATAGGAGGCTGTTGGGGCGATCCTCACCAACCCTTCTCTTTTGCCTAGCCCTAAAATGCAAATACCGTGTGCATGTCCATGAATGACCCAATCAAGAAGAAAAATAAGAAAACATGCAAAATATAGAGAGTTAGTCGTGAATCATGAACTAAATGGAGAAAATAAAGCAAATAATTCATTACCGTCTCTCCATTCGTTGCATCATGGATGATGATCAAGTTTGACTCAAGGAGGGTGCTTTTCTTGACCTAGACTTAGATCTAAGGTGGAGGAGGGCTAGAAACTCAATTTTAGGACCGTAGAAAACTTTTAGAGGGGATGGGGAGATCAAATGAGGTAGATGGCGATAAGGGGCTGCGTTGAAACCCTAGGTTCGGTCGCCCCTGCGTGTGGTTTTCTTTTAAAGATTCGTGGCATCAGTCAACTGCCCTAGGGATAGTCGACTGATGAACTAAACAGAAAGATCAGTCGACTGATGGAGGATTAGTCGACTACTACATAGAATATCCTAGTATCTAGATCGAACTGTACCAGTCGACTACCTCTGCATCAGTCGACTGATACCCTATATTATCAGCATTTCTGACCCAACTTCAGAAATGCACTAGAAATTCTACAAATCTCCAAAAATTCTCAAATTTTGTGGAGAGATTTGTGTTACTCGTGTCTACTTGGGAAAAATACATTCATATATGTATCTATCACCAATCCCAAGATTGACACGAAACTCAAAACTATCTAAATGATTTAATTGAACCTTGACCTAAAGTCCTAGTTTTGACTTCCCTTTGATGTTTCTTCTCATACCCAACCACAATACATCCTTAGCATTAATTTATATGACATTTATACATTGACAACCAATTTTCATGCAATATGATCATAATGTCATTTTTATGCATGATACCTTTCTTTTAATGTGTCAAATCCCTAGGATTAAGACTCAATTTATCTTCAAATCCTTTGGCACATTTTACAGCCCATCCAGTCTTCCTGGAAAAATCCTCCTGAGATCCATTGACCATGGGTCTCATATTGACTCCTAGAGCTCCCTCTTGAGCTCTTAGCCTTAGTCACCTCCCTATGTGACTCATCTATAATGGCAAGACCGCACTAGTGTACCTCCAATACTTCTTGACCTACAACCCTAACCTTCTTAACTTTGTACACCTTGTCCTTGGTTATGTTCTTCTTCTCCCATTTAAATGGGTTTCCCTTTCCATTTGTGGCTTTCCCCTTGCTATAGTCATATGGTATCCTTGCATATGACTTTTCCATAGCATTTGATCTCATAGATCGGTATCCTAGACCCGATCTATCATGGTTGGGGTTTTGACTACCCAACACCATGCCTAAACCCTTAGATCCACTAATGAATCTCTCTAGGGTTTCTCTAATTTATCAAGCTTTGCCCTCAAAGCTTGATTTTCCCTCTCTAGGTTTTTAACCTTAGCATCACCATGTCCATCTTGGACATTTCTAGATCTACCTATTTGTCTAGGAATGTGTCTCCCTTTCTTTGGATTCATGCATTGATCCTTAGGTCTAAAAATTTTAGGTTTATCATGATACATACATTCCTTAGGGTTATGAGATACAACATTAGCCCTATTTTTATCATGATATCTAAAACCAAAATTATGCATAGGTAAACACTTTTTATTATTTCTACCACACATAGAGGAATTTGAAACATGCTTAAAGTTAGGGATTACCTCCCTTACCCTTGTAGCTCCCCCTTAATGTGAGCTTTTCTCCTTCTCCTTCTCAAATGCTCCAATTTCTTGAATTCTCCTTTCCTTGAGCATTTGGTGTGGTAGTGTCCTAGCTCACCACATGTGAAACACCTAATGTGCTTCTTCTCCTCTTTTCCCTACAACCCATGTTAGATTTTAAATAAATTGACTTGGGTTTAGGGTTTACCTCCTTTTTACCTAATGGACACTTGTACTTGTAGTGTCCCTTCTTGTTGCACCCAAAGCAAATAATGTGATCTTTTGACTTTGCTTTGGTAGAGGTGAATGTTTCTTCTTGCTCCGGTATTGAGGATGGTCTCTCCTCCCCTTCAATCCTTGAAGTGGAGACCTCTTCTTCCCTCTTTGACAAAGTGGATGATTCTTCAACTTCTTGTGCCACTTCACTTGAGGAGGTGGATGAATCTTTTTCTTCTTTCTTCTCCTCTTCGGATGTTGAGCTTCTTTCCTCATCCGATTGGTCCTTCTCCTCTTCTTGGACCATTAAGCTCATTTCTTTTAGCTCCTCTACTAATTGAGCTTGTGTAGGGTTTTTATGAAGTGCTAATATCTTACTCCATAATTTGTGTATATTTTTGTATTCACCTACACCACTAATTATATCATTAGGTAAAATATTAAGTAATATTGAAATTACCTTTTCGTTTGCCTTTGATTGGGTTTGTTGCTCCTTGGTCCAATATCTTGGTCGGAGTTTTTTCCCATGTTTATCTCGTAGAACTTCAAATGGTTCTTCTAGCATGATCATGAAATTCCAATCCATGATGAACCATGTCTTTGTCCGCATCCTCCAATACTCGAAACTCTCGCGATTGTAGGGAGGTGGAACATTGATATCGTCCCCTAATTTTTCTTCAATCACCATTTCCTCTAGCTTTTTGCTCTCTCGGCTGTTAGTCCGTAGATGAGCGAACCACACTCTTAAATAGTGCTCGATACTATTTTTGTTGGTGCCGAAAGCACCAAAGTTAAACCTGTGTTTTGATAATGGTAAAGGGTTCAGAAGTTAAGGTTTTGTTGTTATCTAACAAGGCTAAACAATTGTCCAGGTAAAGTCCTAGGTACACTAGGCACTAAGTCCAGGTTCAAAAAATTGGGCATTAAGTCCTGGTCGCGGGCCGGGCAACTAAGTCCTGACATAAGGTTAGGCATTAAGACTTGGTGAGTGAAGCTGGGCACTAAGTCCTGGTCGTGAACTGGGCACCGAAGACCTGATGAGTGAAGATGGGCACTAAGACCTGGTGAGTGAAGCTGGGCACTAAGACCTGATCTAGGGGATTGGGCAAAAGTCCAACAGGAGGAGTCGGTTGGCGAACAGGTAAAATCTCCTAGGAGGAGTAGGTGAGGAAGTGTTCCCCGTGGAGGGAACATTAGGCGTCGGTTCGACCTAGGGTTCCATTTGGGAAGCCCAAAGTCAGAACCAAGACAGCTCAGGCTATAAATCATGATTAAATCTATCTTATTTGTATGTTTCTTGTGTTTTGGAACTAACCCTGGTTGCAGGAACAAAGGGATGAAGGTTTTTGCTCCCAGGCGCCTCAATGGAGTGAGGCACTCCACTGGGCTAGGTACCTGTGTTGAGACAGGCGCCCCAGACAAAGGGTGAATTCCAACCACTTCGAAGCAAGGCCTCAAGACTACAACAGAGGTGCCTGTGTTAACACAGGTGCCCCAGTTAGCTCAAGCACCCTGGTTGAGGGGATAAGCGTTGGCCAAGTTTGCGGATTGAGGTTCGCATAGAGAAGACCACGTGTCAGGCGCCCCCTTCAACACAGGCGCCCCAGCTACGACTATATAAAGGGGTTCACACCCTTGGCTTCAACAACAATTGCTTTCTACCCATTCATTCAAGCGCTCCGCTCCGACAAGCTCCGTGCTCAAGATTCAAGCGCCAACGATGACCCGCGGCTCCGGCATTCCAAAATCCTCCGGTTGTCGCTATAAATTCCTTTTGTTAAAGTTCTGTAATTGTTTTTAATTCTATATTCGGAACTCCAACTTGTAATCATTTTACGAAAATATAGAATTATCCATCGTAAATGGTCAAAGACCGTGGGCCTTGGAGTAGGAGCCGACTGTGACTCCGAACCAAGTAAAAACAAAAAGTGTTAGCGATTGTTTTTTCTTTTCCGCTGCGTAATTTCTCTAAGTATTCTGAAAAATTTAACGATCGATATTCACCCCCCTCTATCGATTCAATCTGATCCCACAAGTGGTATCAGAGCAGGTGACTCAAACTTGGTGCAACCACCAGTTGAAATTTTTTCGGATTTTTCAAAATTTAATATTTTTTTTCTTTTCGCTCGTATTTTTCTCGTTAGTCGAGGTTGGTGCAACACCACTCGATTTTTTTTTTATTATTATTTTTCCCACACTACTAATCCAAGGCTTAGTCTTGGGACGTGTTCTTTTTAAATTCTTCAGTTTAAATTAAATGGCCAACCAAGAGTGGAACAGTACTCGTCCACCGCTATTCTCCAGTGAGAATTTCAGTTTTTGGAGAAGTCAAATGGAATCCCATCTGAAGGCCCATATGGACATATGGATGATCATTCAAATGGGGTTCTCCTTCCCTATAGAAGATGGACTATCAACTGCGTGGGATAAGCTGGACGAACCAATGCTCAACAAGATTGAAACAAATGCAAGGGCAACGGTAATCCTACAATGTGGCCTAACCAAAGAACAACTCAAGCTAGTCGGTCCGTTCGGATGTGCTAGAGAAATTTGGGAGAAGTTGATCAACCTACATCAAGAGAATTCAGATGGAGAAGAAGATCAGACAAGTTATCTTGTATTCTCGGCTCAAGCACAAGTAGCTGAGACAGACTTGGCACCCGACTTCGAAATTAACTTTGGATCAGAAGATGAGATAGAATCCGTACCCGACTTCGAAATCGAACTAGAGTCAAAAGACGAGTTTTCCGAGACAAAATCGGTAACTAATTTTGAATCTTTTTCTGAATTAAGGTTAAATAATCAAACTGATACTGCAATAGTCGAGGAAGGTATAATTTCTATTGCAGGGAAATCTCTGAGAGAACCACCAAAGAATAAGCATCAACCAGTACCCGAGTCCGACTCAAATTTGGAGTCTGACGACGAAGAAGGGTATCGCCGAAAACTGGTCTGGTTGGCTCACGACCACTATAAGATGCTGAAGAGACAATCAAGAAAAAGTAAGACGACTAAAATCAAGGGGGAGACCTCCAACAAGGAATCAAAAGGTAACATGGTAAATTCAAAATGTAAAAATCATGTAACATGTTTTACGTGCAGCGAAAGAGGACACTACAAGAATCAGTGCCCCACTCGCAAGGGTCAACCTTCACCACCTACAACAATCGGAACCCCCAAGAATGCTAGACAAACAATCAGGAAAGGTAAATTTATAGTATTTGAAAATCCAGTATTTACCTCAAATAATGTGATTGATTCGTATAGATTAGTTAAGGCAAATTTCAGAAAATTAAAACAAGAAAATGAAATCCTAAAACGTAAGATCAATATGCTGGAAAATTTAATTCACAATCTTGCTGATTTTGAAAATCTGGAGTATTACTCCAATTCTGACTTTACTTAGATAATTGTGTGCCTGAATTGCTTACTTGCTTGTTTACTTTTTTCCTTGCAATTTTATTATTATGCTTAGACTTAGGATTGGTTAGATTAAGGACAAAAGATTTATTTAAAATTTGAACAACATAGTATTAGGTGGAGGTGAGATGATAGTACGTTAGGGAAGCCTTTCTAATAAGGTCAAGTAAGGTAAGGCATACCCTACTTGGTCTGTTTAGTCTGGTGGAACTAGTTGTTGGTGCAGGAAGCACCATATCGAACCTTGTTTTGATATTGGCAAAGGATTCAAAGTTAATTATTATTTGTGGTCTAATGTGTTCACTCAGTGTGCAGAAATAAGTCCTGGCGAAGGGCAGCTGGGCACCTAGCGAAGGGCTACTAGGCATCGAAACCCTAAGACCTGGCGAAGGGCTACTAGGCACCTGGCGAAGGGCTTCTAGGCATCAAAGACCTGGCGAAGGGCTGCTAGGCACCTGGCGAAGGACTGCTGGGCAAAAGTCCAACTGGAGGAGCCGGTTGGCAAAAGGTAAACTCTCCTGAAAGGAGTAGTTGAGGACGCGTTCCCCGTCAAGGGAACAATAGGCGTCGGTTCGACCTAGGGTTCCATTTGGGAGACCCGAAGTCAGAATCAAGACAGCTACGGCTGTAAAAACTAACTAATATTCTTGCCTTGTTTGTGTTGGTACTAACCTTGGATGCAGGGACCAAAGGAGTGTGTTTCTGGAGCTCAGAACGCCCTAACGGAAGAGGGCAGGCAGCTGGGCTAGGTGCCCGGGAGGTCCCGGGCGCCCAAGGTCAAAGCCAAACAAGCAGTTAAGCAAGAATCGCTTTGGAACAACACTGGGCTAGGCGCCCGGGAGGTCCTGGGCTCCCAAGGTCAAAGCCAAAGATGAGTCGAAGCAAAATCAGCCACGAAGCCAGCGGACCCAGTCAAGCTGGGCGCCCGAGAGGTCCCGGGCGCCCTAGTCAGCTCCAGAGCCGATTCAAATGGGATAAGCGCTGACCAAGCTTCGGATAGAGGTTCTCGGATCCGAAGGCACGTGTCAGGCGCCCCCAGGAGCACTATAAAAGGGGCTCAACCCCAAGGCTTCAATACACCAATTTTCTAACGCCTCTAAGCTTTTCGTTCAAGCGGGCTGCTCCGGCAAACTCCGTTCTCAACATTCTAGCGCCGACGACGACCCTCTGCTCAGATGTACGATCCACACCGGGCGTTGATAACGAAAAGTGTACTTATTTATTTACTGCACTACTATTGTACCAAATTCTGTAAATCTTTACGCTACTATAGAATTGCCCGCAGTAAACGGTCAAGGACCATGGGCCTTGGAGTAGGAGCCGACCGCGACTCCGAACCAAGTAAAAATACTTGTGTTCCTCGTGTTTGTTTTAAATTCCGCTACGTACCTTCTCTTAATCTTATCCGAAAAAGTTTTCACGATATTCACCTCCCCCCCTCTATCGTGTTTCTCGATCCAACACTAGTCGAAGCTACCGATCCATGACCTAAGCTAGTTAGACCAAAATTTTTCAAGAAGTAATTTGAAAATGAATTTTCGGTAAAAGGCTTTATCGAGGAAAAGGTTGTTGCTCCAATAAGGCTACGGCCAAAGAAGGCCTCTGTGCCTCGCCAAGACCTGGAAGCCAATTTTCGAAACTCAAATCCAATTTACTATTTGATAAATTTGAATCTAACACAAGTTTTAAGTAAATCTTAGATTTAACATTCATTCAAAGATAAAAATAAAACATCTCACAAAACATATAAGGAAACCTATTTTGTCACGTAGAACTGGGTGAGATGTCTAGGACCCAATAATGTAGGTCAATTTTTTTAAATTAATTCAAAGTTTTTTCAAAAATAACACATCAAACTAAGTCTTGATTGAGTTGTACTAAGATCTAGGACTTGATTGGGTCAATTATTGATTGGTCAAACCTAGTCAAACATGGTCAACACTAAAAAGGCACTTAGATAGAGGTAGATGGTGTCGAGTGCAGAGGGAGTCTAAGAAAAAGGAAAATTTTTCTGACAATTATTTTTCAAAATTTCTGAACGGTTCAAAATATTTTCATACACTGCATTTTCAGAATCTTTGTGAAAACATAAGAATTTCCTCTTTAATAAATTACTATTATTTTAAAATCATTTTTGTAACTAATCACTTTCAAAGTGCTAATATTTTTCAAAGTACTAATCACTTTCAAAGTGCTAATATTTTTCAAAAGTACTAATATCTGTCAAAAAACTAATATCTTCCAAAATACTAAATCTTTCAAAGTACAAGTATTTTGCCAAGTACTAATGTCTTTCAAAGTACAAATATTTTTCAAAAGCACAAATATCTTTCAAAGTATAAATATTCGTCAAAGTACAAATACCTATCAAAATACTAACTTTTCTAATGCACTAAATTTCTCTAAGCGAAATTTTTAAAAGAAAAGTGTATAATTTTTTTTTTGAAAGTCATTTCTAAATGATTTTTTTGGCAATATTAGAGTTAAAAATATTTTTCTAAAAAGTACAAAATCGTTTTCCAAGTGCACAATACTTTGCAAAGTATAATTTTTTTGGGTGCAATTTAAGTACTTAGTCCTTTTCAAAAGGGAAGATTTTCGAAATTGTTTTATCAAAAATGATATGTTTTTCAAAAATTATACTAAGTACTTTGCAAAGGAAAGAAGTTTTGTTGGTGAGATTCATAGATCAAATTCAATTCAGTGTGATCTTTCACTCACAATTTTTTTTCTCATCAAAGAACGCTTTATGATACCTTTTGACCCCCGAATTTGACAAGTCTAGATTAAGTGGGTTGGCTATTTTTCTTGCTTGAATTCACTAGAGTTGGTTCAATACGGATTTACAATTTCTTTTAACTAACTCTAATTCGAAATTGACTTCCAATGCTTGGTTTTTTGATATATGTCAAAGGGGGAGAGAAAAGAAGGAAATTTTTTTTCAAATGTTTTTTCAAAAAGTAAAGTAAAATTTCTAAGTGCTTCAAAAAATCTCTAAGTGTCTAAGTGCTTTCAAAATTTTTCTAAG
Organism: Boesenbergia rotunda; assembly: GCA_024364735.1. Taxonomy (NCBI): domain Eukaryota; kingdom Viridiplantae; phylum Streptophyta; class Magnoliopsida; order Zingiberales; family Zingiberaceae; genus Boesenbergia; species Boesenbergia rotunda. Next base: position 170,410 of record JAGFNQ010002593.1, on the reverse strand, counting down.
TGTTTCAAAAAATCTCTAAGTGTCTAAGTGCTTTCAAAATTTTTCTAAGTGCTTCAAAAAATCTCTAAGTGTCTAAGTGCTTTCAAAAATTTTCTAAGTGCTTCAAAAAATCTCTAAGTGTCTAAGTGCTTTCAAATTTTTCTAAGTGTTTCAAAAAATCTTTCTAAGTGCATCTTTTTGCAAATATTCCTAAGTAGAATTTTCCTTAGTAAAGAAAATTTGTCTGCAAAAATCTTTTTGGAATTTTTTTGGCAAATGTTTCTAAGGGAATTTTTTCTTAGTGAATAAATTTTTACAAAAACTTGTTAAAGATTTTTCCAAGTAAAAATGTTTTTGTGCATAAAACATTTTCCAAGCAAATTTTTCTAAGTGTGCAAAAATTGAAACTTTTTAAGGGAAATTTTGGTTAAGTAAATTTTTTTTTGTAAAATTTTCTTGCAAAGCCTTTTTAAGCAAAAGTTTTTTTAACAAAATTTAGGCTTGCAAAACTTTTCTATAATGGAAAATAGTCTAAGTATAAGAAGGTTTTGTGGGTACAAATACTTTTGCTCTAGTTTGAAAAACACTTAGTCAAAAACTTAAAGCACTTAGAAGTTTTTACAAAAACTATATATCATTGAAAGTTTCAGAGGGAGAATGTTTATTTCAGGGGGAGCAAATTAACTATGTTTATTCAAGTATTTCTTAAAATCATGTCTATAGATGTGCTTAAAATGCTTTTTAACTTAACTTTTTTGAACCGTGTCGCCATAAATCAAAAAGGGGGAGATTGTTGGTGCTGGAAGCACCAAAGTCAAACCTGTGTTTTGATAATGGCAAAGGGTTCAGAAGTTAAGATTTTGTTGTTATCTAACAAGGCTAATCAAGTGTGCAGGTAAAGTCCTAGGTACACTAGGCACTAAGTCATGGTTCTAAGAATTGGGCACTAAGCCCTGGCCGCGGGCCGGGCAACTAAGTCCTGACATAAGGTTGGGCACTAAGACCTGGTGAGTGAATCTGGGCACTAAGACCTGGTGAGTGAAGCTGGGCACTAAGACCTGATCCGAGGGATTGGGCAAAAGTCCAACCGGAGGAGCCGGTTGGCAAATAGGTAAAATCTCCTGAGAGGAGTAGGTAGGATGCATTCCCCATAGAGGGAACATTAGGCGTTGGTTCGACCTAAGGTTCCATTTGGGAAGCCCAAAGTTAGAACCAAGACAGCTCAGGCTGTAAATCATGATTAAATCTATCTTATTTGTATGTTTCTTGTGTTTTGGAACTAACCCTGGTTGCAGGAACAAAGGGATGGAGGTTTCTGCTCCCAAGCACCTCAATGGAGTGAGGCGCCCCACTAGGCTAGGCGCCTGTGTTGAGATAGGCGCCCTAGACAAAGGGTGAATTCTAGCTACTTCGAAGCAAGGCCTCAAGACGACAATAGAGGCGCTTGTGTTAACACAGGCGCCCCAGTTACCTCAGGCATCCTGGTTGAGGGGATAAGCGCTGGCCAACTCTGCGGATTGAGGTTCGCGCAGAGAAGGCCACGTGTCAGGCGCCCCCTTAACACAGGTGCCCCAGCTACGACTAAATAAAGGGGTTCACCCCCTTGGCTTCAACAACAATTGCTTTCTACGCATTCATTCAAGCGCTCCGCTCCGACAAGCTCCGTGCTCAAGATTCAAGCGCCAACGATGACCTGTGGCTCCCGCATTCCAAAATCTTTCGGTCGTCGGTATAAATTCTTTTTGTTAAAGTGTTGTAATTGTTTTTAATTCTATATTCGGAACTCCAACTTGTAATCATTTTACAAAAATATGGAATTGCCCATCGTAAATGGTCAAGGACCATGGGCCTTAGAGTAGGAGCCGACTGCGACTCCGAACCAAGTAAAAACAAAAAGTGTTAGCGATTGTTTTTGTTTTTCCGCTGCACAATTTCTCTAAGTATTTCGAAAAATTTAATGATCGATATTCACCCCCTCTATCGATTCAATCTGATCCCACAGTTTTGACCGTTACCAGTAGACTGGTGCTTCCACCAGTCGACTGGTCTTCGCGAATTTGAATGTCACAGCCTGACAATTCAAATTCTGGTCGACATCAGTCGACAGATCCCAAGATCAGTCCACTGATCTCCCTGTGCTCTACATCAGTCAATTGACCCGTCATCAGTCGATTGCTACCTAAGGTTTCCCTTCCCGAGTACAATTCTCTCAGCACTCGAACCCTAAGATTTCCCTTCCCAAGTACAGTTCCCTCAGCACTCGATGTTGGGTATGGCTTGGCGGGTTTCCTTAGTGAAAACTTGGTCGTCCTTGAGAGACCTCTCCATGTCTACGGATTAAAAATTAATCCGAATGGAGACCCATCTCCCAACGATCATCTCGTGTCGTATCGAACGATCCAAATTACAACTCGGCCAATCACAAAAATCGAGCCTTGTAATTTGCTTGACTGTTCGACCGCGGAAAAGGCGATGAATGGATCGCCGACTTTTGTGTTTATGGTCTGGGTCCAATTAGTTAATTATAAACCATGACAAATAATCAAAATAATTAACTAATTAACATGAAATGATGAGGCAAATAAACATGGCACAATGAAACATAAGGAGCTTGGGAAGAGATTATACCTTCTCAATTACCTCACGACCTTCTACCTTATGTCCCTCCCTTCCCGGACGTCGTGTGGGCGACGATCTACTGAGAGTCGAGATCACCAAGGGCTCCAAATTGATCTCTTCTTCTCCTTTGAAGCTAGCTCCAAAAACCCTAGACCACTAGGGTTTGCGCCGGCCACAACTTCTCCTTCTTCCTTGTGCCACCGGCCACAAGAGGCTCTCCAAGCTTGCCGACCATAGGAAAGCTCCAAGGTGGAAGATGAAGAAGAAGATGAAGGAGGGAAGAGTCCTCCTTGCAGCTCCAAACCCACCGGAAATCCCTCCTCACCTCTTGCTTGCGGCGCCGCCTATCGCCAGAATTCTCACCTTGCCACCGGCCCTTTCAACTTCTTTTGCTCACGATTGGTTCGGCCAAACCTGAAGAAGAGATCAGGGCTCTTCTTCCTTTGTGCCACCAAGAGATGAGAAGATAGGAGAGGGAGGAAGAAGAGAAGAGAACTTCTCTTCTCTTCATTTCGCCGCCGGTGACCTAGGAGAGAGAAGGTGAGGAAGAGGAGAGAAAAGCCTAGGTTGATGATCAATCTCTTCGATCAAGCCTTGGTTTCATGATCTCATAGGGTATTTATAGGGCTAAGGTAGGGACCAAGAGGAGGAGTTGGATCTTAGCTGTTGGTGCAAGTTGCATCAGTGATGTCCTCCTCTAAGTGTTTTAATGTTTGACAATATACTTAAGTCAGTGATACATTAAACAAGGGAAGGGGAGTCAAGAGAGGAGTAACCAAAGTGAAAGAAAGTCCTAGTAAACCTAGGCAATAAGTCATGGTTCAAAGAATTGGGCACTAAGTCCTGATCATGGATTGAGCACTAAGTCCTGGTAAAGGGCTGGACACCAAAGACATGACCGGATGTTGGGCACGAAGTCCTGGTCGAGGACTGGCCAAGAAGACCTGGCCGAGGGTTGGGCACCGAAGACATGGTTCGAGGAATTGGGCACGAAGACCTGGCCGAGGGTTGGGCACCGAAGTCCTGGACTTAGGGTTTGGGTATGAAGTCTTGGTCCGAGGGACTGAGCAACTTAGCTGAGCGATGACTAAGGACAGAAGTAGAGATGGGTGAGTATCGGAAGCTAAGCAAAAGTCCACCCGAAGGACTGGGTGGCAACCGTCTCCTGAATGGAGTAGGTGAAAGGCGCGTTCTCGGGGGTGAGAACTTATGTCGGTTTGACCTAGGGTTTTGTGGAAATCCGAAGTCAGAACCAAGTCCTTAAGGCTAATATTGTGTGTATATTTGCTTTGTATTTGTGTATCTTGCAGGTACCAAGAATGGAAGACAAAGCAAGGAAATCACACAGAAGGCGGCTGGAAGCCTTGAAGCCAGGCGCCCCCATTGATGGGGGCGCCCAACAGCATCCAGGCACCCCCATCAATAGGGGCACCTGGCTCAAAGAACAAAATAGCAGTTTCGTGAAGAAGGCAGAATAGGCTTCCATTCATGCGCCCGAGATGATAGAGGCGCCCAAATTGAAAACTGTATTTGCTATTTCGAGTTTGAAGCAGAGATAAGCTTTCATTCAGGTGCCCGAGAGGTCCAGGGCACCCTGGTCAAAGGTTTTATCAGCTGCGACGAGTTTGGCGTGGAGATAAGGTTTGACCAAGCCCATAGGGGTGCCCCCATCATCATAGGTGCCCGTATGAAGCCTATAAAAGGGGCTTCGACCCCTCAGCTTCAAACAAAAATTCCACATTCATTCTAAGCCATTCCATGCGAAGCAAAAGCGAGCAGACGAAGCTCTGCGACCAAGGAAGCTCCAGGAGGAAGTGCGCGACGCTTCGGAGTTCCGGATTGGCCGAATCGTCTGTTTCTGTTTGGTTTGTTTTAATTCAAGTTGCATTTCAATTCATATCTTTCTGCTTGTATATCAACTGTAAGACGGGTTTTCTCCGCCTCCAGAAATTTTGGAAAGGAGACCAATAGTGGACTCTCGCCGAGTACATAGGCCTTGGACGTACTGACCCTGGGGGGTCAGGAACTAGGTAAATAAATCCTGCGTGTCTATTGTCTTGCTTTTCGTTACTTTATTTTCCGCTGCGCATTTGCTCTCTCTTAGTCCGAAAATTTGTTAACGATATTCACCCCCCCTCTATCGTTTTCTTTGATCCAACATTAGCCACCAATGGATCTAAACTCGATCCATTAATTAAGATCCATTCCATTAAAGGATCTTAATTGAACATCCTCACCAACCCCCATATTTTCATATGGGCTCCACATATTACGAGTCGTCCATCCCCCCGTGTTTAAGATATCGAATACTCATTAATTAATTTAAATTACTGACAATTCAAATTAATTAACTTCCGGATTCTTGATTAGTACCACTCAACCTTATCATCATGCCGAATCAAATCCACCTGCAGGGTTTAGCATGATGAACCTTTTGAGCTCATCAAGGGGGCATCATCATCCCGACTCACCACGACATGGATTTCGTCTATAATCAACGACACATCATATTATTAATATTATCTCCCAACTTACCGGGCCTATGATCTAACAGAATAGATCGCCCATTGGTAAATCAAAGAAATAATAATTAATAATATATGCCCATTATTATATCGGGATTAAGGGATCGTACTCCATAATAAAATTTGAGGTCTTATCCAATTATAAAGCTAGTACAAATTGGATAACCTCTGGTTTTAGTCCTGCTCATTGTACTCAAAGCACACTAGTGTAATTCTATGGTCAAGACCACCACACCAAATTACACTACAACCATCCCGATGGTTTGTTCATTTCCATCTCGATTGTGAGCCTCTACTTATACTAGGCAAGGAACTGATAACATGATCTTCCGTGTGATACCACACACCATGTTATCTACAATGCAAAGTAATGGACTTTATGCATGTACTAATATAAACAGACACCTAGTGTAGTTGTGATTCTCTTTTCAAAATGAAGATGTTCATATATAAAAGAAGCATGTCTTTCAGTATACAGCAGCCTCGATTTGTTGCCTTCAAGCCCTCTTCGACTTTGGCTCTCGTATCTCGGATGCATGCAAGCCCGTGGCTCATCCCCCCATGTCATCCTTCGCGTATGCCTCGAAGTACGCTTTCATCGGCTCATCATTCCTACTCCAGCAGCCTCGATCTGTTACCTTCAAGCCTTCTTCGACTTCAACTCTCGTCCCTCAGATGCATGCAAGCCCTTGGCTTGTCTCCCATGCCATCCTTCGCGTATGCCTCGAAGTTCACTTCCCTCGGCTCATCGTCCCTGCTTTGTCCACGGTCTCTCGGATGCATACAAGCCCACGGCTTGTCTCCCATGCCATCCTTCACTGGACCCGAAGGCATCCAACTAAGTCTATGTGTATCTTGCAAACCTGCACACTCAAATACACATATTAGATCAACATGAAATCCTAACTTAATCATATTGACACACACGTCAAAACCCATGATCTACCCGATCAAACTTGGGTCGATTGCACCAACAGAGACCTCCACCACTGAGAGTACCTTATCCGACATTAGTTCCAGTAGTACCATCAGAGGCAGGTCGATCAGTGCCACCAGTGGCAGCCCCTGCAGTTCCATCAGTGGTACCCCCTTCCCAAGAAGGTTGGATTCTGGACAGAGCTCGAATTTCGTTATTGGCAGTATCTGTGAAGGGTTGTTTCACACTGTTCCATGGAGAACCAAATCCGTATGCTGCTCATACCTGGTTGGAGACATTGGAGGGCACCTTCAGCTATATGACTCTCACAAACATAGAGAAGGTGGAGTTGACTACTTATCACCTTCGAGATCAGGCCATCACTTGGTGGAACATGCAGAAGACTATTATGGATGGATGACCAATTACTTGGGTTTCTTTTCGCAAAGCTTTTGAGGGCAAGTATTATCCAGCTGTGTTTCGTATGGCCCGACGGTAGGAGTTTCTTGGTCTTCACTAGGGAGATCGCTCAGTTTTGGAGTATGAGGCAGAATTCAATCGCCTGGCAGAGTTTTATCCTTAGTTGGTGGCTACCGAAGATGAGTGGACGACACAGTTCATGCAGGGTCTCGCTGGATATATTCAGTTACGGATGTCGGGATGGACTCTAACGTCTTATCGAGAGGCTTTGGACCGGGATCTACACATAGAGATGATCTAACATCAATTGCATAGTGATAAGAAGAAAGGAAAGCAGACAACTCGGGATTCAACAGAGACTCAGAAACAACAGACTATTGGATAGAAACGCAGTAGCAGGAGTCAGAGTATGCAGGAGATTTCTAGGTCTCACCCTCAACCCCAGAAGTCTGGAAGATTTTCAGCAGGATCATCACAGGGTTCTCAGCAGACCCAGAAGTCTACTACTGGTGATTGTTTTTAGTGTGGATCCAGGGACCACAGTAGACCAGATTATTCTCTAGAGCATCCCATCTATTATTATTGTAAGCTTCCAGGTCATGAGTGTCGATGTTGTCCCTTGAAGGCTCAGTATAAGTCTATAGCAGTTACTCCCCAGGCAGGTCGGTCAGGACAGCAGAGGTCACAGTGAGGCAGCTGTCAAACTCAGACGTCATCCCGATAGCAATAGACAGGACGTCAACAGCCAGTTCCTCCACCAGTTCAGATTTATTGTATGCCTGGGCATGAGTACCCCTCACCAGCGGTGTCTCAGTATTCTGGGATGGGGTCGTACTATCAGTAGCCATACCCAGCGTATCAGCCTTAGCAGTCGGCTGGAGCTTCAGATTATCAGCCTCAGTAGTCGGTTGGGCCTTCTGTATATTAGCCAAGCAGACTGTCGGACCGTCAACATCTCAGCCTCAACAGGTTTTGGCGTTGCCACCTCCAGTTCTAGAGACAGGATGAGTTTATGCGGTCACCAAAGAGGACGCACAGTGGGCCGATGGATCGATCTTCCGTGGTATGATTTCAATTTATGCATTTCCTGCTGAATTGTTTGTTGATACTAGTAGTTCTAGTTCTTTCATATCATGGTTATTTATAGGAAAGATTAGTAGGTTATCTACCCTTAGATCACAATGTCTATCAGTGTCTTTACTATCCGGTGAGGTATTGGATATCACGCAGGAAGTCAAGGCATGTCCATTGGATTTCGACGATTATGCTCTCACCGTGGATCTGTCAGTTCTTGAGATGGTAGAGTTTGATATTATTCTAGGCATGGACTCATTAGCGGCCTATCATGTAACAGTCGATTGTCAAGTGAGGGTGGTCATGTTTTGGCCTCTGAACCAAACCTCATGGGAATTCATTGGCACCAGAGATGATGGGATTTTGATTATCTCTGCACTTCAGACCCAGAAGTTTATGTCGTACAGATGTCAGGGTTTTCAATTGTCACTGATCAGCACAGATGACAGTAGTAGCCCTCAGCTCTCGAATGTTCCAGTGGTCCGAGAATTTTCTGACGTATTTCTAGAGGAGCTTCTTGGTTTGCCTCCTAGAAGGCAAGTCGAGTTCATGATTAAGTTGATTCTGGGGACAGCACTAGCATCAAAGGTTCTGTATCGTATAACGCCTAAGGAGTTGGACGAGATAAAGGTTCAACTTCAAGAGTTGCTTGACAGGGGATTTATTCGTCCTAGCGTATCTCCATAGGGTTCGCCAATTCTGTTCGTAAAGAAGAAGGATGGTTCTATGAGATTATGCATCAATTACAGGCAGTTAAATGCAGTGACCATCAATAACAAATATCCCCTACCTCGTATCGAAGATTTGTTTAATCAGTTAAAGGATACATCAGTGTATTCTAAGATTGATTTGCGGTCAAGATATCACCAGTTGAAGATCAGAGATTCAGATATCCAAAAGATAGCTTTCCGCACCCGGTACAGACATTACGAGTTTTTGGTAATGCCATTTGGGATTACCAATGCTCCTGCAGTATATATGGATTTGATGAATCAGGTCTTTATGGAGTATTTGGATCAATTTGTTATTGTTTTCATCGACAAGATCCTGATTTACTCCCGTTCCGAGGAGGAACATGCGCGTCATCTTAGCATCGTCCTGGAGACGCTCCGATGGGAGCAGTTGTATGCAAAGTTTATCAAATGAGCCTTCTGGTTGTCTTTTGTGGGTATTCTCGGACACGTTGTTTCCCGTAGAGATATCTTCGTAGATCCCCAAATGATCGAGGCTGTCACCAATTGGGAGCACCTTAAGTCAGTCCAGGAGGTGCACAGTTTTCTTGGATTGGCTGGTTATTATCGATGATTTGTTGAGGGGTTTTCCAGCATTGCTTCACCGTTGACACATCTGACCAGAAAAGGCATGAAATTTATTTGGATAGAGGCTTGCAAGACTAGTTTTCAGTAGCTAAAGCGACGATTGGTGTTTGTGCCTATTTTGGTGTTACCTTCGGGAGATGACAGTTTCGTACTCTACACGGACGCATCACATCAGGGTTTGGGTGCAGTTTTGATGCAGCATGGATGGGTAGTCTCTTATGCTTCTTGTTAGCTGAAGGAGCATGAGAAAAATTATCCAGTTCACGACTTAGAGATTGCAGCCATTATTTTTGCCCTGAAGATATGGAGACACCATCTCTACAGCGTAACATTTGAGATTTTCACGGATCACAAGAGCCTCAAGTATCTATTCACTCAGAAGGAGTTGAATCTT
>JAGFNQ010002593.1:17273-153842 GCA_024364735.1 Boesenbergia rotunda | reverse complement strand
TAATCATCCAAGGTCTAAGTTAGACAAAATACCTTAAACCATCCATTTTAAGTCAAAATTCTAACTTAAACCACTCATTCTCCCCCTTTGACACCATTAAGAAAAATTGCCTCAAGCAACCCAAATCCATGGCATCAAATGAGAGAAAATTGAATTTTTGAAAAAGATTACAGAATCTGAAAATAGGCGTGCCAGTCGACTGCCCATGGGGCAGTCGACTGATACTCTGTCAGTGACAATTTTCAGGTTTTATGCCGAAATTCAGAAATGTCCTAAAAATTCAGGAAAAATCCAAAAATTGTAAAAACTTGCAAACATGTTTGAAATGATATACTCTATCAAGGAAAAATATTAGTCCATATAAAATTTCAAACATGCTTGACTTTTGATAAAAAGTCAAAATCTTTAAAAACCACTAAGTTTTGTATCAAAATCACAATCTAGTTTTGCAATCAAATATCTTTTAAAAGTATGGCAAAGAATATAAAACATAAAATGGTTTTCAAAGGTTTAAATTGTCCAACTATGATCTTTGGGCAAAGTGTCCATTGATTAAACACTTATCTTCCCTATAGTTGGTCTAGTTTTCATATTTTGATACTTTTAATTATTCAACAATGTGCCACAAGCACAAGTGAACCAAATGTAGCACCCTAATGGATCAAGCACACTTTTTCAAATGTAATATCCCAAGGTTCATCCTATACTTCTACAAAACACATTCCAAGGCCTCTTCTTAAGGATGTAAACTCCGATTCGGGAAGAGGCTTGATAAAAATGTCGGCTAGGTTTGACTTTGATTCAACATAGTGTAGTTCTATGTCTCTCCTTGCCACATGGTCTCTGATGAAGTGATGTTTCACTTCAATGTGTTTTGTCCTAGAATGGTGAACTGGATTTTTGCTCAAATTGATTGTACTTACATTATCACACAAGACTTTGACCTTGGTATAATGTAACTCATAATCTTCTAAAGTGTGCATGATCCAAAGGAGTTGGGAAACACACCCACCCATTGCCACATATTCTGTCTCCGTTGTTGATAGGGCAACGTATGGTTGTTTCCTACTACTCCAACTAACTAAGGAAGACCCAAGAAATTGATACCCTCCACTAGTACTCTTCCTATCTAGCTTACATCCCGCATAGTCCGAGTCGGTGTATCCAATTAGATCAACACTAGGGGTTCTAGGATACCAAAGTCCGACATTGAGGGTACCTTTGGCATACCTTAGGATCCTCTTGACTACAACTAAATGGGACTCTTTAGCACAAGATTGGTACCTTGCACACATACCTACCGCAAAAAGTATATCGGGTCTACTAGCGGTTAGGTATAGTAGGCTACCAATCATGCTCCTATATTGCTTAGAGCCTGCCATTTTCCCTTCAAGGTCACTATCCATTTTCACATTGGTTCCTATGGGGGTAGATGCTACCTTAGCATTTTCTAGGCCAAATTTCTTTAACATTTTCTTAGCATATTTAGTTTGAAAAACATGTGTTCCTTCATTAGTTTTCTTAACTTGTAGTCCTAAAAAGAAGGTTACCTCTCCTACAAGACTCATCTCAAATTTATCTTCCATACATTTGATGAATTCTTGTAGAAAGTCATTATTTGTTGACCCAAAAATGATATCATCTACATACACTTGGGCAACAAATATGTCTTTATCCTTAGATTTTAGGAACAATGTAGGGTGAATTGTTCCTCTCCTAAACCCCTTAGACACTAGAAATGAAGAAAGCCTTTCATACCAAGCCTGAGGAGCTTGTTTCAATCCATATAAGGCTTTTCTTAATTTATAAACGTGTCTTGGATAATTAGGGTCCATAAACCCGGGGGGTTGTTCTACATAGACCTCTTCCTTAATGATCCCATTAAGGAATGCCGACTTCACATCCATTTGGTGAAGTGTGAAACTCATGTGAGCGGCATAGGCTAGTAGAATTCTAATGGACTCTAATCTAGCTACGAGGGCATAAGTCTCATCATAATCTAATCCCTCAACTTAGTTAAACCCCCTAGCTACCAATCTAGCCTTGTTCCTGTTGGATCGAGAAACACGATAGAGGGGGAGTGAATATCGTGAAAAAAAACTTTTCGGATAAAACATAAGAGAAGATACGCAGCGGAATTGAAAAACAAACACGAGGAACACAAGTATTTTTACTTGGTTCGGAGTCGCGGTCGGCTCCTACTCCAAGGCCCATGGTCCTTGACCATTTACTGCGGACAATTCTATAGTAGCGTAAAGTTTTACAGAATTTGGTACAATAGTAGTGCAGTAAATAAACAAGTACACTTTTCGTTACCGACGCCCGGTGTGGATCGTACTTCGGAGCAGAGGGTCATCGTCGATGCTAGAATGTCGAGAACGGAGTTTGCCGGAGCACAGCGCTTGAACGAAAAGCTTGGAGGCGTTGGAAAAAGTGTTGTTGAAGCCTTAATGGTCGAACCTCTTTTATAGCAGCCCTGGGGGCGCCTGGGACGTCGGGGGCGCCTGACACATGCCTTCAGATCTGAGAACGTCTATCCGAAGCTTAGTCAGCGCTTTATCCCCTTCGAATCGGCTCCTGGTCAGACTGGGGCGCCCGGGACCTCCTGGGAGCCTAGCTTGACTTGGTCTGCTGGCTTCGTGGCTGATTTTGCTTCAATTACATTTTTGACTTTGAGCTTGGGTGCCCGGGACCTCCCGGGCGCCTAGGCCAATGTTGTTTCGAAGCGATTCTTGCTTAACTGCTTGTTTGGCTTTGACCTTGGGCGCCCGGGACCTCCCGGGCGCCTAGCCCAGCTGCATGCCCCTCTCCTTTGGAGCGTTCTGAGCTGCAGAAACACACTCCTTCGGTCCCTGCATCCAAGGTTAGTTCCACAACAACCAAAGAAAGAATATTAGTTAGTTTTTACAGCCGGAGATGTCTTGGTTCTGACTTTGGGTCTCCTAAATGAAACCCTAGGTCGAACCGACGCCTACTGTTCCCTCGACGGGGAACGCATCCTCACCTACTCCTCTTAAGAGAGTTTACCTTTTGCCAATCGGCTCCTCCGGTTGGACTTTTGCCCAGCAGCCCTTCGCCAGGTGCCTAGCAGCCCTTCGCCAGGTCTTAGGGTTTCGATGCCTAGCAGCCCTTCGCTAGGTGCCTAGCTGCCCTTCGCTAGGACTTCTTTTTGCACACTCAGTGAACACATTATATCAAAAATAACATCTTAACTCTTGAACCCTTTGTCATTATCAAAACCCAGGTTTGACTTAGGTGCTGCCTGCACTAACAATCTCCCCCTTTTTTATTTATAGCAACCCGATTCAAAAAGTTAAGTTAAACAAAAATAGGTAAAGTACCCATTTTGATTTCGTCCCCCTGGAAGAAATCTCCCCCTAGGGTTTTTAAAAGTTCGTGGGGTTTTTGAAAAAGTTTCTAAGTCTAAAAGTGAAACGTTTTTCAGGTTTACTTAGAAAATTTTCAAAAAAGTTTAAGTAAGAAAACATTTTCCAAAAAAATATTTTGAGTTGGGCACTTCGAAAGTTTTCAGGAGAATTTGAAATTTATACTTAGAATATTTTCAACCATCTATTTAAAGTAAGTACTTAGAATAATTTTGGAAAATTTTCAGGAAAATATTGAACTGTGCACTTTGAAAAATTTTCACCAAGGATTTAAAGTAAGTACTTAGAATAATTTTGGAAAACAAGTAATTTCGAAAATAACTTAGTTTTTACATTTTAGAAAATTTAAATAACTTAGTTTTTACATTTTAGAAAATTTTTCTAATCTTATTCTGAAGTTTTAACACTTAGTAAATTTTCAAGCAGTTTAATACTTAGAAAGATTTTCAAATAGTTTAAGAACTTAGAAAGATTTTCAAACAGTTTAGAAAATAATTTTACTTTACTTTTTGAAAGAAAGGAGATAAAAGTTTTTGTAAAAAGATTTACTTTCAAAAATTAATTTTGAAGACAAAGAAAAGAAATTAAATTTTCAAACCTTCTTTTCTCTCTTTCAATCTTTCTAAGTGCTTAAACTGTTTGAAAATCTTTCTAAGTACTTAAAAAGATTTTCAAACAGTTTAGAAAATAATTTTACTTTACTTTTTGAAAGAAAGGAGATAAAAGTTTTTGTAAAAAGAATTACTTTCGAAAATTAATTTTGAAGACAAAGAAAAGAAATTAAATTTTGAAATCTTCTTTTCTCTCTTTTCCAATCTCTCCCCCTTTGCCATATATCAAAAAACATATAGCAAAATAATGAGTAATCAAGATAATATGCTGTACTAAACCATTTCTAAATTTAAGCTGGACCAAATTAATTTGAATTTCTGCTTTCGGGTTCTGTCTAACCCAATTAGCTACTTACTAACTGTTATAAACAGTAGTTTTCGCTAGGGTTAGTCAAGTTAAGTGTTTTGATCAAGTTAGATTTTCTAAGCTTGACACTTAACCTGATTACTATTTAATTGGTATTTAGTGCCCCAATTACTGCAGATGCACTGACTTAAAGCATCTTGAATCAAGGAAAAGACCTAAGCATCTCACCCCATTCTAGGTGATCAATCAAAACTACCCTAAGGTGCTTGTGAGATGCTGGCTTCTAGATCTATAGGTGCATGCAGTTCTAGGGTTAGGGCCTAGGCTAAGTCTATTTGCGAAAAAACCCTAGTTTTGAAGGGGTAGTTTTATAAAAAACTAAGTCGGAAAAATTATTTTAAATAACATAATAAAAAATAAAGAAATGATTTTGCAGAAAGTAAAATAGTTTTTGAAAAACATAATTAGAGTAGTCCTATTCTACCAAGCATAACCCTAACTGCCTTCTTAATGAGCTAAACTCAAACTCAGGTAGGGGTTTGGTGAATATGTCAGCTAGGTTGGAGTTTGAGTCTACATGCTTAAGGACTATCTCACCCCTGGCTACATGATCTCTTACGAAGTGGTATTTGACTTCTATGTGTTTAGTTCTAGAGTGTTGGATTGGATTCTTAGTTAGATTAATTGAACTTATATTATCAATGAAGACCTAAGTTTGGGTGTAGTTAAGCTGGAAGTCTTTAAGAGTGTGCATCATCCATAAGAGTTGTGCTACACATTCTCCTAAAGCACCATACTCAGCTTCAGTTGTGGATAGAGCTACACAGTGTTGCTTTCTGCTACACCAACTTACTAGACTATTTCCTAAAAGTTGGCAGCTTCCACTTGTACTTTTTCTATCTAGTTTACACCCAACATAGTCAGAATCCGAGTATCCTGACAAGTCAAAAGTTGAGGTCCTAGGATACCAAATCCCTACATTTAGGGTGCCCTTAATGTATCTTAGTATTCTTTTTAGGGCTGCTAAGTGCGTTTCCTTAGCACAGGTTTGGTATCTAGCACACATTCCTACAGCAAAAAGGATATCAAGTCTGCTGGCTGTAAGGTACAGTAGACTTCCAATCATACTCCTATATAATTTAAGGTCTACAGATTTACCATCAGGGTCACTATCTATTTTTACATTTGTGGCCATAGGGGTACTTATGCTTTTGGAGTTGTCCATTTTGAATTTCTTTATTAACTCGTTAGCATATTTGGATTGATGGACATAATTTCCATCCCTAGTTTGCTTAACTTGTAACCCTAGAAAGAAGTTGAGCTCACCAACTAAGCTCATTTCAAATTCATTTTCTATTATTTTAACAAATTCTATTAAGAAATTTGAGTTGGTGGATCCAAAAATTATATCGTCAACGTAGATTTGGGCAATAAAGATTTCTTTTTCTAAGGTCTTAATAAATAGGGTTGAGTCAATTTGTCCCTGGTTAAATTCCTTAGAATTGAGGTAGGTTGATAGACGTTCATACCATGCCCTAGGTGCTTGTTTTAATCCATATAGTGCCTTATTGAGTTTGTAAACATGGTCAGCTTTTTCTAAGTCCTCAAAATCAGGGGGTTGTCCTACATAGACTTCTTCCTTAATAAATCCATTTAGAAAAGCTGACTTCACATCCATTTGGTAGAGTTTAAATCCTTTATGGGATACAAAGGCTAACAACATCCTAATGGATTCAAGTCTAGCTACTGGGGCATAGGTTTCGTCATAGTCTAACCCTTCGACTTTACTGAACCCTTTGGCTACTAAGTGGACTTTATTTCTCACTATTTCTCCTTGATCATTTAGCTTATTCCTAAAACCCCACTTAGTATCAATAATGGATTTGCCCTCAGGTTTAGGTACTAGTTCTCAGACTTGGTTCCTCTCAAATTGGGCTAACTCTTCTTGCATCGCTATGATCCAATCAGGATCAGGTAAGGCTTCCTCTATAGTCTTAGGTTCAATTTTTGAAATCAGTGCAATCTGACTAAGGTTTCTATAGGAGGACCTAGTTCTGACTCCTAAGGTTGGATCACCCACAATTTGATCAGTTGGGTGACTGAGTTTGGGTTTCTTAGTTCTTCTAGAACTTGGTTCAGCCTCAGGTCCGGCTGGTCGGTTCGGTTCAATATTTGGTTCAACTACTTGGGTTGGTTCAATTATTGGTTCAATTGACTCAATAGTTGGTTCAATAGTTAGTTCATTTAGGGGTTCAACTAGTGGTTCAATAAGTTGTTCATTATCTTCGTGATTTGATGGATTTAGATCTGGATTATCAGAGTTTGAATTAATTTCCTCATCAAATATTAGGTTTGTTGTTTCTTCAATTTTGTTAGTTTGTTTGTTGTAAACCCTATAGGCCCTACTTGTTGTTGAATATCCTAAGAAGACCCCTGGAGTTGACTTAGACTGGAATTTTCCTAGATGGTCTTTGGTGTTCAGGATATGGACTTTGCACCCAAAGACCCTTAGGTAATGTAGGTTTGGAAGTCTACGGTAGTATAATTCATAAGGTGGTTTATTATGTCGTGTGTTAATTAGGACCTATTTTGGATATAGCAAGCCGCACTAATTGCTTCTGCCCAAAATTGGTTAGCTAGGTTGAATTCATTGAGCATAGCCCTAGCGGCTTCCTGTAGGGTTCTATTTTTGCGTTCTACTATCCCATTTTGCTAGGGGTTCTAGGACACGAAAATTCGTGTATATACCCGTTTATCTTACAAAACTCCTCGAATCATTGATTTTCAAACTCTCCCCCATAATCACTCCTAAGTCTTTTGATTTTGGTATCATTTTAATTTTCAATTAACTTACAAAAATTAATAAATAGGTTTAGGGTTTCATCTTTAGTTTTTAGGAACCTAACCCAAGTAAACCTAGAGTAATCATCAATAATTACTAAGCAGTATCGGTTTCCGCTTAGTGACTTAGCTCCATGTGAATCAAATAGGTCAAGGTGCAGGAGCTCAAGTGTGGTTTGAGTTAGATCTGATTGAATTTGTTTGTGATTAGACCTGGTTTGTTTACCTTGGTTGCATGATTCACATATTATGTTTTCATGGTTCTTAATTTTAGGTATACCTTTAATTAGGCCAAGTTGGGTGATTTTTGAAATTAATCTCAGATTAGTGTGACCTAATCTCCTATGCCAGAGGTTTGATTCTTCTAACTGAGTTAATGACAGACCCAAATGATATATTAAATATTGTCACGAAATTGTGAGTCTATCGAATTTAGAATTTATAAATGAAATGCTGGAAATCCTTTTTACAATCAAAAGTATGAAAATGTAATATAGGGGCCACAGGTCGTATTTTTCTCGGGGCTAGTTGACGTTGTTTGATTCGTCACTTGTATTTATGTGTCGTTTGTTAATTTGGGTTTCGAATGAAATATGGGTTCAAATAAAAATGGGTTTTGGGTTATAATCGAAAATGGGAAAAAAAACCATGAAAAGCAAGAACTCAACTAAATGAGCTAAATGAAATATGGCGATTGATGAACTTAACCAACTAACAACTCAATCAAATCCACTTAAACAATATATGAAGGCAAATCTGATTTCCCATGCAAAACAGATGCTGAACAAGGTATAAGGCAGTGATATTCAGCAGCTAACACTAATATTCAGAATGAAGCTTAAAGGCAAAGCAATGAGCCGGCTGTGAAACAAGCTTGATTCGAATGCAATAGCTCACTAAAGGGTTGTTTACTTACAGGAATTACAGCTCAAAAACATGAAGCAGTAGTTGAAACTTCACTTAAAAATAGATTCCAAAGAATTTTCCAACTTGATACGCAAGGGAACAACATTTGTGCCAAAAACTTAACTAAATACAGCTCTATAAATTGATGGTTAACAATTCATGTACAGCAATTGGATGGAAACACACAAATAGAATACAAACTTCACAAGCTACTGAAATTGAGACAGATTCGAATAACACAGCAATTACAAACTTCACAAACTTCACCAGCTACACCAATAGAATTCAGCACTTGCAGAATTTCAGAAATGCAATGCTTGAAGGATACGCAAGGGAACTTGGCAGGAATGAATGAAAATGCAGTAATGAGACAGAATTTCAGAAATGAGATGCTGAGGGAAAAATCCAGCTTACAGTGCTCTCTTGAGACACAATTTCAGAAAGAACAACCAAGGAATTCCGAACTGAACTCAATGGCAGATAATGGAAACCGAAATGCAGAAACATAAATGGACTTGAATTGCAGGGAATTCTTGCAGGAATTCAGCATGCAGAAATTCGAATCAACTAGACGCAGATCACGCAAGCAGCTGACATCAAATACTGGAACCTAAATGCATTACTTTACTAACACACTCAGAAATTGCAGCTTACAATGTTCATCAGAAGATGAACTGGCAGATATAGAATTTCAGCTGCATAAATCAGGACTGATGCAAACGAGATGAGTTAAAGTGCAGAAATACAACCGAATGGAAGCAAATTCAGATCTTATGCACCAACATACTAAATGCTATCTTTAATTTCAGAGAATGAAATGAACACACGTCCATTTTGAAATAAACTGAAAACTTTGAAACTGAATGGAAAGTTGCAGAGAAAAAAAATCAAATCTGATACGAAGCTAATGGAATTGGCACGCAAGTGAGAAACTGAAACTAACTAAAATTGAAGACAATTATCCACTAGAAAAGCTTCCTAATTACTTAACTGATTGGATTAAACCCTAATTACAGCAGAAACAATGCATTAAACCAAATTAACGAATCTGAAACCAAAAACAGAACCGAAACTAGAGCAGTAACGAAAATTACAGCTACAAACGAAAATTTGCTATCTAAACTACTCCTCAACTCTCCTTAAGCTCAAATGCTTCTTGGTCGTCAAGCAAGAGTGAGCCTCGAACCCGCAAGCTCAGCAAACAATTGAGAAACAGCTCAACAATTCAAATCTAGCTCACACTCTGAACCAATCTGAATTTCAAATCGCTTTCCTCAATCTGGCATTGTCCAAGTGCGCGGATGGTGTGGGGATGATGCCGAACACTCCAGGGAACCCCTTTGAATCGCTCGGGTGGATGAGGATGGAGCAAAACTGAGATTGAAGCTATAAATGACAGAGCTGCGGAGACCTCACAACAACTCTGTTTTGGCCAATTCGGAGCTGGAAATTCACCGTGAGCCTTCCCAATAGCCTAGCAATTGATCTATTAGAAGGATTGAGGGGTCGCGCCCCTTGGATTGAAGAAAATTCGCTAAGAAATGAAGAACAGCTGAAGAGGAAGATGACTGCGGCGGAGACGCGACGAGGAAAGCTGCTGCCTAATTTTCCTTAAGTAATTAAAATTGGACGGCTCGGATTGATTGGAGGAGATCCAACGGCTGATCTTGCTCCGATTTGAGCCAAACTTTTATGATGATGATCTGGGGTCAGGATCTGCCTCGTGGTAGCTCGGATCCTCCAGATATGCAACGGATGGTCCAGATCAACTCTATCTGTGAATGGACGCTCTAGAGCCCTCCTTGCTTGATCCAACGGTTGATTTAGCTCTGATTGGGATGAAACCTTCAGATCTTGATCATAGAGCTTGATCATAGAGCTTGATCAACCCTAACCCTAGCTCGGATTGCTTCAGATCGTCCCGGATGGCTCAGATCTAGCCGCTCTTGAATCGGACGACCCGGATTAATCGTAGGCTTGATAATTCGATCCGATTCACATCCGACTCAAGTTTGACCCAGTATGCCCTAGGTCCAGGATCCTTTCATGCCTACAAAAATATATTAGAAAATTAGTGGCCAATTAATCCAAAAATTATGTAATTTTGCAATTAAGTCCAAAATAAGATAAAGTTCCAAAACCTAGGGTAAAATCATAATTAAGCAATAAAAACATGGGTCAAACATGGATTTTAACAATTAAAATAATCAATAAAATGGTGCTTATCAGTTAACATGCATTTAGGTACTAAGGGTAGGTTTATAGTGTAAACATTATTTTTCCTAGTGCCCTTAAGCATGATTTCTGAGTCTTGCAAGTTTCTAATCAGGCAGTTAGAGTTGGTAAAGGTAACTACATAGCCAGTATCACACAATTGACTTATGCTATGCAAGTTGAATTTAAAGTATTCAAGCAAAAGTACCTTTTTAATGACAAAATCATATTTGAGTTCAATGTTACCTGACCCAATCACTTTGAGTGTAGCATTGTTGCCAAATGCTACTGAGGCCTAGGTTCTTGAACTTGAGTTTGGTGAATTTCAATTTATCCCCAGTCACGTGTCTAGAGCACCCGCTATGCAACATCCATTGGTCCAAATCTTTATGTTCCTACACATAAAGAGTTTTGTTGATTTGGATCCAATTAGAATTAAGGATAGCTTAAATTGATTTTCACAACCTAGTCTGTCTCACCCAATCTAGAGTTATCAATCACGTTAACCTTATGAGTTTTTGTGAGACAGGTTTTAATAGAAGTATTTAAAAAGACCATGATTAATTTTGAAAGCAATTAGTTTTGAATTTATTTTGACAAAGAATATTTGAATCTAATATTAACTAAAAATTTATGTTAGATTCGAATTTGACAAAGAGTAAACTGAATTTGAATTTCAAAAATTGGCTTCCAGGTCTTGGCGAGGCACAAGGCCTTCTTTGGCCGTAGCCTTATTGGATCATCAACCCTTTTCTTGACAAAGCCTTTTAATGAAATTTCATTTTCAAGGTTACTTTTTGAGAAATTCTGGTCTAACTAGCTTGGGTCTTGGATCAGTAGCTTCGGCTAGTTTCACCAGTCTAAAGAGACCAAGTAGTGTATACTTGACCTTATTAGAAAAGGCTTCCCTAACGTACTATCATCTCACCGCCACCCAATACTATGATGTTCAAATTTTAGTTAATTGGTTTAGTCCTTAGTCTAACCAGTCCTAGGTCTAAGCATGGTAAATTGTAGAAAATAAATAGACAAGCAATCATGCAATTTAAAACAAGAAAAGAAATTCATTTAACTATAAAAATGGTTTTTAAGTTGGCTTCCCCTGGACTAAAGCCACGGTAATGATTAGGCAAGATATGAATCTTGTCCTTGGGGATCCAATACTGATTTGGTCCAACTTGGTTGATCAGGCACAGTTTGGGTACCCATGCCTGAACTTTGGGTCTAGACTGATTCAGTACAGCATAATATGACCTTTGTCTAGCCTTGGTTCGATACCCTAACCCGGATTGATTTAGAACTAACTTTTGTTTTCCAAGGATCATGTCAAGACCCTTGGAACCCGAAGTGAAACGTTCCAAAGCTGCTCTAAGGTCCTTGACTTTGTTGGATCGAGAGAAACGATAGAGGGGGGGGTGAATATCGTAAAACGTTCGGATTAAAGTTAGAGCAATTACGCAGCGGAAATTTAAATCAAACACACGCAAACACCAAGTTTTTTACTTGGTTCGGAGTCGCGGTCGGCTCCTACTCCAAGGCCCACGATCGTTGACCGTTTACTATGGGCAATTTTATATTTGCGCAAAACCGTTTACAGAGAGATATTACAAAAGTAGTACAGTAAACTTAAAAACAACTCTTCGTTACCGACGTCCGGTGTAGATTGAATTTTCGGAGCGGAGGGACATCGTTGGCGCTTGTATCTCGAGTTGGGAGGTTTCTGGAGCAGAGCGCGGGAGCAGAAGAGCGTAGAAGCGTTGAAAGAATTGTTGTTCGAAGCCTTGGGGTCGAGGGCCTATTTATAGCCACTGGGGGCGCCCGGAACGTCGGGGGCGCCCCCCCACGTGTCGGCCGATCCGAGTTCCACTCGGTCAGCTCTGATCCCTTCAAACTCAGGATCAGATCTTGACGGGGGCGCCCGGGACGCTGGGGGCGCCCGGGACGCTGTGGGCACCCGGGTTGACCAGGTCAACTCTTATCCCTTGGCTTCGCTGGCTTCTGCTTCGTTGGCTTGCACTGGGGGCGCCCGGGATGCTGGGGGCGCCCGGGAGCACAGGGGCGCCCCGCCCATGAGCTGTCGAGGCCTGCCTTTGCTTCATGTGTTTTGTGTTCACCTTGGGGGCGCCCGGGACACTCCGGGCGCCCTGGTCAGCTGCTGCCTCACTCCTTTGAGGCTCTCTGAGCTGCAGACACTCGTTCCTTCGGTCCTGCATCCAGGGTTAGTCCAAAACAACATAAAGCAGTAAGATGTTAGTTTATACAGCCTTAGCTGTCTTGGTTCTGACTTTGGGCCTCCAAAATGGAGCCCTAGGTCGAACCGACGCCTACTGTTCCCTCGACGGGGAGCGCGTCCTCACCTACTCCTCTCGGGAGAATGTACCTGATGCCAACCGGCTCCTCTGGTTGGACTTTTGCCCAGCTGTCCTTCACCAGGTGCCTAGCTGTCCTTCGCCAGGTCTTCAGTACCAAGCTGTCCTTTGCCTGGTGCCTAGCAGTCCTTCGCTAGGTCTTTATATCCTGGCATTCCTTCGCCAGGTGCCTAGCAGTCCTTCGCTAGGGCTTTGTACCCTGGCATTCCTTCGCCAGTTGCCTAGCAGTCCTTCGCTAGGGCTTTGTTGTTAGTGATATGAGAGAAGTGTCCTAAGGCAATCGCCTTATGATGTAAACATTTATATTAATAAATGATAATTCACTATTTGAGTATACATGTTTTGTGTATTTGATTGGGATCTTGAACTCATCTACTGAATGTCCGCAATACAATTCACAGCATAAGAGAATTTGTGATGGGATCACAACTAGTGACTATCTCTAAATGTGCAATTGTGAAGTATTGAAAATATCCCTAGTCGATGAATTGATAAATACGGACACTATCAATTCTGTTGAGACTAGCATGGGTTATTCTCTAATCAGCTGATTCTCACTGGCTGGTGACATTGGGATGTCCGGAGATAAACATGGATGCTAGTTAAGGGAACTAGTTCATTGGAGTGACTAGCTGTAAGACTTCATATGGGAATCTACATGTAGATATGTCAATGAAGTTCTTACTGCAGCTTAAGTGCGATGTTCCTTTGACTTGCGGTGTTCAAGTCATCTTGGTCATGGAGACTTATACTTTAACATCTTAAGCAAGCATCTCCAAGGAGGTGTGGACCCAGGATGATTGGGTATAAGCCGAAGTGCCCGAAGATGTTTGAACAGCCTACAAAGGATTCACCACTCCTTGCGAGGAGATGTATACCCAGGCCTATCGTCGGATTGTTACTCAAAAACCTCTTGCCAGAGTATATCATGTTTAGAGTGCGAGTCTCTAAAATACATGAAAGTAATTAGAAATCCAAAGGACGAGAAAGACACTACTTGGGCTAGATGTGACGTAGTCAGTCTAGTGGGGACTGACATAAACAGACTATGTCCTGAACCAAGTGGGTATAAGATGGTGAAAAGAATGGGGCACGATTCATTAGAGCTGCTGAAGGGTTTCAGAATAATTTCTTTTGATGTCAAACCGTTGATATTTCGATTAATTGGGGGTCATGATGTACTACTAGGTGCCACTCATGATCGTTCTATAATTTGTTGATTATAGACGGCCAATATAAATCGAAAGCCTATTTAGTCACACGCACTACGAGTAATCCGAGGGATTTAAAATGAGTTGAAAATTGGATTTTCCGATCAAGAGAAATAAGTCGAATCTGAATTTGTCAGAGGTGCAATGGAAGCTAAAAATGGCTATGTCTTTTGAAGGCTTATTGGGCGAATTAAATGAGTTTAATTCGCGATCAGTTCGGGTTGGTTTGGCCGGCCAAAGAGGGTGCCAAACCTCTTTGTTGTGGTCGGCCATTAAAAGGGAAGAAAACTAATTTAATTGGTTTAATTAATAAAATAAATCTAGCGCGATTTCTTTTATAAATTATGGATAAATAAATTGATATATAAAGAAATTTATATAAAGAGATTTATAAAGAAATTTGTAGTAAATTTATTCTTTTTATGGAAATTAAAATAAACCATGAATTGGTTTAATTTTAATTTATAAAATCAATTATGAATTGATTTATCCATGATAAGAAAATTTTATACAAATTTTATTCCATAATTAAAACAGAGAAAGTATTTGTTTTATTATAAAGTTAGTTATAATAAGACTTGGTTAAACGGAATAATTAATAAAGAGAATTTATAGGATAAATTTTCTTATAAAAATTCTGTTAAGAGGGAGACTTGGCAAGGGAGGTGCACCTATATAAAGGAACCAAAGGCTAGCCCTTAATTAAAATTAATTGAGTAATCAATTGATAGAGCTTCCTCCCTCTCTCTCTTATTCTCTTTTCCTCCTCTTCTCCTTCCCATTAGGGCCGGCGCCCTCCTTGTGCTTTAGGGCCGGCGCCTCCCTTTCCCACCCTAGGGCCGGCGCACCCTAGGGTTGCCGTGGACCAAGAACACCAAGGAGAAGCCAAGAAGAAGAAGAAGAAGCGAATAGCAACTCCTCTCTTCCTGGAATTTCGATTCCGTTTCTTGGTGGTAAGTTTCCATTAATTTCTCTTGTTCCTTTAGTTGTGCCTTCCGAGAATCTAGTAGTTCTCGTCGGCACAAAACTCGTGACTTTGCGAAGTCATCCCGAAGAGAACTCGGCGTGGACGCGAATAGAGGCGAAGCTTCCAAGGGACGCTATGGTTGGATCTCGTCCTTTACTTCGAGTTACGAGAGGTACTTAGTAAATTAGTTTACTTTTCCGCAAAGTTTTAATTTATGAATATGTCAACACATCATAAGGTTGCATGCTAGATACGTGGTTAAAATAATTTAGGAAATTATTTTATGCTAATTCTTCCGCTGCACGTAAAAATTTAAAATTTTACGAACCCGTATCCTTGTCGACATGCACCCGGTCCCAACAGTGGTATCAGAGCCGGTTAGTGTTCGACATAATCATATAATTGTTTTGCGGAAAATATTGTCATAATCTCAATTTTGGAAAAAATATTTCAATTATGGAAACTTTCTAATTATAATAAATTTTAGATTTAGGAATTTCAAAGTTTGGAAATCCTCATGAAATTTCGCAAACTTTTGAAATTTTCTAGTTTCTGAAATTTTATAATAATTGTGAAAACTTCCCATCTTTGGAAACTTTCCAATTTTGGAAATTTTCTATTTTAGAAATTTTCCAACTTTGGAAATATGTAAGTTTTCATTGTACCAGAAATTACAATTATTCTGAAAACCTATTATGAAATCTCGTAATTTTGGGCACTTTCTTTTGAGAAAGTCTAGACAAATTTATGGATAATTAGTTGACAATTTCAAATTCGAATTGGCTTTAAATTATTAACAAAATTCTTTATTTTGGATTGAGCCTCGGGGAGCCGTCCAATTTAAAGTTAGTTGTTGTAATTTAATTTCCCAATTTTGAATGAAATTGTCATGTTTGATTTGGTTGCGTTTCCGAAACGGACCAAATTGGATTTACGACAAATTACTTTTCTTTGGGTATCTGAGCCTCGGGGAGCCACCCTTAGAAAACGATTTGTTGTAATTAATTAAATCCATGAATAAAACATGATTTAAGAGGTGATGCTCTTACATGTTGTTGTCTCCAAAATTAATTAGGAAAATAGTTTCCTATAGAGTTTTCTTAATTGAGATTTTCATGAAAATAATATGTCGTTGAATTAAGAGAATTGCCTCTTAATTTAATAAGATTTGATTTAGAGAAATCAAAGTCTTAAACATATTATTTCCAAAATTGATTATGACAATTTAGGAAATTGTTTCCCAAAACAATTCCTTTAATAAAGCATGAAATTAGAATTAGGAAATCCGGTTCCTAATTCAATTAATGAGACTTGATAACTTAAGTCACATACATACTTTATTAAGGAAATCGTTAGTCATGACGTAATGTCATGAATGTGCTTAGAAAAGAAAGGATGAGACCCAAAACCCCTTACAAAATATTAAGGCTAACACCTTCCATTAATATGGTTAGAACCGGAGTTTTGTTTCTCGTTTGGGTTGATGGACACATCCATGCCCGACTTGAACCTCAACATGTTCAAACCATGGAATTAGTTTATGAATAATATGTTGGTGCAGGAAGCACCAAATCGAACCTTGTTTTGATATTGGCAAAGGATTCAAAGTTAAGAGTTGTTTGTTGTCTAACAATGCTGCTTGAGAGTGCAGGAAACAAAGTCCTAGCGAAGGGCTGCTAGGCACCTGACGATGGGCTGTCAGGAAACCAAGTCCTGGCGAAGGGTTGCTGGGCGAAAACAAAGTCCTAGCGAAGGGCTGCTAGGCACCTGACGATGGGCTGTCAGGAAACCAAGTCCTGGCGAAGGGTTGCTAGGCGAAAACCAAGTCCTGGCGAAGGGTTGCTAGGCGAAAACCAAGTCCTGGCGAAGGGCTGCTAGGCGAAAACCAAGTCCTGGCGAAGGGCTGCTAGGCGAAAACCAAGACCTGGCGAAGGGCTGCCGGGCAAAAGTCCAACTGGAGGATCCGGTTGGCATCAGGTAAACTCTCCCGAGAGGAGTAGGTGAGGACGCGTTCCCCTAGAGGGAACATTAGGCGTCGGTTCGACCTAGGGCTCCATTTTGGAGATCCAAAGTCAGAACCAAGACAGCTAAGGCTGTTTTAACTAACTTATTATTTGCTGTTTTGGACTAACCCTGGATGCAGGGCCGAAGGACTGTGTTTCTGCAGCTCAGAGAGCCTCAAAGGAGTGAGGCCGTAGCTGAGCAGGGCGCCCCGGATGTGTCGGGCGCCCCAGAGTCAACCCAAAGTCAGCAGAGAGGTAAACGCCCCGACAGCAGCGCAATTGGGGGCGCCCCGCGTGTGTCGGGCGCCCCGCATGTCGGGCGCCCCGCGCCCACTGTGCCACGCCACTGAAGGCTGCTGCAGCTCACTCTCGCGAAGCCCTGAAGATGCCGCTTTGACCGGTCAACCAGGCGCCCCGCGCGCGTCGAGCGCCCCGGTCAAAGCTGATCCCGAAGATGAAGAGATCAGCCTTGACCAGAGGGCTCGCCGGATCAAGAGCCACGTGGGGGGCGCCCCGAGCATGTCGGGCGCCCCCTGCCCTATATAAAGAGGGCCTCGACCCTATTCTTGAACAACCAATTCCTTCGACAATTCTACGCTCTTCTGCTTCCACGACATGCTCCAGAAAGCTGCCAACTCAAGCCGACGACGTCCCGCTGCTCCAGAACTTCAATCTTCACCGGACGTCGGTAACAAGAGTTGTATTTAAGTTTACGAGAATATTTTTATTATTATTTGTGTGTAAACTTTTGCGAACTTATAGAATTGCCCGCAGAAAACGGTCAACGACCGTGGGCCTTGGAGTAGGAGTCGACCCAGGCTCCGAACCAAGTAAACCGGCTGTGTTTGCGTTGTTGTGTTCTCTTTTATTTCAGCTGTGCACCCGCTCTTTTTAAATCCGAACGAATTGCGACATTCACCCCCCCCCCCTCTCTCGCATTTCTCGATCCAACATAATATAGTTGGAGTCAGAGGTCAATCCTTAGTTTTGGTTGTTGGGCACATCCAAGCCTAACTAAACGGTTGAATGAGCTCCAACCATATTAAAACTATTTCTTGATTAATGGGTCAGCCTTAAGCTTGGAGCATCGATTTGTTGTGCCACAGCCAAGGTCGATGTAAAGAGAGGTGCAGTTGGGTGCTATGTAAAATGTTACATACTTGTTAATGAGTTAACAACCCAATGATTTATGCAAACATTCAATTAGTTGATAGCATAAAGTGATAGTTACATATATGTGATATGTAATCGGTGTAATTACCTACCTTCATAGCTAAGAAAAACTTGATGGCCACAGTCATGGTTATTCTTATCTATGGTTGGATATCAACCTATTTGGAGATGTTCCTACGATCTCCCGAATTGATAAAAAGGGTTATTCAATTTGAAAAATAAATAGGATTTTATTTATGTATGTTGATACAATATTCTTTAATCATTCTTCTCACATAATCTCAATTTGTATTTCTAGGATAATCACTCGATCATGTCTTCCCTAAACTTGCGTTCCATTTTGGACACCAATAAACTAACTGGGCCAAACTTCATGGACTGGCTTCGAAACCTGAGGATAGTCCTCAAGGCGGAAAAGCTTGCTTATGTCATTGAAAATCAACTTCCCGACCATCCTCCAAAAAATGCAACTCCGGACCAATTGTTGGCCCATCAGAAACATGTGACCGATTCTGAACTTGCGAGTTGCATTATGCTAGCCTCTATGGTACCTGAGCTACAAAAGCAGCATGAGCATATGGATGCTTATACCATCATCTTCCATCTTCATGAGTTGTTTGAAGAGCAGGCGAGATCCGAAAGGTTCGAAGTCTCCAGACTCCTCTTCACCACTAAGATGCAGGAAGGCACTTCTGCCTCGCAGTTTGTGTTAAAGATGTTGGGGTACATTGAGCGACTGAGCACACTCGGTTTTGCAATAGATCATGAACTAAGTATTGACTTAATTCTGCATTGTTTGCCCAAAAGTTATTCATAATTTGTGATGAACTATCGGATGAACAAGCTGGAGACTACCATTCCTGAGTTGCTCAACCTGCTGAAGACTATAGAGCCTTCTGTAAAGCAGGATCAAAAGACGGTACTGTTAGTTGGTTCCTCGAAGAAAGGTTCTAAGAGGAAGGCCAAAGAATAGAATAAGGGAAAGAAGAAAAAGGCCAAAAAGACTGAAAATACCCCAAAAGGCACTTGCCATCACTGTGGCAAAGAGGGTCACTAGCGAAGAAACTGCAAGGTTTATCTTGAGTCCTTGAAGAAGAAGGCATCCGATGCCCCATCCACTTCAGGTATCTTCGTTATTGAATGTCACTCTATTTTGTTATTTTATTCCTTCGTTAATAAAGAACATTGTATCTATTTCATGTTTGAATGAAAAGGGTTACCATTTAACTTTTAGTAACAATTGTTGTTACATAACTTTAAATGGTGTTCTTTATGGGACTGGAACTTTATGCAATAGTATCTACACGTTAGATTTATCCGGTGACATTTTCAATATCGAAGTAAACAACAAACGTGCTCGAATAGATAATCGAATAGACTCCTACACTTGGCATTGCCGTCTTGGCCATATAAGTAAGAAACGCATGACCGAATTACACCGATGTGGAATTTTGGAAACATTTGAACCCGGTTCATTTGATACATGCGAATCATGCTTAAGAGGCAAGATGACCAAATTACCCTTTTCCGGAAAAAGTAATCCAGTGGGAGAATTGCTTGGTCTAATACATACCGATGTATGTGGACCAATGTCAACTCTAGCACAAGGAGGCTCTAGCTACTTCATCACCTTTATCGATGATCACTCACGATTCGGGTATGTGTTCTTGATGAAACACAAATCTGAAGCTTTTGAGAAATTCAAAGAGTTCAGAAATGAAGTAGAGAAACAACTTGGCAAAAGTATTAAAATACTTCGATCCGATCGGGGTGATGAATACTTAAGTCAAGAGTTTCAAGATTATCTTAGGGACAATGGGATACTGTCCCAATGGACTCCGCCGTATACACCACAGCATAATGGTGTATCTGAGAGGCGCAACCGAACCTTGATGGACATGGTTAGGTCGATGATGAATTATGCAACTCTTCCAAAATCCTTTTGGGGCTATGCACTAAAGACAGCTGTTTACTTGCTAAACAAAGTTCCGACCAAAGTAGTCTCTACTACTCCATATGAGACATGGAATAGTAAGAAACCCCACTTAACTCACCTTAAGATATGGGGTTGTCCCGCTTATGTGAAGCGGACTGTATCAGACAAATTGGATGCTAAGTCTGATAAATGTCTATTTATTGGGTACCCTAAGGAAACGAAGGGTTACCAATTCTATCATCCCTTGGAACAAAAGGTGTTTGTTTCAAGGCATGCTGTATTTCTAGAAAAAGAATTTCTTTTACAAGAAAACAGTGGGAGTCGCATTGAACTTGATGAAGTTCAAGAAACTCCAATAGACATTATAGAGACACCTGGTCTAGGCCCACAACCGATGACTCATAGTGACGAGCTATCAGTTGAACCTAAAACAACACCACCTCTTCGTAGGTCTGATAGGACACGCAATATTCCAGAGAGATATGGATTTCTCATAAGTGAATCGAACGACGTGTTACTCATAAGCGATGACGAACCTATCAGTTATGAAGATGTTCTGAAAAGTTCAGAAAGGGACAAATGGCTTGAAGCCATGAAGTCGAAAATGGATTCCGTGTACGAAAATCAAGTATGGGACTTGGTTAACCCACCTGAAGGGATTAAGTCCATAGGGTGCAAGTGGGTTTTCAAGAAGAAAACCAACATGGAAGGTAATTATGCTTAAATCCATTCGGATACTCCTAGCCATAGCAGCTCATTATGATTATGAGATATGGCAAATGGATGTGAAAACAGCTTTCCTTAATGGAAACCTACTTGAGGATGTATACATGATACAACCTAAAGGTTTCACATCGGTTGATAAAACCAAAGTATGCAAGCTTCGACGATCCATATATGGACTGAAGTAAGCATCCAGGAGCTGGAACATCCGTTTTGATGAGATAATCAAAGAGTTTGATTTCTCACAAAATCCTGACGAACCTTGTGTGTACAAGAAGGTTAGTGGGAGTGCAGTCGTATTCCTAGTATTATATGTCGATGACATCTTACTTATAGGAAATGATATATCAGTTTTACAGACAGTTAAAATTTGGTTGTCCAAAACTTTCTCCATGAAAGACCTGGGAGAAGCAACCTATATCCTTGGGATTAGAATCTATAGAGATAGATCAAAACAGTTGCTTGGTCTTTCGCAGTCTACATATATAGACCGAGTGCTAAAAAGGTTTAGCATGTCGGAATCCAAGAAAGGTTACCTTCCCATCAGGCATGGGATCAACCTTTCAAAGTCTATGTGTCCGCGCACAGAAGACGAGAGGATTTGCATGAATAAGATTCCCTATGCATCCGCAATAGGATCTATCATGTATGCTATGTTATGTATTAGACCCGATGTATCGTATGCTTTGAGCGTCACAAACAGATACCAGTCGGATCCAGGAATGGATCATTGGGCGGCTGTTAAGACAATCCTTAAGTACTTAAGAAGAACTAAGGATGTGTTCCTAATATATGGAGAAGGAGATATGGTAATACGTGGGTATACAGATGCCAGTTTCCAGACAGATAAGGATGACTCCAAATCGCAGTTTGGATACGTATTTACTTTGAATGGAGGCGCAGTAAGTTGGAAAAGTTCCAAACAAGACACCGTAGCGGATTCTACCACAGAAGCGGAATATATCGCAGCTTCGGAAGCAGCAAAGGAAGCAGTTTGGATCAAGAAGTTTGTCTCAGAACTTGGTGTGGTTCCAACCATTGATGAAGCAGTGCCGGTTTACTACGACAACAATGGAGCTATTGCACAAGCGAAGGAACCAAGGTCTCATCAGCGATCCAAACACGTGCTTCGCCGCTATCATCTGATCAGAGAGATTATAAGTAGGAATGACATACAAATTGAGAGGGTTCCCACTGAAAGGAATATAGCGGATCCTTTAACTAAGGCCTTGCCTCAAAGCAAGTTTGAGGGACATGTTAGAGCCTATGGTATTGGATACCGTAGCGATTGGCATTAGGCCAAGTGGGAGTTTGTTAGTGATATGAGAGAAGTGTCCTAAGGCAATCGCCTTATGATGTAAACATTTATATTAATAAATGATAATTCACTATTTGAGTATACATGTTTTGTGTATTTGATTGGGATCTTGAACTCATCTACTGAATGTCTGCAATACAATTCACAGCATAAGAGAACTTGTGATGGGATCACAACTAGTGACTATCTCTAAATGTGCAATTGTGAAGTATTGAAAATATCCCTAGTCGATGAATTGATAAATACGGACACTATCAATTCTGTTGAGACTAGCATGGGTTATTCTCTAATCAGCTGATTCTCACTGGCTGGTGACATTGGGATGTCCGGAGATAAACATGGATGCTAGTTAAGGGAACTAGTTCATTGGAGTGACTAGCTGTAAGACTTCATATGGGAATCTACATGTAGATATGTCAATGAAGTTCTTACTGCAGCTTAAGTGCGATGTTCCTTTGACTTGCGGTGTTCAAGTCATCTTGGTCATGGAGACTTATACTTTAACATCTTAAGCAAGCATCTCCAAGGAGGTGTGGACCCAGGATGATTGGGTATAAGCCGAAGTGCCCGAAGATGTTTGAACAGCCTACAAAGGATTCACCACTCCTTGCGAGGAGATGTATACCCAGGCCTATCGTCGGATTATTACTCAAAAACCTCTGGCCAGAGTATATCATGTTTAGAGTGCGAGTCTCTAAAATACATGAAAGTAATTAGAAATCCAAAGGACGAGAAAGACACTACTTGGGCTAGATGTGACGTAGTCAGTCTAGTGGGGACTGACACAAACAGACCATGTCCTGAACCAAGTGGGTATAAGATGGTGAAAGGAATGGGGCACGATTCATTAGAGCTGCTGAAGGGTTTCAGAATAATTTCTTTTGAGGTCAAACCATTGATATTTCGATTAATTGGGGGTCATGATGTACTACTAGGTGCCACTCATGATCGTTCTATAATTTGTTGATTATAGACGGCCAACATAAATCGAAAGTCTATTTAGTCACACGCACTACGAGTAATCCGAGGGATTTAAAACGAGTTGAAAATTAGATTTTCCGATCAAGAGAAATAAGTCGAATCTAAATTTGTCAGAGGCGCAATGGAAGCTAAAAATGGCTAAGTCTTTTGAAGGCTTATTGGGCGAATTAAATGAGTTTAATTCGCGATCGGTTCGGGTTGGTTTGGCCGGCCAAAGAGGGTGCCAAACCTCTTTGTTGTGGTCGGCCATTAAAAGGGAAGAAAACCAATTTAATTGGTTTAATTAATAAAATAAATCTAGCGCGATTTATTTTATAAATTATGGATAAATAAATTGATATATAAAGAAATTTATATAAAGAGATTTATAAAGAAATTTGTAGTAAATTTATTCTTTTTATGGAAATTAAAATAAACCATGAATTGGTTTAATTTTAATTTATAAAATCAATTATGAATTGATTTATCCATGATAAGAAAATTTTATACAAATTTTATTCCATAATTAAAACTGAGAAAGTATTTATTTTATTATAAAGTTAGTTATAATAAGACTTGGTTAAACGGAATAATTAATAAAGAGAATTTATAGGATAAATTTTCTTATAAAAATTCCGTTAAGAGGGAGACTTGGCAAGGGAGGTGCACCTATATAAAGGAACCAAAGGCTAGCCCTTAATTAAAATTAATTGAGTAATCAATTGATAGAGCTTCCTCCCTCTCTCTCTTATTCTCTTTTCCTCCTCTTCTCCTTCCCATTAGGGCCGGCGCCCTCCTTGTGCTTTAGGGTCGGCGCCTCCCTTTCCCACCCTAGGGCCGGCACACCCTAGGGTTGCCGTGGACCAAGAACACCAAGGAGAAGCCAAGAAGAAGAAGAAGAAGCGAATAGCAACTCCTCTCTTCCCGGAATTTCGATTCCGTTTCTTGGTGGTACGTTTCCATTAATTTCTCTTGTTCCTTTAGTTGTGCCTTCCGAGAATCTAGTAGTTCTCGTCGGCACAAAACTCGTGACTTTGCGAAGTCATCCCGAAGAGAACTTGGCGTGGACGCGAATAGAGGCGAAGCTTCCAAGGGACGCTACGGTTGGATCTCGTCCCTTACTTCGAGTTACGAGAGGTACTTAGTAAATTAGTTTACTTTTCCGCAAAGTTTTAATTTATGAATATGTCAACACATCATAAGGTTGCATGCTAGATACGTGGTTAAAATAATTTAGGAAATTATTTTATGCTAATTCTTCCGCTGCACGTAAAAATTTAAAATTTTACGAACCCGTATCCTTGTCGACATGCACCCGGTCCCAACATTTGTATCCTGGCATTCCTTCGCCAGGTGCCTAGCAGCCCTTCGCCAGGTCTTTGTTTCCTGGCAGCCCTTCGCCAGGTGCCTAGCTGCCCTTCGCTAGGACTTTGTTTCCTGGCAGCCCTTCATCAGGTGCCTAGCAGCTCTTCGCTAGGACTTTTCCTGCACACTTGAGTAACATTGTTAGATCACAAATAACACTTAACTTTGAACCCTTTGTCAATATCAAAACAAGGTTTGATATGGTGCTTCCTGCAGCAACAGACTTGAGTTTTCAAGGAGGAGTTCTCTTTCTCAAGTTTTTCAACTTGAGTAGATGTTCCTTCTTGAACCTTCTCAGTTAAGGATCTAGAGTCAGCTCCCTCTTTCAGGAGTTTTACTTCCTGTCAGAGGGATTCGACTCAGATTTTGGCTTTCGCCAAGTCGCGAGATAGATAAGCAATTAACTCTGATAATTGAACTCCAGAAAATCCACTTACAGTGATTTTGCCGTCCTCTGAAAATGTGAGCTTTCCGTCGTCCGGCTCCGATTCTGATCTGGTCTCGATTTCTTCCGAAGTAGTCAGGGCGAGCAGGTTCGATTGTGGGGCCTCTTCTTCTTCTTCGGAGGAAGACTCGTCCCATGTTGCTTGAAGGGCCTTCTTCCTTCTTGTCTTCTTCGTCTCCTTCAGATTGGGGCATTCCATCTTGTAGTGACCCTTCTTTTTGCATTCGTAGCAGGTCACATTTGGTTTGGTCTTTTCATTTGATGGTTCAGCTGGCTCTTCCTTTATTCGGCTGGCTTTTCTTCTGTTGGTCTGATTTTGCAGCTCCTTGTAGTAGTCCCGAGCTAGACGAACCAGCTTGGGTCGATCTCCTTCGCTGTCTTTTGAGTCTGAGTCTGAGTCTGAGTTAGACTCGGGTGCAAGTTGAGGCTTCTTCTTGGTCATCTTTCCAGTTTTGCCTGCAACAAAAGCAATGTCTTTCTCAGCCAGGGTGCAGTTAGTCTGCTCATGTAATTCAAGTTCAGAAAATAACTCTTATAATTTGATTTTAGAAAGATCCCTTGAAACTTTGTACGCATCTACCATAGATGCCCACAAAGTATTTCTCAGGAAAGCGTTAAGGGTATACCTGATCAGGTCACAATTCTCTACCTTGTGACCGATAGAGTGTAGACCGTTCATCAACTCTTGGATTCTAGCGTGGAGCTGGGCTGCTGACTCGCCGTCGTTCATTTTGATAGTCTAGAGTTTGTTTAGCAGTAGGTCCCTCTTGCAGATTCGGGTGTCGGAGGTTCCTTCGTGCAACTCAATTAACTTACCCCAAAGTTCTTTTGCACTGTTAAATGGCCCCACCCGGTTCAGCTCTTCTTTGGTTAGACCACATTGAAGTGTCTGGGTTGCTTTAGCATTTGCCTCGATTTTCCTTTTTAGTAAGGCGTCCCATTCGATGTAAGGTTGTGGCACTCCTTCAGCATTTCTCGGGATTTCCAAACCAGATTGGATGATTATCCACATGTCCACCTGAGTTTTCAGGTTGACTTCCATCCGACTCTTCCAGTAGGAGAAATCCTCCCCACTGAAGAGTGGTGGTCTGACTGTACTAAAACCCTCTTGCATGGCCATTTAGAAATTCTGAAATAAAATCAACAAAAACAAACTATCCCAAGACTTGGTCTTGGATTAGCAGTGTGGGAAGAAGATAAAAAAAAATTATCGAGTGGTGTTGCACCAACCTCGATTAACAATAAAAATTCGATTGAAAAAGAAAAATTCGTAGAAATCCGAAAAATTCCCAAATTGGTGGTTGCACCAAATTTGAGCTACCCCGCTCTGATACCACTTGTTGGATCGAGAAACACGATAGAGGGGGGGTGAATATCGTGAAAAAAAAACTTTTTGGATAAAACTTAAGAGAAGGTACGCAGCGGAATTGAAAAACAAACACGAGGAACACAAGTATTTTTACTTGGTTCGGAGTCACGGTCGGCTCCTACTCCAAGGCCCATGGTCCTTGACCGTTTACTGCGGGCAATTCTATAGTAGCGCAAAGTTTTATAGAATTTGGTACAATAGTAGTGCAGTAAATAAACAAGTACACTTTTCGTTACCGACGCCTGATGTGGATCGTACTTCGGAGCAGAGGGTCGTCGTCAGTGCTAGAATGTCGAGAACGGAGTTTGCCGGAGCAAAGCGCTTAAACGAAAAGCTTGGAGGTGTTGGAAAAAGTGTTGTTGAAGCCTTAGGGTTCGAGCCCCTTTTATAGCAACCCTGGGGGCGCCTGGGACGTCGGGGGCGCCTGACACGTGCCTTCATATCCGAGAAACTCTATCTGAAGCTTGGTAAGCGCTTTATCCCCTTCGAATCGGCTCCTGGTCAGACTGGGTCACCCGGGACCTTCTGGGCGCCTAGCTTGACTTGGTATGCTGGCTTCGTGGCTGATTTTGCTTCGATTACATTTTTGACTTTGAGCTTGGGCACCCGGGACCTCCTAGGCGCCTAGCCCAGTGTTGTTTCGAAGTGATTCTTGCTTAACTGCTTGTTTGGCTTTGACCTTGGCCGCGCCCGGGACCTCCCGGGCGCCTAGCCCAGCTGCATGCCCCTCTCCTTTGGGGTGTTCTGAGCTGCAGAAACACACTCCTTCGGTCCCTGCATCCAAGGTTAGTTCCACAACAACCAAAGCAAGAATATTAGTTAGTTTTTATAGTCGTAGCTATCTTGGTTCTGACTTTGGGTCTCCTAAATGGAACCCTAGGTTGAACCGACGCCTACTGTTCCCTCGACGGGGAACGCATCCTCATCTACTCCTCTCAGGAGAGTTTACCTTTTGCCAACCGGCTCCTCCGGTTGGACTTTTGCCCAGCAGCCCTTCGCCAGGTACCTAGCAGCCCTTCGCCAGGTCTTCAATGCCTAGCAGCCCTTCGCCAGGTCTTAGGGTTTCGATGCCTAGCAGCCCTTTGCTAGGTGCCCAGCTGCCCTTCGCCAGGACTTCTTTCTGCACACTCAGTGAACACATTAGACCAAAAATAACATCTTAACTCTTGAACCCTTTGCCATTATCAAAACACAGGTTTGACTTTGGTGCTGCCTGCACCAACAGTTCCTAGTGATTTTGCCTTGGTCATCTAGTTTGTTCCTAAAGACCCATCTTCTGGTTACAATAGTGCAATCATTGGGCCTAGGAACCAACTCCCAAACTTCACTTCTCTCAAATTGATTTAGCTCTTCTTGCATGGCTAAGACCCAATCCACATCTCCCAATGCTTCATCAATAGACTTAGGTTCTAATTGGGAGATTAAGGCTATTTGACTAGTTTGATCCCTAAAATAGGACCTAGTCCTTACTCCTTGAGTGACATCACCCACTATTTGATCAATAGCATGATCTTGATGATGTCTCAAGGGCCTAGAGGTTGTAGGTTCATTGACTACTTCTTCCTCATCCTCTAGGTTACTTCTTGCTCCCCCTTGATCATTTCCCTTCAAATGTAGGTCTTGGATTCTTTGGGTAAGGGGTTGGACTTCTTCCATATCCTTATCAATTGAGGCTTTTCTAGGGTAGGTATTTGTTGATTCATCAAAGTTAACATTTGAAGACTCCTCAATCACTTTTGTCCTTTTGTTGTAAACTCTATAACCCTTACTAGTGGATGAGTACCCAACTAGAATTCCTTCATCGGCTTTTGACTCAAACTTCCTTAGGTCATCTTTGGTATTTAGAATATAGACTTTATATCCAAAGACCCTAAAGTAGTGGACTTGTGGAACTCTCCCATTCCACAATTCAAAGGGTGTTTTTCCTAGAAACCTATGTACCAACACCCGGTTTTGAATGTAACAAGCGATGTTAACCGCTTCGGCCCAAAAGTAGCTAGGAAGGGAATATGCATTAAGCATAGTCCTAGCAGATTCTTGTAGGGCTCTGTTTCTCCTCTCAACTACCCCATTTTGTTGAGGAGTCCTTGGGCATGAAAATTCATGCTTGTATCCATTTTCTACACAAAATTGTGTGAAGCTTGAATTTTGGAACTCCCCACGGTGGTCACTCCTAATTCGATTAATTTTGAGATGTTTTTCATTTTCT
The DNA here is from genome assembly GCA_024364735.1 of Boesenbergia rotunda. Classification (NCBI taxonomy): domain Eukaryota; kingdom Viridiplantae; phylum Streptophyta; class Magnoliopsida; order Zingiberales; family Zingiberaceae; genus Boesenbergia; species Boesenbergia rotunda. Next base: position 125,529 of record JAGFNQ010002593.1, on the reverse strand, counting down.
ACCCTTTTACTAAATCCTATAAAGATCTCCAGGGTATCGTCCTTATGTTTCATAAAGAAAACCCATGTAAACCTAGAAAAATCATCTATAATAACTAAACAATATTTACTCCCTACTAGTAAGGGAGTGCTATGACAATCAAACAAATCAATATGTAAAAGTTCTAATGGTAAAGTAGTAGTGGTGAGGGTTTTACCTTTGTGTGATGATTTTGATTGCTTACCCTCTTGGCATGCATCACACAATTTGGTCTTCTCATACTTGATCATAGGTAGCCCCTTCACCAATTCTTCTTTAGCCACTCTTGCAATGCTTCTCATGTTGACATGTCCAAGCCTCCGGTGCCACAACCACCCTTCTTCTTCTTTAGACATGAAACACTTAGCCAAATTATTAGTAGCATTAGCAAGATCAAGATAATATAGGTTGGCCTCTCTATACCCTTCTAATATGACATTATTGGATTCATTTTGTCTTATTATGCACTTCCTAGCATGAAATTCAACCCTAAAGCCCGCATCACATAACTGACTCACACTAAGTAAGTTAAACTTGATATCTTTAATTAAGAGTACTTTATGTATGAAAATTATGGGAGATACCTCAATGGTGCCCCTACCAATAATTCTCAGTTTTCCACTATTTCCAAAAGAGACCGTCCCTTCTCTTAAGTAGCTAATAGTAGTGAACTTGCTCACATCTCCGGTCATATGTCTTGAGCATCCACTATCTACTATCCACATAGTTGAGGCCTCCTTCACCTTTACCTATATAACATGAAAAACATACTCTTTTGGTACCCAAATTTTTGATCCATAAGCATCATTTAAAAATCTTTTAGGTACTCATGTCTTCTTGGTGTTTCCCTTAGCCCCTTGTCTCCTAGATGCACCAATCCTACCCATGAGTGAGACAAAGGTCACTTTCTTTGTCTTTGGCCTATATCCTAATCCGGCCTTGTTATAAACGGCCCTTTGACTATTAATTATCATATCTAGGTTGCTAGAGCCTACTTGAAATTTTCTAAGTGCCTTTGTGAGGTCATCTACCTTTTTCCTAAGTTCCCTATTTTCAATTTCAAAACATGAAGCATGTGATGTAAGAGAACTAGCATGTAAGTCTTCCTTAAGTTTTGTAGATTCTACTCTAAGCATGGCAATCTCATCTTTTAGATCCTTAATCTTACTTCTAGCTTTAGCTAAATCCATGTTAGTGCTAGAAATGATCATAACTAAAGTAGAGGAGGGTAAGTGGTATACATCACTTACCGAAGCTTCTGACTCAAATGATGATGATGAGGAGTCGCTTTCATCACTGCTTGAGCTTCTTTAATCATCTGATGAGTCTGAGTGGTCCAGTGTCATGAGAGCAAAATGTGAAACTTGCTCTTCTTCCTCCTCCGAGGATGATGGATCATCCCAAGTCGCCTTGAGGTTGGTGACACCCTTCTCCTTTCCCTTCGACCTCTTCTTGTCACATTTCTTCTTCTCCTCCTTCTTGTCATCTCTTCTCTTCAATTAAGGGCACTCGTTCTTCATGTGTTCCTCTTGGTGGCAGTTGTAGCAGATGATGTCCTTGGCCTTACTCTTACCTTTGGACCCTTTCCTAGCATAAGATTTGTTAGAAAAACTTTTGAAGGCCTTACGCATCTTTCTTACCATGAAAGCCTCTTGATCGCTATCCATGGAGGCGCAGGACTCCTCTGAGTCGGATAAGGAAGAGTAGACCACCTTCTTCTTCTCCTTTTTCTTCTTCTTCTCCTTTTCTGCAATAAAAGCAATACCTTTCTCTTTGGCTGAGACGTTAGCTTGCTTGTGTAGTTCAAATTCACAAAATAGATTATCTAATTTGACTATGGGCAAATCCCTTGATACTTTGTAGGCATCAACCATGGATATGCCCACAAGGTAGTTCTTGGGAAGGCTTGTAGGACATACCTGACGATATCTCGGTTCTCGATCTTTTCTCAAATCACGTGGAGCTCGTTGATGACCTCCTTCACCCTTCTATGTAGCTGGCTGACAGTCTCGTTGCTCTTCATGGACAGGGATTGGAGTTGGGCCACGAGCAGGTCCTTCTTTGCTCTTCTGGACTCGTTTGACCCTTCGTTCAGTTCCACCAGTTTGTCCCACAATTCCTTGGTGCTCTTGAACGGCCCCACCTTGTTGAGTTGCTCCTTTGAGAGCCCGCACTGAAGTGTGGTGGTGGCCTTGGCATTGGACTGCGCCCTCTTTATGATCTCCTTCGACCAGGATCTCATGGGTGTCGGTTCCCCTCTTTCATCGACGGGTGCTTCGAATCCATCTACAATGCTAATCCAATTTTCAATATCGTTCATAAGATAATATTGCATCCTACCTTTCCAGTACGCGAAATCATTCCCGTCGAAGAAGGGTGGTCGTGCAGTGTTGTATCCCTCTTGAAACGCCATTTAAACTTTGCTCTGGTTGACGGTGAGTTCTTCCGAAACGAACCGGCTCTGATACCAACTGATAGATCGACTGGCGTGCTAGAGGGGGGTGAATAGCACATTTTCGTTGATGTCTCTACAAGGTTGTTAGCGCAGCGGAAACAATAATATGCAAAGGACAATAAAACAATGCTAACAACAAAAATTTACTTGGTATCCACCCAAATGGGTGACTAATCCAAGGATCCACGCACGTACACCACTTCCACTATGAAAAATCTCCTTCAGGTGGAGAAACCCTTACAGCGGTGTTGTCTTCCTCTTTACAAAATGTAGTGATTGAAGAGAGAGGAAGATGAGAGGACTTTTCACACGAGCAGCACTTCGTTACAGTACGGAACTGTACCGCTCACGTGAAAAAAGATCCTCCTTTTATAGGAGAACAGGACAAACTCGCAGTCTGTCCAGCCCCGCACCAGTCGACTGCCCCTGGGGCAGTTGACTGACCTAGCATTAATTGCAAGCCAATGACTAGTTTTCGGGGTATACCAGTCGACTGCCTCTGGGCCAGTCGACTGGTAGAAGGCTGAAAACCTTCTGTGAGTTTTGGCAGTCGACTGCCCTCTGGCCAGTCGACTGCCCACTCACTTCCAGCCAATCTTCACATACTCCTTCACGTGTGCCTTCAGGTTCACTCCTTGGCTCGCCCTTGAAGTCATCTACCTCTGGCTCTCGTCCCTCAGATGTGCACACAAGCCTTCCCTTGGCTTGCCTCCATGTCACCCTTCACGTGTGCCCTTGAAGTCCACTTCCCGGCTTACCCTTGGAGTCCTCCTCCCTCGGCTCTCGTCCCTTGGATATGTTCACCATGTGTGATTCTCTAAGTCCTGCAAACTCAATCACACACATCAAATACAACATAACACTCTAACCTTAAATATATTCACACACACACATCAAAACCATGATCTTCCAATCATTTTAGGGTCAATTGCCTCAACACTTTTTGCCTACATCAAAGAAAATAATATGATGTTTATTTTTATAAATTGAAATTTTTATATCTTTACTTGTACATGTGGCACTTGACTCTTCTTTATTGACTTTGGATGATATATCTCTTCTGTTAAGATTAAAGGAATTTAGATATTTTCATAATGGTATGATATTGTCCATTTTAGGTTTAATCCCTCATAGTTTTGCTCTTAGGCTCTCCACAAAAGGCCTCATACTAATGGAGATATCTTTTTCTTATAAGCTTATGATCATTCTCATGTGTTTTCAATGTAAGACTATATTTGCAACATTACAACCTCAACAATCCCCCCTCAAACAAAGAACCACAGGCCCCCTTAAGCGGAAAGTTTTTTCGTTTGATGTCTGATCCACGACCCATCAAGACTTTTTGCCCCTCAGTCCACCTAACCTACTAGAACTTCATTGCCTAGTCGCAACTAAGACTTCTTTGCCTGATGTCTGGTCCTCTTGATCAAAACATAGAAGCCCACATTTTCTTGTTCAAGACTTAGCTCATATGGTTCAATAAGACCATAGCTCTTCTACACAGTCGCTGGTTAGACCTTCTGGCAGTCCGGGCTCTAATACCAATTATTAGAACCTAAGAAATTTCGATATCTCCACAATGATATGATATTATCTACTTTGGGTCTAAGCCCTCATGGTTTTGCTGGGCTCTCTCCTAAAGGTCCCATACTAATGGAGATATCTTTCTCTTATAAGCTCATGATCTTTCCTATATGTTTTTAATATGGAACTATGTTTGCAACCTTGTAACCCCAACATCTTCTTGTTCCAAAGTCAATGATCTATATTCCTCAATTCTTAAGATGGATGCTTCTTGAATTTCCTCTTCGAATGTCGAACATCTTTCAACTTTCGAAACCTCATGCATTTAGAACAAGAGTTTCCCTCTTTGGCTTTGTCCTTTCATTCCATTGAGGATGGATCTTCATGAAACTTTCCCAACTTGTTCCATAGCTCCTTGACATCATGAAATTCTCCAACTTTGCATAAGATGGTGCTTGGCAATAATTTGGTTAGTTTGTTATTTGCCTCACATCTCTTGATTTACTTCTCGTCCATTTGTCTTTCTTGAAGAGTTTTCCTTTGCTATTGGTTGAAGCATCAAAACCCTTCATTAGAGCAAACCATTGCTCTATTTCCATTATGTTGAAATTTTCAATTTTTGACTTCTAAAGATCAAGACTTCAAATTTCAAATGGTCGAGGTGCCCAAGTGTTATAGCCAAACTCCATTTTGAAGTTGAACTCCCTTGATCTTGACTTCTTGAAATTAGGGTTCCTCTTCAACTTCTTCTTCTTCTTATAGCTCTTTGCTCTTTTGGCAATTAGTCAAAAGAAGAGCGGTCTCACTTTGATACCACTTGTTAGGACATGTTGAGAGCTAGAGGGGGAGGGATGAATAACTTCGATCGCTTTGTTGATGATTTGTTGCAGCGAAAACTTCAAGCAATCACTAACACCTTCATTTACTTGGTATCTGCCTCTTTGAGATGACTAATCTAAGGATCCACACTATATACACAGCTCCACTATGAATATACTCCTTCTTGGAAATAATTCGAAAGTGGAGAAATCTCGTACAAGCTCACACCAAGAAATACAACAAGAACACAAAGTAATTATAAAAGAAATCGTAAAACATGATTATAACAATGAACTCTTGCTTATTTTACTTGTGTTAACCTCTTGAATCTTGGAAAGTACAGCAACACTTCTCTTCTAACTCATCAAGAACCGACATAAAATGGTGGTGAGAACTCTTCCTTCGATCTATGTGAAAAAACCCTTTGCTAGGGTTTGTCTGATACCCCTAATCAAGTCTGCATTACCCCAATCATTTGCCACGTTGGATTTGGTGGTTAGCACCTGTGCAATGGCTATTTTCTAAATCCTAATTTATTGATCAATCGATTAGGAAACTCTGAATCAATTACACAATCGATTAGGTAGTTTTGAATCAATTACTCAATTGATTTGGAAACTTTCTATACGTGAGAAATCAACAGCCTAATCAATTGGACCAATCGACTAAGCTCAGCCGAATCGATTGTCCCAATCAATTCAGCCCTTCTCCTTTAGCAAAGAGACTTCTCTCAATTGATTATCCAATTGGTTGGCTTGGGCTGAATTGACTGGTCAGGCGATTACCCAACTTTCTGTTTGTTCGCAACAACCAGAAAATAGTGGCTTAATCGATTAGACCAATCTATTAGCTTCAACTGAATCGATTGGCCCAATCAAACACCTAATCGATTAACTCTGGTTCAGTCGATTACCAAATTGACTGACCACTCCCTAAACATGGTTTTAGGTTCCTTTGACCAACATAAAGTCTTCGATGACTTGTTGGGACTTTTTATTGCCTAAAATTCAGTCAACCTTAACATGTTAGGACTTCTTCGTCAAGTATCTGATCAATCCTTGACCAACTTAGATTTTTCCTTGCTTAATTCCTAACTAGGACTTCATTCGTATCAAGTATTTTCTCAACACTACAAGACGATGGCCAAACTAGGCCTTGTGGCACCACGAGATGCGTCATTAAAGAAGGCCTCACTGTGACCTCCGTTGAAGAGGCTTCATGGCCATGAGGCTTGGCTGTGGCCTTACAATGGTGAGGGATAACAACGAAGGTGAAACTAACTCAGGCACTCGTTCTTAAGGGCGGAGGCAGTTAGATTAGTCCTAAATCCCCAAATTAAATCAAATTCTTTAATCAATTTGGAATCTTTTTTTCGTTAAATTTACTTTAACCTAAATAGATTTTAATTCTTGACCCTGCCACTACTAATTCTTTTATTTATTTATTTATTCTTTTCTTTTCTTTTCTTCCTTAGACTTTCCTTCCAATAAAGCTAATTCATTATTGATGTTTTTCTCTTTTTATCCACTACTATTTCTCTTTTTTTTTCATCCTTATAGATAAACAAAGTATTATATCAATAAAAAAGATCTAAAAATGGTGCACTCGAATTTTCCACTAATGAAGCTATTACAAATCTAAGATTTCATTTTTGGCCCAAACTAACTGACGGATCTAGAGAATTTGAAATGACATAAAATAAAATCTTATATATTTATTTTTCTTGATTATATATATATATATATATATATATATATATATATATATAATCAAACATCAATTTGATATAATATATTGAGAATAATTATTTTTTTAACATGAAATCAAATTTTTAATCATTTTTAAAAAAATTAGAGGTTTTAATAGATTGCTACACTATAATAATTGATTAATGTTATACAACACTGAAACAATTGATTAATTTTTTTAACTATAAAAAAATGGATGTGTTCAATAAATTATTGCTCTCAATATATTATATCAAATTGATGTTTGAGAATTATATGAATATATAGGACTTGATTTCATATCATGCACTCAAACATTAATTTGACATAGTATATTGAGAGTAATGAATTTTTTAACATTAATATGCCCAAACAATCTAATTCGTGTTAAAAAATCATTACACTTAATATATTGAGACAAATTAATATTTGAGAGTATAGATATAATCAGGAGAATATATAACATGATTTCATGTCATTCTGAGCTTTCTAGATTCATCTACCGATTTTGCCTGAACTTGGTCAAAATTGGCTTATGGACCTAGATAGCTCGGAATGGCATGGAACTAGGTTCTATATATTCGTCTAGTTCTCCTGATTATATTTATATCCTCAAACATCAATTTAGCATACTATATTGAGAATAATAATTTTTTTGTACACGAGTATGTTTGAAAAATCTAATTTATATTAGAAAAATCACTGCACTCAATATTTATCAAATTGATATTTGAAAATATGAATACAATTAGGAAAACTAGAGTAACACATAGAATCTAATTTCATGTCATCCCAAATTCTCTAGGTCTATCTACCAATTTTGCTTGAAGTCAATCAAAATTGACCGTTGGATCTAGAGAGTTTGAAATAATATAAAATTATATCCTATATATTCATCTAATTCTCATGATTGTTGGAACTCAGATGGCTAGAGAGGGGGGGTGAATATAGCCAGACACTTAAGCTTGAAGCTTTTAAAATCTTTCTGCACTTCAGAGTTAGGCAGCGGAAGCAAATGCAGAAACAGAAAACTAAAAACAACAAACCAAAGCAAAAGGAAAGCAAACCGACACTAACACCTCGATATACAAGGTTCGGGGATAACTTGCCCCTACTCCTTGGCATGCCCGTAAGGTGGGCGATCCCTTGATCGTCGGCAGATCAAGCCCCAGTGAACCCGGATAAGATAGAGCCTCCTTCTCGGTGGAGAAACCTCTCCACAGATCTCACGGATGATGGAACTTGAGTACAGGAGATCACACAAGAAGGAACACTCACACAGACCTCACAGGAATGCAACAAGATCACTCAAGCACAAAGCAACAGAGAGCACGAACACAGCCCAGCCAAACTTCCCAAGTTTCTGTCTTATTCGCCACAGCTCCTCTGCATCCAGCTTTGTCTCTTAAGCTCCCTCTCACCATCGCAAGCTTCATCAGCATCCACTGAGCCAGCCTGAACCCACTGACCTTCCTGAGCACTCAGTCCACTGAAGACCTCTCCAGCTGAGTCTCCGTCAGTCGCCAGCTGCTTCAGTTGCCATTGAAACCTGAGAAGGAGAAACAAACAAACCTGCTCCAAGGAAAGCATCCCATTGACCCTCCTTGAGTGTTTGAATCACCTGCTATCACCTGCACACTCCAACAGAGGCTTAGCAATGCATATCAAACAGTAAATCAAGAATCAGAAGTTAAGCGCAGAGAATCGGATACGTTCAGACGCGATCAGAGTGTCTGATAGTGCATTTTGAATTAAAGTGATCGGTCACCGGACCGATCAGAGAGCCTCCTGATCGGTCACCAGACCGATCAGGCTGGGTCCAGACCGATCAGGCTCCGTCCTGATCGGTTCCCAACGCCCAATTAGAAATCGTGATTTCTTTGGGACTCTCCTGGATCGATCAACGGACCGATCCCAGGTTGTGGATCGATCACCCGACCGATCCACCCCTTTATCGGGCAATTTTCTGAGCTTCGCAGTCCATACCTGCTGATCGATCACCGGACCGATCAGGAAACCTCCTGATCGGTCACCAGACCGATCAGGTCGTGACCAGACCGATCAGGCTCCGTCCTGATCGATCATAGAAAGGAACCTGCGATGCTGGATCGTTCTCCAGAACGATCTGCACAGTGATCCTGATCGGTCACCAGACCGATCAGGAGCAGTTCAGCAAGGGAACTCAACCTCACTGTTTGCTCCCTGATCGGTCACCAACCGATCAGGAGCAAAGCAATGGGTGAAACGCATACTCCCTGATCGGTCATCAGATCGATCAGTCATCGCTAGATCGATCACCAGACCGATCCACAAGGGAGCAGCGTGCCAATTCCCTGATCGGTCACCAAACTGATCCAGGGACTCAAACCTAGCCCTCCAAGCTAGGATTTCATCCACCTTACCCCTCCAAGCTAAGGATTTTTCACCTAACCCTCCAAGTTGGGAATTTTCACCTAACCCTCCAAGTTAGGACTTTTCACCTAGCCCTCCAAGCTAGGACTTTTCATCCAACCCTTCCGAATTAGGACTTTTCCACACCTAGTCCTCCAAGCTAGGACCTGGCTTCACTCACCAGGATTTCATCTAACCTGGCTTCACTCACCAGGACCCGGCTTCACTCACCGGGATTTCAACCTAGCTTCACTCACTAGGACCTGGCTTCACTCACCAGGATTTCGGTCACCTGGCTTCACTCACCGGGATTTCCACCACCTGGCTTCACTCACCAGGACCCGGCTTCACTCACCGAGATTTCCATCACCTGGCTTCACTCACCAGGACCCGGCTTCACTCACCGAGATTTCCACCACCTGGCTTCACTCACCAGGACCCGGCTTCACTCACCGGGATTTCCATCACCTAGCCCTCCAAGCTAGGACTTTTCACATGCCAGCGTGCGATCTCCTGATCCACCTGGACTTCAACCAAACCTGATGCAAACTTAAATCGGTGTCAACACCAAAACAACAATCAGGGTCAGACTGCACCAACAATCTCCCCCTTTTTGTTGTTTGACAACCTGATTTAAGTTTAGGCATTAATGATCAATTGAAGGCAGTTCAATTATCGTAAGGGAATCAAAATCCTCCCCCCCCTACAATAACCCTAAACTTAACAACCATTTTCTCCCCCTTTGTCAAACATCGAAAAGGGTATGGTTATTAAGTTTGAACATATCTCCCCCTCAAACACGGGTCTCTTCCCAAACCCAAAATAATCAAGGTTAAGTTTTGAATTGCACATGAAAACATATACAGAATAATATCATGGTCAAACATGTATATGTTTCATATGACAAGTAAGTCAAAGGATGATTTTGGAATTGCATATGAGAGGCATATACCATAAATGTATCATGGCAACAATGTATATGCATCATATGACAACAATTATCGCAGTGCCATCAGACTGATGATCGATACAGAAAAATTTCTGATTTATCTATGAACGATCAATTTTCAGAAAAATTTCTGTAATTCTGATTTGTTCAAGATCGGACTGCATTAACACTTGGACTTCCATGTGAAGACATATACAGAAGTATATCATGGTCAAATACATATATGCTACATAGGACGAGTAGGGAATGCAACTGTATCTGAAACATAGTCCTGATTGGTCTCCGTGACCAACTAGGTCTGTTGATTACGTGATACAGAAGGATACCTGATTAGTCTGGGGAGCGATCAGATTTCAAAAAAATTTCGGAAACTCTGATACGTTCCTGATCAGACTGCATTAACAATTTGCATCTCATAACAGGAGAGAGGACTCTATTGATATTCGTCATTTCAGAAAAATTTCCGAAACATGACATTAAGAACAAGAGTCATGACTCAACAAGCCCTTTCTTATGAATTTAAACATTCCAACATAGGTTTGTATCAAATCAGCATTTTAATACTTGATGTTTCAGAAAAATTTCTGAGAATCAAGGGTCTTAAAAATTCCTACCCTTCTTTGAACACTTGAACCAACTTGTACTTACTTAGTACCAGGTTTGTACCAATGGAGGATCAAGTATGTTTCAATTGTACTAGGTTTGTATCAGATTTGTGTGTGGTAGTATGGTCAGGTAATCTGATACAACTCGATGCAAAGTGATTGGTCTGGAAAGTTTTTGGATCAAATTGGAACGATCTGGGAGTTCCTTGATCAGAGTTGATCTGATCGGTCATAGGACCGTTCAGGGTGATCCCTGATCGGTCGCCAGACCATTCAGAGTGATCCCTGATCGGTCGCCAGACCGATCAGGGTGATCCCTGCCGATCAGGGTGATCCCTGATCGGTCGCCAGACCGATCAGGGTGAGTCCTGATCCGTCGGTGGACCGATCAGATCTGATACAGACGACAGTTCAGAAACTCTGAAAGTTCAGAAACTCTGAAACACTTCTAAACCCTAATTCAATTAGTTTTAACTCCTAACAGTGTTCTATTAAACAACATTCATGTTTCTTTACCTAAAGAAAACAACATGATTTGCATCTCTTTAACTATCATGTATATTATCAAATCATGCAACATCTCCAATATACCTTGAGAGTAAAACTTATAAATACAAAGTTCAAAGCATGATTCCAAAAAACATGGTAAATTTGAAAGTGATCAACATATGATTAAATTTCAAAACATGTATATATAATATTAGTATCAAGGTATGATCAGATTTCATGATACAAACAAAAGTATGATAAACCTTTCAAAAACATGCTTGTATCAAATTTGTATCATATTATGATCAATTTCTAAATTCTGATCAGTTCAAGGTATGTTTATAACATGTATGTATCAAGATTCCAAGACAGGTTTGCATACAACCATTTGAACATAAAATTCATAATCATGAATAGCATGGAAAAACAGGGTTGCATCAATTTTCATGAATGATTACATCGCCAAATTTTGCTTAGTTTGCAAGTTTGACGTATGGTGAAATTTCCAAGGTGATTTTTGAATCAATACTAATTGATGTGTCCATACTTGTTCTTTAGCATGCATTCATGTTCTACAATTCATACAAGAAATTATACACCTTGGGCTTGACATAAGGCATATCATAAACCATGAATTGCAGTAAACTATAAATAGCAACAATAAAATCAATTGTCCTAAGCAATCCATGACAAAGACAAGTTATGTGCTTCTCTAAACCATCCATGTAATATCATTTTCCATGTTTATTTTGAAACTAGTTTAATCTTGTACATGGATATATCATCAAATGTCGCATGAAAACTTTTCTTATTGCCCAAATGAGATTTCATAAATCACTAGCCAAAGGATTGCTTGTTATAAGAACTAAGAAAATGAATCTCAAAGCATTTAATTCGAATTTTCCATAACCAACCATGTGAATGACAATTTTTTCTTGGTCATGGGTTTGGAGCACCCATCATCATCAACCCATGTTGATAGATGCTCCCCCTCAATCAATGCTTATACAATTTGAAATATGGAAGTTTTAGGTACCCAAATTTTGGGACCTAAGACATCTATAATGAAAGACTTAGGCACCCATGCCTTAGTCATTTTCTTTTTGACTTTTTGAACCCTAGAATCATTTGATGATCTAAATTGGGTTCTTGACATCAATGATACAAAGGTTGGTTCCTTAGGTCGGTAACCTATACCGGCCTTGTTGTAAACCGCCCTTTGAAAATTTAATACCATATATAAGGTTTTGGAGCTAGATGAGAATTTCTCAAGAACATTCTTGAGATTTTCAACTTTGCTCTTTAAGTCCTTATTGTCATTCTCAAGGGTCTTAACATGCGAGTCATCATGAAAATCATTAACATCCTCCGCCCTAGAGGATTTCAATTCTTCTACTCCCAATTTTAACAATTTAACTTTGTTCTTGGATTTTTTAAGCAACCTAGCTAGACATGCAATGGTTCTATAGCACTTATCTAGCTTGGGAGAGATTACCTCTTCATCATCCGAAGATGATGAAGGCGCGGTTGAGGAGCTTGATTCGTCTCCACTCTCCTCTTCATTTGAATCCTCTATGGCCATGAGGGCACGGTGATGAGTGTACTTCTCCTCCTTCTCTTCTTCGGATGAACTAGAGGACAATTCATCCCATGTGGCCCTCAAAGCCTTCTTTTTCTTCATTGATTTATCCTTCTTCTTCTTTAACTTTGGACATTCATCCTTGTAATGCCCTTTCTTGCTACACTCATAACAAGTAATGTTAGATTTATCAATCTTAACTTCACTAGGGTTACCTTTACCCTTGAGGCGCCGGCTCTTCCTCATCATCCTTCTAACAAAGTTGGCCATCTCAGAGGAAGAAGACCAGCTGCCCTCCTCCTCGGACTCGGATGAGGATGAAGATGAAGAGACTTCCTTCTCCTTCTTCTTCCCCTTCTTCTTCTTCTTGTTGTCACCTGCCACTAAAGCAATACCTTTCTCTTTTGAACTTTTGTTAGAGATCTCATGTAGTTCCATTTCATAAAATAGGTCTTCTAACTTAACAAACGATAAATCTGTTGGATCGAGAGAGACGATAGAGGTGGGGTGAATATCGTTAACGTTTTTCGGAAAAACCTAGAGCAAATACGCAGCGGAAATTAAGAAAACACAATCACACAAAGACACGATCAATTTTACTTGGTTCAGAGCCTGGGTCAACTCCTACTCTAAGGCCCACAGTCGTTGACCGTTTACTGAGGGCAATTCTATAATCGCGCAAAGATTCTTACAAAGGATTATAGTTCTAGTACAGTAGTAGTATAACGGAAATAAAAAATTAGTTCTTCATTACCGACGTCCGATATGGGATGTTTCTCGGAGCAGAGGGACGTCGTCGGCGCTTTCATGTCGAGTTGGAAGGTTTCTGGAGCGAAGCGCAGGAGCAGAAGAACGTTACAGCGTTGGAAGATGTGTTGTGTTGAAGCCTGGGGTTGAGGGCCCTTTTATAGGCCCTGGGGGCGCCCGGAACTTCGGGGGCGCCCCCCCCCCCACGTGTCACTCAATCCGTCTCGGTCTCGGTCAGCTTCTGATCCATTTAAACTCGGGATCAGATCTTGACCGGGGCGCCCGGGACGCTGGGGGCGCCCGGGTTGACCGGGTCAAACCTTATCCCTTGGCTTCGCTGGCTTCTGCTTCGATGGTTTGCTATTGGGGGCGCCCAGAGCGCTGGGGGCGCCCGGGAGCAGCGGGGGCGCCCGGGAGCACGGGGGCGCCCTGCCCAGCAGCTGTTCGAAGCTTTCCTTACTTACATTATTTTGTATGCACCTTGGGGGCGCCCGGGACACTCCGAGCGCCCTACTTAGCCACTGCCTCACTCCTTTGAGGCTCTCTGTGTCACGCCCCGAGACCCAGGAGACGCTGTTCCAATATAAAATCGGACAGCACCTCCCCTGTCCGGCGGACAATTTACACATACAAACACACACGCAGATAATAATAGACATCACCACGCAGTTTAATTGGCCTCAGGCCTCAAAATATATATATAGACACTATGAAAACCATAACACAAGGTAAATCATACCTGACTGCGGACCGGTCCGACTTATGACGAAACAACAAATACAACAACCCCTTAGGGCTCACGACACATACGACATATATATATCGCTAAAAGAAATATAAAAACAATACACTACAAAGTACAAAACAAAACTATGTCGTCGCGATGGGTAGGGACTGGCTGCTGGGCTCTTCTGGCGACTCCAAGTATCTCAACCTGAAATAAAAACATANCTGGGGGCGCCCTGGACGCTGGGGCGCCCCGGAAGACTCGGTCAAACTTTATCCCTGCGTCTACCTCACCGCAGTTGATAACAGCTTTGACCAGGGCGCCCCGGATCTTCCGGGCGCCCATCTTGAACCCAGTCAGTGCTTATCCACTGCTTCGGACTCGCAGCAACGAAACAGTGTTGACCGGGCGCCCCGGACGCTCCGGGCGCCCCGGACGCTCCGGGCGCCCCGGACGCTCCGGGCGCCCCGGACGCTCCGGGCGCCCCGGACGCTCCGGGCGCCCCGGACGCTCCGGGCGCTCCGATTGACACCTATTTTGACTGCATCACGATAACATGCACTTTTGGTACTGCTTGGGGGCGCCCCCCTTGCTGGGGGCGCCCTGGCTGCATGGGGGCACCCCCAACACTGGGGGCGCCCTGGTTAGGGCCTCCAGCAAGCTATTATATCTTCCGATCTTGGTACCTGCAAGATATACAACCACAAAGCATAGATACATATAATAGTGGTCTTAAGGACTTGGTTCGGACTTCAGATTTGCATGAAACCCTAGGTCGAACCGGCACGAGTTCCTATCCCCGTGAACTTGCCCTTCACCTACTCCTTTCAGGAGACGGTTGCCACCCAGCCCTTCGGGTGGACTTTTACTTAGCTTCCGATACTTCCGGACCTCGAGACGCCCAAACCCTGACCCGTCTCTACTCCTGTCCTTAGTCATCACTCAGCTAAGTTGCTCAGTCCCTTGGACCAAGACTTTATTACTTAGCAGCCCTTCGCCTGGTGCCTAGCAGCCCTTCGCTAGGTCTTTGTTACCAAGCGGTCCTTCGCCTGGTGCCTAGCAATCCTTCGCTAGGTCTTCTATGCCTAGCAGCCCTTCGCTAGGTGCCTAGCAGCCCTTCGCTAGGTATTCTATGCCTAGTAGTCCTTCACTAGGTGCCTAGCAGCCATTCGCTAGGTCTTAGGGTTACGATACCTAGCAGCCCTTCGCTAGGTGCCTAGCAGCCCTTCGCTAAGTCTTAAGGTTACGATACCTAGCAGCCCTTCGCTAGGTGCCTAGCAGCCCTTCGCTAGGTCTTCTATGCCTAGTAGTCCTTCACTAGGTGCCTAGCAGCCCTTCGCTAGGTCTTAGGGTTACGATACCTAGCAGCCCTTCTCTAGGTGCCTAGCAGCCCTTCGCTAGGTCTTCTATGCCTAGTAGTCCTTCACTAGGTGCCTAGCAGCCCTTCGCTAGGTCTTAGGGTTACGATACCTAGCAGCCCTTCGCTAGGTGCCTAGCAGCCCTTCGCTAGGTCTTAAGGTTACGATACCTAGCAGCCCTTCGCTAGGTGCCTAGCAACCCTTCGCTAGGTCTTAAGGTTTCGATGCCTAGATTAACTAGGACTTTTCTTCAGCTTTGGTTACTTCTCTCTTACTCCCCTTTGTCTGTTCAATGTATCACTGACTTGAGTGTATTGTCAAACATTAAAACACTTAAAGAGGAACATCATTGATGCAACTTGCACCAACATATGTTTCATATGACAAGTAAGTCAAAAGATGATTTTGGAATTGCATATGAGAGGCATATACCATAAATATATCATGACAATAATGTATATGTATCATATGACAACAATTATCGCAGTGCCATCAGACTGATGATCGATACAGAAAAATTTTTGATTTATCTATGAACGATCAATTTTTAGAACAATTTTTATAATTCTGATTCGTTCAAGATCGGACTGCATTAACACTTGGACTTCCATGTGAAGACATATACAGAAGTATATCATGGTCAAATACGTATATGCTTCATAGGACGAGTAGGGAATGCAACTGTATCTGAAACATAGTCCTGATTGGTCTCCATGACCAACCAGGTCTGTTGATTACGTGATACAGAAGGATACCTGATTAGTCTGGGGAGCGATCAGATTTCAGAAAAATTTCAGGAACTCTGATACGTTTCTGATCAGACTGCATTAACAATTTGCATCCCATAACAGGAGAGAGGACTCTATTGATATTCGTCATTTCATAAAAATTTCTGAAACCCGACATTAAGAACAAGAGTCATGACTCAACAAGCCCTTTCTTATGAATTTGAACATTCCAATATAGGTTTGTATCAAATCAGCATTTTAATACTTGATGTTTCAGAAAAATTTCTAAGAATCAAGGGTCTTAAAAATTCCTACCCTTCTTTGAACACTTGAACCAACTTGTACTCACTTAGTACTAGGTTTGTACCAATGGTGGATCAAGTATGTTTCAATTGTACTTGGTTTGTATCAGATTTGTGGGTGGTAGTATGGTCAGGTAATCTGATACAACTCGATGCAAAGTGATTGGTCTGGAAAGTTTTTGGATCAAATTGGAACGATCTGGGAGTTCCTTGATCAGAGTTGATCTGATCGGTCATAAGACCGTTCAGGGTGATCCCTGATCGGTCGCCAGACCGATCAGGGTGAGTCCTGATCGGTCGGTGGACTGATCAGATCTGATACAGACGACAGTTCAGAAACTCTGAAACACTTCTAAACCCTAATTCAATTAGTTTTAACTCCTAACAGTGTTCCATTAAACAACATTCATGTTTCTTTACCTAAAGAAAACAACATGATTTGCATCTCTTTAACTATCATGTATATTATCAAATCATGCAACATCTCCAATATACCTTGAGAGTAAAACTTATAAATACAAAGTTCAAAGCATGATTCCAGAAAACATGGTAAATTTGAAAGTGATCAACATATGATTAAATTTTAAAACATGCCTAAATAATATTAGTATCAAGGTATGATCAGATTTCATGATACAAACAAAAGTATGATAAACCTTTCAAAAACATGCTTGTATCAAATTTGTATCATATTATGATCAATTTCTAAATTCTGATCAGTTCAAGGTATGTTTATAACATGTTCGTATCAAGATTCCAAGACAGGTTTGCATACAACCATTTGAACATAAAATTCATAATCATGAATAGCATGGAAAAATAGGGTTGCATCAATTTTCATGAATGATCACATCGCCAAATTTTGCTTAGTTTGCAAGTTTGACGTATGGTGAAATTTCCAAGGTGATTTTTGAATCAATACTAATTGATGTGTCCATACTTGTTCTTTAGCATGCATTCATGTTCTACAATTCATACAAGAAATTATACACCTTGGGCTTGACATAAGGCATATCATAAACCATGAATTGCAGTAAACTATAAATAGCAACAATAAAATCAATTGTCCTAAGCAATCCATGACAAAGACAAGTTATGTGCTTCTCTAAACCATCCATGTAATATCATTTTCCATATTTATTTTGAAACTAGTTTAATCTTGTACATGGATATATCATCAAATGTCGCATGAAAACTTTTCTTATTGCCTAAATGAGATTTCATAAATCACTAGCCAAAGGATTGCTTGTTATAAGAACTAAGAAAATGAAACTCAAAGTATTTAATTCGAATTTTCCATAACCAACCATGTGAATGACAATTTTTTCTTGGTCATGGGTTTGGAGCACCCATCATCAACAACCCATGTTGATAGATGCTCCCCCTCAATCAATGCTTATACAATTTAAAATATGGAAGTTTTAGGTACTCAAATTTTGGGACCTAAGGCATCTACAATGAAAGACTTAGGCACCCATGCCTTAGTCATTTTCTTTTTGACTTTTTGAACCCTAGAATCATTTGATGATCTAAATTGGGTTCTTGACATCAATGATACAAAGGTTGGTTCCTTAGGTCGGTAACCTATACCGGCCTTGTTGTAAACCGCCCTTTGGGAATTTAATACCATATCTAAGGTTTTGGAGCTAGATGAGAATTTCTCAAGAATATTCTTGATATTTTCAACTTTGCTCTTTAAGTCCTTATTGTCATTCTCAAGGGTCTTAACATGCGAGTCATCATGAAAATCATTAACATCCTCCACCCTAGAGGATTTCAATTCTTCTACTTCCAATTTCAACAATTTAACTTTGTTCTTGGATTTTTTAAGCAACCTAGCTAGACATGCAATGGTTCTATAGCACTTATCTAGCTCGGGAGAGATTACCTCTTCATCATCCGAAGATTATGAAGGCGCGGTTGAGGAGCTTGATTCGTCTCCACTCTCCTCTTCATTTGATTCCTCTATGGCCATGAGGGCACGGTGATGAGTGTACTTCTCCTTCTCTTCTTCGGATGAACTAGAGGACGATTCATCCCATGTGGCCCTCAAGACCTTCTTTTTCTTCTTTGATTTATCCTTCTTCTTCTTTAACTTTGGACATTCATCCTTGTAATGCCCTTTCTTGCTACACTCATAACAAGTAATGTTAGATTTATCAATCTTAACTTCACTAGGGTTACCTTTACCCTTGAGGCGCCGGCTCTTCCTCATCATCCTTCTAACAAAGTTGGCCATCTCGGAGGAAGAAGACCAGCTGTCCTCCTCCTCGGACTCGGATGAGGATGAAGATGAAGATGAAGAGACTTCCTTCTCCTTCTTCTTCCCCTTCTTCTTCTTCTTGTTGTCACCTGCCACTAAAGCAATACCTTTCTCTTTTGAACTTTTGTTAGAGATCTCATGTAGTTCCATTTCACAAAATAGGTCTTCTAACTTAACAAACGATAAATCCTTGGAAACCTTGTAGGCATCCACCATGGATAACCACAAAGTATTCCTAGGGAAGGCTTTGAGTACATACCTCACTAAGTCTCTATTTTCTACCTTTTCATTTATGGAGTGGAGACCATTCAACACTTCTTTAAACCGTCCATGGAGTTCACTTACCTTTTCATTTTCTCCCATGGTGAGGTTTTAGAGTTGGCTGTGAAGCAAATCCTTCTTGGCTCTCCGGGTGTCTTGAGTTCCCTCATGGAGCTCAAAGATTTTGTTCCAAAGATCTTTAGCACTTGTAAAAGGACCCACCTTGATCAACTCCTCCTTAGTCAACCCGCATTGCAAAGTGACCACCGCTTTGACATTTGCTTCAGTCTTTCTTATTTGCTCAGCAGACCACTTGAAAAATCGAGATCTTTTTCTTCAACATCTCTTGGAGGGATGAAACCTTCTTTGACCGAGAACCATATGCTCATGTTTGTCTTCAAATAAAACTCCATCTTCGATTTCCAATATTGAAAATCTGTGCCGTCGAAGAGTGGAGGTCGGTTTGTGCTCATTACTTCTCTTCCAGCCATCTTGTTGATAACTCTTGGATGTTAAGCCGTGAACAAAGCCCCAAGCTCTGATACCACTTGTTGGAACTCGGATGGCTAGAGAGGGGAGGGTGAATCTAGTTGGACACAAAACTTTTGAGCTTTTCAAATCTATTCTACACTTCAGAGTTAGGCAGCGGAAGCAAATGCAGAAATAGAAACTAAAAACAACAACCCAAAGCAAAGGAAAGCAAACCGACGCTAACACCTCGATATACAAGGTTCGGGGATAACTTGCCCCTACTCCTTGGCATGCCCGTAAGGTGGGCGATCCCTTGATCGTCGGCAGATCAAGCCCCGGTGAACACCGGATAAGATAGAGCCTCCTTCTCGGTGGAGAAACCTCTCCACAGATCTCACGGATGATTGAACTTGAGTAAAAGAGATCACACAAGAAGGAACACACACAAAGATCTCACAGGAATGCAACAAGATCGCTCAAGCACAAAGCCACAGAGAGCACGAACACAGCCCAGCAAAACTTCCCAAGTTTCTGTCTTGTTCGCCCCTTCTCCTCTGCTTCCAACTTCGTCACTTAAGCTCCCTCTCACCATCGCAAGATTCATTAGCATCCACAGAGCCAGCCTGAACCCACTGACCTCCCTGAGCACTCAGTCCACTGAAGACCTCCTCTCCAGCTCAGTCTCCGTCAGTCGCCAGCTGCTTCAGTTGCCGTCGAAACCTGAGAAGGAGAAACAAACAAACCTGCTCCAAGGAAAGCCTCCCATTGACCCTCCTTGAGTGTTTGAATCACCTGCTATCACCTGCACACTCTAACATAGGCTTAGCAATGCATATCAAAAAGATTCAGCAATGTATCAGAGAATCGGCAGAGAAAACAGACGTGATCAGACACTTCTGACAGCGTATTTGAATTAAAGTTCTGCTCCTGATCGGTCACCAAACCGATCAGGAAGGACCCTGATCGGTCACCAGACCGATCCAGCAGTCTTCTGCACACTCCTGATTGGTCCCCAGACCTATCCAGGCACACTCCAGATCGGTCCCCAGACCAATCAGGCTCCAGCCTGATCGGTCACCAGACCGATCAGGTAGCTCCCAGTCCGATCAGGCCAGAGCCTGATCGGTCCAGCAGAAATCAAATCCTAAGTCGTGGATCGATCACCAGACCGTTCAGGAGCTGATCAGCGGGGGAACTCAACTCACTGTTTGCTTCCTGATCGGTCACCAGACCGATCAGGAGCTGTGCAGTGAGTGAAACGCATACTCCCTGATCGGTCACCAGACCGATCAATCATCGCTGGATCGGTCACCAAACCGATCCACGAAGGAGCACCGTGCCAACTTCCCTGATCGGTCACCAGACCGATCCAGGCAAGCCCAAATGCACTCTAAGTCACGAGAATAAGCCTCCAGCCCTTCTCTGACTCATGACATGCCCAGCTTCACTCACTGGGACTTCAACCTAGCCCTCTAAGTTAAGACCTGACTTCACTCACCAGGGTTTCGGCCACCCGGCTTCACTCACCGGGACCCAGCTTCACTCACCGGGATTTTCATCACCTGGCTTCACTCACCAGGACCCGGCTTCACTCACCGGGATTTCCATCACCTGGCTTCACTCACCAGGACCCGGCTTCACTCACCGGGATTTTCATCACCTGGCTTCACTCACCAGGACCCGACTTCACTCACCGGGATTTCCATCACCTGGCTTCACTCACCAGGACCCGGCTTCACTCACCGGGATTTTCATCACTTGGCTTCGCTCACCAGGATTTCATGCTCAGTCCCCGACCAGGACTTAACCCAAATTCGCTCAACCAAACTTAAATCAAAACTTAAATCGGTGTCAACACCAAAACAACAATCGGGCCAAACTGCATCAACAATCTCCCCCTTTTTGTTGTTTGACAACCCGATTTAACTCTATTTAAGTTTAGGCATTAATGATCACTTGAAGGTAGTTCAATTATCGTAAGGGAATCAAAATCCTCCCCCTACAATAACCCTAAACTTAATCAACCATTTTCTCCCCCTTTGTCAAACATCGAAAAGGGTATGGCTATTAAGTTTGAACATACCTCCCCCTCAAACACGGGTCTCTCCCCAAACCCAAAATAATCAAGGTTAAGTTTTGAATTGCACATGAAAACATATACGGAATAATATCATGGTCAAACATGTATATGTTTCATATGACAAGTAAGTCAAAAGATGATTTTTGGAATTGCATATGAGAGGCATATACCATAAATGTATCATGGCAACAATGTATATGTATCATATGACAACAATTATCACAGTTCCATCAGACTGATGATCGATACAGAAAAATTTCTGATTTATCTATGAACGATCAATATTTAGAACAATTTCTGTAATTCTGATTCGTTCAAGATCGGACTGCATTAACACTTGGACTTCCATATGAAGACATATACAGAAGTATATCATGGTCAAATACGTATATGCTTCATAGGACGAGTAGGGAATGCAACTGTATCTGAAACATAGTCCTGATTGGTCTCCATGACCAACCAGGTCTGTTGATTACGTGATACAGAAGGATACCTGATTAGTCTGGGGAGCGATCAGATTTCAGAAAAATTTCAGAAACTCTGATACGTTCCTGATCAGACTGCATTAACAATTTGCATCCCATAACAAGAGAGAGGACTCTATTGATATTCGTCATTTCATAAAAATTTCTGAAACACGACATTAAGAACAAGAGTCATGACTCAACAAGCCCTTTCTTATGAATTTGAACATTCCAACATAGGTTTGTATCAAATCAGCATTTTAATACTTGATGTTTCAGAAAAATTTCTGAGAATCAAGGGTCTTAAAAATTCCTACCCTTCTTTGAACACATGAACCAACTTGTACTCACTTAGTACCAGGTTTGTACCAATGGAGGATCAAGTATGTTTCAATTGTACTTGGTTTGTATCAGATTTGTGTGTGATAGTATGGTCAGGTAATCTGATACAACTCGATGCAAAGTGATTGGTCTGGAAAGTTTTTGGATCAAATTGGAACGATCTGGGAGTTCCTTGATCAGAGTTGATCTGATCGGTCATAGGACCGTTCAGGGTGATCCCTGATCGGTCGCCAGACCGATCAGGGTGAGTCCTGATCGGTCGGTGGACTGATCAGATCTGATACAGACGACAGTTCAGAAACTCTGAAACACTTCTAAACCCTAATTCAATTAGTTTTAACTCCTAACAGTGTTCCATTAAACAACATTCATGTTTCTTTACCTAAAGAAAACAACATGATTTGCATCTCTTTAACTATCATGTATATTATCAAATCATGCAACATCTCCAATATACCTTGAGAGTAAAACTTATAAATACAAAGTTCAAAGCATGATTCCAGAAAACATGGTAAATTTGAAAGTGATCAACATATGATAAATACAAAGCTCAATGGCATCGACCTCTGGCTTGGCTCCGCCTCGTTCGGGAGCCTCGACTTCCAGCCAGGCGCCATCTCGTTCAGCAGCCTCTACGGATCCCTCTGATGTGGTGGCTGCTCTTTTGGCGATGCAGTCTCCTCCTCGACCCCCGGTGGATATACAACTTCCCTCGGCAACCAGCTTGACCCAGACGTCCAACCACAACCGATCACCCTGCACGGTCGGCTGGTCGTGAGCTGGGACCAGGGGATGGCAACACCCAGGAAAGGAGTCCGTTGAGTCTGGTCGATAATTTCTTCCTGGACGCCGCTTAGGTATATATTTTCTTTTCTTTGTTAAGTTTTGGGTCGCCTGCCGAGAGGTCACCCAGTCCCTAGTCACCAACACCAGGGAACGCTGAGCCGGGGAGTTGAGGATAAGAGAACTGGAGACTCAACTGAGTCATTGCACTCTTCCCCCCCCCGAGGAGGGCCTGGGGCTCCTCCGCTCGGAAATAACTGCTTTGAAGGCGCAGTTGGCGGAGGCTGACGCTTGGGCAGAGGAGGACCATGCCTTACTAGCCACCGCCTCTCGGGAGCTAGACCAGCTGGAGGTCCGGCTACAGGCTATGGAGGCTCAAAAGAAAACGGCTCTCACCCGACAGGCCCGAGCCTGCTCTGACCAGGACAAGAAGACTGCCGAGGTTATGGCCTTACAGGAACAACTGAAGGAGTCGGCGATCACCCACAATCAAACTCAGCTAGCCTTGACAAATAAAGAGACGGAGCTGGCAGCGAATGAGGAGGCTTTCAAGGCCCTGGAGGGTCAGCTGGTGGCCAGGGATGCAGAGGTGGCAGAGCGAGATGCAAAGATTGCCCGACTGAAGGGCGAGCTAGAAGCCTACAAGGCGGGAGAGCCAGCTCGGCTGGAGGAAAATCTACTAGCATATATCCAGTCGGAGCCCTTCCTCCGCCAGGTAGCTCGTCGCACGACCAATATGCTCAAGTATGGCATGGATGACACTCCGTAGTAGCTCAAGGAGGTCGGTCACATTCCCGCGGATCTGCCTCCGAATACGGTGAAGCCCACTCGGATCCAGGTGATCATCCCAGAGGGCGTTTTCCCACCCTTTACTTAGAATGTAATTAAATTTTCCTTTTGACTCGGCCGTTTAGAGCCTGTAACTATTCTGATGGCCTCGGGCCCAATTTTAATATGAAGTTCCGTTTTTAATTTTCTTGTCTTGATGTACTTTTGCTTTGCTGTCTTGTTATTTCCTTGGATGGGCCCTAGTGGTATTCTTACAGTCGGTCACTAGCTTGCCAACACTCCCTCAGGCTCAGGCTCACCATAAACACAACTCCCAAATTAGTTTAAGTTTTTTGGACGGTCAACCCTGTCACGCCCCGAGAGGCACATGCTTCCTCGAAAATCGGGCAGCATCTCCCCTGTACGGCGGACAATATGGGGCAATTATACATGACATCTCACCAATATGGCTCAGCCACAAACGGCTGGCATTACAATAGTATATAAAAACACAACCACGCAGTTTATATTAGAACAAAAGATATTAGGTGGCTCAGCCACCTTAAATATGTAAGAAAACCATAACCCAAAAGAGAACCCAAATGTCTCCGAAACAATAATAACCAAACCCGTCCGCTAAATCGATTAACAAATAAAATACGGAAAACTAACACGATACCGAAA
Organism: Boesenbergia rotunda; assembly: GCA_024364735.1. NCBI lineage: Eukaryota > Viridiplantae > Streptophyta > Magnoliopsida > Zingiberales > Zingiberaceae > Boesenbergia > Boesenbergia rotunda. Next base: position 100,995 of record JAGFNQ010002593.1, on the reverse strand, counting down.
TAGCAACTGCTAAACCAAACCGATACGGTGGAACTGAGGGACTGGCAACTGGATCATCTCCTGGCTCCAAGCAATACCACTACCTGCTATCTGAAACAACAAAAAGGGAAGCAGGGGTGGTGAGTCCGGGCGGACTCTGCGGGTATATGAATAGACAATAAGCATGACATAAATAAGATAACGAAGTAGAGAATCAAAAGGTACCGTCCATAAGAAATATCAGATTTACCTAATCATGCATAACATATAGTAAAACGACATAGCATAAAATCCGGGTAAGCACTAGGCATGTATAAACAACTCAACAACAATAATATCAAGATAGACATGCATGTCATACATATGCAACAATCATAGCTCATATAAGTGCATCAAACACAAACAAATGCATAAAAGAAATACGTATGCACATGATGCAATGACATGTGTCACCCCTGACGCCAGTCAAGCCGTCAACACATCCCATCTGTGTGACCGAGTGGGTAGGGTTGTGACAACTGTACCACTCCAACAACAATAATAATATCACATACAACAATAAATACCACATAAGGCGTGGTTGAGTGGACAGGATGCTGGGGAGCACACACTCCATACCCCGGTACATTGGGGGAGCTATCAACAGCTACAATATATATATCCCTCGAAAAACAACAACAGTGAGGGTGAGCTACCAACAGCTCATCCCTCTAAAATAACGGTGAGGGTGTCACTGTCTGGCATGACAGGACAAACACTCGCACTCTAACCACTACCATGACATCATGTGGTTGAGCGACTCGAGCAACAATATGACTAACGACGACTTAACCAAATGTAAGCCAACAGTCGTTAGTATGCAATGTGCAAGTATGGTGCATGATATACGATGCACGAACAACCGGAGAAATAACGATGCAATAAAATCCAACGAGTACACGATGCATCAATACAACCAATCCAGAAATCGCAATCCAACGATTATGCACCTACACTACTAGGTAGGGTATTTCTAATGTCAAATAAACCTATCTGTGTTTAATGGACTTCTAAGTGCTCGCGTACAAACGGCACTTTACAGAATAGAAACCAACCGAGGACTGTACAGATACGAAATTAGGAATACTCAAAGATCAACGAAGAATAAGTCTCAACGGCGATGTTTTAATTTACGACAAAGAACAAGGTCAAGCAATCCTATCAGACATAATATAGCCATGCTTTTAAGGTAAAGAAAGCTACTCGAATACAAAGGAGAAGTACCCGCCTTATAATTGTAGAACGTATACGAACAGAATCTCCCGCGATCGACAACGTGAGTCCAAAGTTAAGGTCCTGTACCAAGGATATAGTTTAGTTATTTATACAATTAATTAGCTAAACTAAATACAAGATATAAATTGAGATTAATCCTAATTACAACATTCGTGAAATTAAACATCAATAGGTCATTAGGTTAAATCCTCGAAACCCATATGTGGTTAATAACCACCCACGTCACAAAATAAAACCACTCCGCGTACAAATCACATTTAACACTTACAACAAAACGTCCCATAGTAATTAGTATCAATCTAACCACACCCATGTATCAAGGGTACAAGGTTACTTCCCAATTCATTAAATCCTGATCTCAGTTCATAATCACACCAAAAATCATTCCAATCCTACTGATCAGATTAAGCCACCTAACCTAAACCAAACAAATCCAACTCAAAAACCTAGAATCCTAACCGAACAGTAGCACCCATTGACACAACACAATGTCATTCGACCTCATTAGAATCCAAGGAGGGCTCACGGCAATGGCAAGGTAAATCCAACAGTTTAAGGAAAACTCCAAGACCAACATCCTTACCTTGATGATGGTCGGCACAGAAACAAGAGCGACGAGGTCAAACGGTGGCTGCGGTTATCCGGTGGTGGCCAAGGGAGGAAGTTCGTCGGCTTCGCTCGTCGGACAAGGACTGCCGGCAGTGAATAGGGCCGAAAACTTGCGGCGCGAGAGAGTCAGCGTCGGCTGGGTGTGCGCGCCGGAGAAGACAGCAGGAGGAGAGGCTAGGGCTTGCGGGCGACGGCGCTCTGTTTCGGTTTCGCGCAGGGGAAGTCGCCGACCGGCTAGGGCTGTGGCGTGCGCGGCTGCGGCGTCCGCAGAACTGAAGGAGACACGCGAGAAGAAGGGCTCGCGCGATGGGGAACCGTCCACGCGAGTTCGGCGTCGGGGAAGAAACCGCAGGCGTGCGGCTATGGGCGGCGTCGAGGCAGAAACTAGGTATAGGGGAAAAACTGAATCGGGAGAAAACGGTAGGGTTTATATTAAGTTTTGGTATTTTGCAAATAAGCCCTCCAATTTTCATTATTTACAACTAGGCCCTTAAATTTTCAAAATTTACTTATTAAACCCTTAATTTTTCGATATTCAACAAACCCTGGGCGTTGGGTCGCTCAGTCAACCATGTCAACTAGCTAACTCTGATATTTAGAAGCCCTCACTCGGCTCGTTCACTAACAAAACCTTCGGAGTTTGGCCCTTCCATGGCTAAGGCCTGACAGTTACTGTAAATAAAGATCACTCATGCCCCCCAGGACACGAATTCACTCGGGATCGATCGTTCGGGTTAGCAAAGACCCTTGCTCGGGGTCGATCGCTCGGGCTAGCAAAGAGCCTTGCTCGGGGTCGATCGCTCGGGCTAGCAATGAGTCTTGGTCGAGATCGATCAATCGGGATGGCTAAGATGTAACGCCCTCCTTTTTTTCACATACACCCACACCTCGTGGTGTGGTGAGGGAGGCGGCGTTACGCTAAACATACATGTACTTAGACATTATCTTAATGCAGCGGAATCATTTCTTTCTAACATGCTTATAGTCATGCAACTAACACATGGAACATTCATCATATCATAACTTAACCATTTCATAACTTTATTTATAATCATCGTAAGCAATATGTACTTATCCATAAAGGTAGCATCATAAGTCTTAAGTTATCTATTAATCATAACCATAAAACGTAACACAAGAATCTTCTGCCAAGTCACCGTCACACACACACATGCTTCTGCCTCCCCTGCGGCTTCCCTTAATAGCTTCTTGGTTGATCTGCGGTACGAGGAAAGTAAAACTATAAGCACATAGGCTTAGTAAAAACCCTTTCCTACTCACTAAACCATACGTCACGTAAACATAAACATATCAAACATCCGACATAACATAACTTCGAGCATAAACATAAGCATTGTCATACATGGCATAAATGAACATACATGAACATAGCTTAACATATATCAAGCGATGTATACATGACATAAAGCATACCTACATGAACATGAAACATGCTTATACATGGCATAACATGAGACTTACTTATACATGGCATACTTCTTAGCATTCATGTACATAATGCATACTTATACATGACATGAATCGTAGCATACTTAAACATAATGCAATACTTATACATGATATACAACATGAGCATAAATACAAGCATAAAATATACTTACCTTGGCGCGATGCATAACATAGATGTATGAATGAGTCTAATGCATTTACTACATAAGGATGCTTAGTTTTGAAATTATACTTTTCAATGCTTAACATAACATTATTGGGGTCCCCTGGCTTGTACCACATACATACTTCTTAGCGCGCATCCCTAAGTAAATACGAGGTAGCTAGCCTCGACCTACTAGGGTAAGGACAGCATAGTCGGTAGTCCTCGAACCGGGGCGTTCTTAAGGTGCCCATCCCTGTTGCACAGCTTCGGTAGTGCCAGAACCGTGGACAGCATAGTCGGTAGTCCAGAACCGGGGCGTTCTTAAGGTACCCATCCCTTGGACCCTTAATTCGGTCCGGTACAAGCCTTATGCATGAAAATAAACATGCATGCTTCATTTTCATAATTGTCATTCATGCTTATCATTCATACTTATTTCTTATCATCGTTATGCCTTCATCATTCATACTTATCATTAAGGCATAACCATTATCTTTATTCATGCTTATCATTCTTCGTTCATAACATAGAACATACCTACATAATCATGTTTCTAGTCATAATCTTATTCGAGTTCATCAAATTTGCATGTTCATGATACATGATAACCATACACCTCATACATGATACGTTTCATCTAACATACATCATCCTAGCATTCATCATAAAACATGGATGACCAGCTACATATAGACTTAACACATACCACTAGGGTTCATAGCATTTATCATAAAACATATATATATATATCTTTATGAATCATAAATCCATTATAATCATTTATCAATATTCATGCATCATTATATTTATCATAATCTACTTCTACATCAATTACATGTATTTCATGGCATATAACTTAAATATTCATGATTTAAACATAACTTAACATCAAGCACATAAAGTCATGTTATATAACACATCAACTAGGATTCTAACAATATAACGATCCTTACATCATGCTCAATCATATACTAGTATCATAGTAACTTATAAACATTCATTCTTGAAACTTTAACCCAACCAAACCCCAAGCTTGGGGTCTTGGCCGAAAGCCCTAAGGACCAAGGTCCATGGAGAAATTTACCTAAATTATGATTAACATTCCTTACTATACATATCATGTCATGGAACCTCATTTGAACCCTTGATTAGACTTAACAATAAGTCTTTGGCCTAAAACCCAAGTTGGCCGAAAACCCTAGAAGGGTAACAAGCCCATGTAAGAGTTCATTTAACACCATTCTTACTCATAAGGTATCATAAAAATCATATTAATCATGCATGGAAGGGTTGGAGTTTCCCCTAGCCTCTTGACCTTGGTGTGGCTGAAACTTGTAAGGGTATCCTCCCCTAGAAAAATTCATGTAAGTCCCTATTTTCTTCCATACTATATCATAGTAAGACCCATTAAGCATTCTTGAGGGATTAAAATTAATCCCTAGCCTCACACTATAGGTGGCCGAACCCTAGAAGGGTTTTAGGGCCTCCAAAATTTCTCTAAATCTCAATCCATGCCTTACATATTATCATGAAACATTTAAGAGCACAAAAAGGAATTTACATCATCCCTAGGTCTAATCCAAAGGTCTTGGCCGAAAGTTCCATAAGCCCAAATCATGAATTTTCTTTCCAACATGTCATGTAAACAATATCTAAATCTTATCCAACATCAAGAACAATTATACCACAGGTGAGAAGGTTTTACCTTCCTTGATCTTGCTTACAAACTTTGAATAAAAGTTAACAAGAGAACCTTCTTCTCTCTAAACCTTCCTTAGTCCTTGTGTCCTTGTAGGGGCTTTAGATCTTCAAGATGGGGTCCTTGGTGGAACTTTTCTCAAGGGGGAGGGAACCTTGAAATTTCGGCCAAAGCAAGGAGGAGAAAGAAGAAAGGAAGAAGAGAAGGGAAGTTGTAACCACCTCTCTTATTTATACTTTTCTCTTGAAGAGACATGTCTCTTCACTTCCCTAGCTTTTAACAAGCATGTTCCTTCTTCTCTAACAAGACATATGGCTTGGTGCATTGGTTATGACATGATTAGTGCAACTAGGAGGTTCAAGGTTCAATCCTTGGTCCATGCACTAATTTTCTATTTTATTTCTAATTTATTTCCTATCATTTTCGAAAATTCCTAAAAATTTCCCCATAATTATGTTAATATTTTCCATTACAATCCATCTATTTTTTTATATAAATTTCTACCTAAAACCATTCATAATAATGGCACTAGAAAGCCCCTAAAAGGTCCCTTAGTACTTAGTCTCTCAATTAATTGAGAGAACCTTGGGTTTTTAGGCTAAGGTTCGTACTCATATTTCTAGATCCTACGGAAAATTTCCTAGACATGCTTAATATTTCCAAGAAATATTAGGAGAATTTTCCGGGTTGTTACATAAGATCATTTCTCGGGATCGATCACTCTGGCTGACTAAGACCCTTTCTCGGGATCGACCGCTAGGGCTAACTAAGACCCTTTCTCGGGATCGACCGCTAGGGCTAGCTAAGACCCTTGCTCGAGATCGATCGCTCAGGCTAGCAAAGAGCCTTGCTCGGGATCGATCACTCGGACTGGTTAAGACCCTTGCTCGGGATCGATCGCTCGGACTAGCTACGAGCCTTGTTCAATTATTCGATTTTTACTAGCCTTTTTCACAATCCAGTGGGTCGGGTCCCACTGTCTTTTGATTGCCTTGATTGGGCAGAGATGCTCATGCTCGGCCAATTTCGAGGTCGGCAAATACGTGGGAGCAAGCCCACTTATAACTCTTGTGAACGAGTCTGGACGTCACTCGGCTTACTCGACCGAGCGTGGTCAGCCACGCCCGACCGACACCATGGTCGGCGAGAGCATGGGAGCATGCCCACTTATAACTCGAGCGACCGAGAGTCTGGACACCACCCGACTTACCCGACCGAGCGTGGACAGCCACGCCCGACCGTCGTCGAGGTCGGTGGGTGCGTGGGAGCGTACTCACTTATAACTCGCCTGAGCGAGAGTCTCGACACCGCCTGACTTACCCGGCCGAGCGTGGACAGCCACGCCCGACCATCATCGAGGTCGGTGGGTGCGTGGGAGCATGCCCACTTATAACTCGCCTGCGAGAGAGTCTCGACACCGCCTGACTTACCCGACTGAGCTTGGATTGCCACGTCCGACCGTCGTCGAGGTCGGTGGGTGTGTGGGAGCATGCCCACTTATAACTCGCCTGAGTGAGAGTCTCGACGCCGCCACCCGACCGAGCATGGACAGCCATGCCCCACCGACGCAGACGGCGCCAAATTTGATCCTGTCGACAAGCGAAGAGGGCTCTCGCTCGGATGACTGGGTCGAATCGAGGTGACTCGAGTTGTGGCAGCGTGTGAGTCAGGGTCGGGCTTAAAGGCTAACAGGACAAAAGTGAGTCGGGGTCGGACTAGGAGGGGAACACAAGAGGTGGAGAAGAAAATTTCAACAGCAGGAACCCCCTTTCTGAAGCACCCAAGGGGCTTTATATAGGGGAGGAGGAAGCCTCCTGTCCTGTCAAGACTGTCTTGTCTCATTAAAAACTGACCTACTGACACACTGATCTTTTGGCAACCTTGGTCTGCCTGAGGGTCTGGCACAACCGCCTGACAGTTTGTCCAAGTTGTCATTTTCTGATCCTAATTAATGGTTGGTGCTCTGACAAGTCATGATTATAGCAGGTGTCTCTTCCTTATAATGGGAAGATTTGGGGGATCTCCTTGTTGTTGGGGGCTTGATAATAGTTAATCAGTTTGGGTAGTGTGGTCACTCAATCACTCGGGCTCGTCCTATCGAGAAGCTGTGAGCCTACCAAAGTCTGACTGACCGAGTGAAGACGGTCGGTCAGATAAGTTGGGCTTTTCGACTATCCATGTCTTAGGTACGGACCCATCGTCAATGAGATCCAACCATCCCGGTATGTATTGATCCGATTTGCTGACCGGGCAGGTCGGACCGCCCGAGCCCGACCGGACAGCCAGCCTGTGCAAGTTGCCTCTTAGAGCAGGGTGAATGACTCTGTTAGTAGGACGATTAAATCATCGGGTCGGGGAGTTCCTGACCGGACGTGCCCGACCGGGAGTGCCCAATCGAGCATTCCCTACCAGATGCTCCCGACCGGGGAGGGCCTGACCGGGCGTCCCCGACCGGGAGGACCACTATATATTTGACACCTCCCTTTGGCAAGGGAGCCTGGCACGTGTTTTTACCCCACCCGACAGAACCTTCTCGACTGGAGACGCCCGGATACCGCCAACCGGTCCCAGCACAAGTAACCTTCTCGACTGGAGCGTGCCCGACTATCTCAACCCTACCGGGCTTCCAATTAGCTCATAAAACTTACCCGACCGGATCATCATGATTTGTATAATTTTAGATGCTCTTTTAATTTTTACTCTAAATTATTCATCTTAATTAAAATGGTTAGACCTACTATATTGTAATATTAAAATATTTTTAACTTAATAAAAAATTTCTCTCTAAATTAAAAATTTGTAGATTAAATTTGTAGATTAAATTCATTTTAAAATATTGTAATATGTAATTTTAATTGGGTTTTTAATGCAAACTTTACTCACTCATTCGAATGGAAAATTTATTATTATATACCCATTTTCTTAAAAAAGAAAAATGTAAAGTGCACCTCATTATATATTTTATCCCTCCCTCTCATTCATGTCGTTTTAACAACTATCAATAATTACTGTATATAAAATTATAATCCTCAAATTATATTGTAACAGAAAAATAATTAATTATTCTTTAAATATTTATGATTCGATTCTTAACTATAGTAAATTTTACAAAAAAAAATTTCTCTAATGAGACGCGCAATCATGAGATAATAAGTTTCTAGATTGTCCATTGCGAACGCTTCCCTATTTACCTTGACATCGGGTGGGAAACTTCTATAGGGTTAAACCAATCACCTAGATTCGAAATTACCTAACTTAGTTAATCATTTTTTTTTATATATAGAAATTATCGAATAATTATTATAATATTTTTTTTATTTGGAAAGCTATTATAGTAATTAATTATTATAACATATAAAAATTATTCTATAACTACCGTAACATTTAACATCTAGTACAATTTTATTGTAGTATTATAACAGGTATGTAGTAATTTCTGTAACGGTTATTAAAATAATTTTAATTAATTTAAATAATTTTTATTAAATTAGTAAAAAAATACTTTGATAAAATAATATTTAAAATTTAATTACAAATTATAGCAGTTATTTGATAAGATGCTATAACATTAAAATAATTTATTTCACTTTAATCAAATTAAATTGAACTATAAATCTTAAACACGTCTAATTAACAACTACTGATAATTATTACAGCAACATTGACACAAATAAATATTTTAAAGATAAAATATTTAATATTTATAGACATTGACACGTCTAGCTAACTACGGATTTTTGTTAATTTATTTTATTTGACTATTTGTATAAATTTGAGTGCCCTTTTCATTTTTGCCGTGATTCTTAATAGTGGAAAAGGAAAGAGCAAAAAAAATTTTTCAAAAAAATGTAATCCGTTTTCTTTAAAATTATTATAATAATAATCGAACAAAACTATTATAATAATTGAAAAATGAATTTAACTAAATTAAAATAATTTTAATCAAATTTCCTGACATCCGCTTCACAAATTTAGAGAAGCGCGTCCAGTTATGAGGATGAAAGAGATTTCTATCCATTCGAACATAGTTAAACGAAAACGAAGATGACTTATAAGCACTATCATAATAAACCCTAAAATTCTTTATGACTTGATTGAGGGATACATCGTCGAGACGCGATAAGAGATTTTCCCCGATTAGTGGAAGGTTGCATCGCCTAGCCGCATATAGAAGCCGTCTAAGGAATCCTTCCGGACTACCCTTCTGATTTTCTCTTTGATCTGAATCTCCTCCAATGTCAAAACATGTGCAACACAATCCGATCCGATACCGACCGAACATGCGTGCTATCGGAAGATAGCCATCTCTGATTAAGGTATTGTAATATCCTATAGTGAATTCGGATGGGAATGAAGTGGAGTCATCGTATCGCCAATGTATGACCGCAACCTTAGCGGAGATGTTAACGCTGGTGCCCCAAAAGATGGCATCAGTCACCATGCACAATCTCTGCGCGTGAAGGAGGAGCAATCCCGAGTACCACTCGAGAAACAATCGTCCATAAGGTGTATTCCAAGAGCCATAATCTTTTGGGTTTCGTAGTAAGTCCCAATTATGAGCATCGACATTTTTTGCACAAGCATGTAGCGATGCCAACATATACTGCCGAGGAAAAAGAACAGATATTTATACTGTCGTCAGATAATAAAAAATCTATGGCGAAAAGTTAAACGTTTCGGTAGCTGACCTTGTCGTAACACTGAAACTCTGCTAGCTCAGCTGCAGCACTTACGGTAGTTAACTTCTCGGTAGGAAGAGAAGGATATCGAAGTTCACCTCCAGGTCCCATCCCAACTTGAACTTCCTAAGAAACACACAGTTAATGAAGTGAATTTATAGCCGACAAGTGAAAGATGTGAAACAAACTTACCGTTATCACGACTCCTAAAAAATCCCTGAAAGTATCTTTGAAACTCCTCATAAAATCTGAATAAGCTTGTAATGGCGACCGCCCTTTTAGAACGGGTAAAACATCGCATCCCAAAGAGAGATACTCCTTATTTCGTCTACCAAACCTGTCTGAGAAAGCCAAATCTGGCTGTGTTTCCATTTCTTCTAGTACCCATTGTGGTAGAGGTGACCTGTAAAAAGGAAAACCAACTTTAAAATCGCTCTCATTCAATCATTAAAAAAGATATATACAAAATCGCAAATGAATTTGCTTCAACAATTGATCGAATGGCACTTAAAGTTGAGGAAATTTCCAAAAGATGTACCTAACTTTCAAATTTCCCAAAGGGCACACCTGTTTCCTATTTTACACCTCCCGTCAACCACTATGATGTCGGATTTCAAAGAACAACGCCACACCACTATAGTACTGATTTTCAAAAATTAAAACCAGTGATGTTAATTTTTGAAATCCAACACCACAATGGTGTGGTACGCTCTTTGAAAGTCAACACCATAGTGGTTGGTAAGAGGGGTAAAATGAGAAACAAGTGCGCCTTTTAAGTAATCTGAAAGTTAGCTGCGCCTTTTGAGAATTCCCCAAACTTTAAGTATTGCCTTTGGTCATTTGTCGAACTTGGACATTTGCTACCATACAGAGACATACAACTGCAGCACTGAAATTTAAGCTCATTTCCATTTTAAGGTTAAACGATCATAATGTTTATTATTAAGAGTGCTAAATATTTCTCAAATTCTCATATGTTCAGTTCTCTACCTATCTGAAATCAAATAAATACTCTACTACTTTCCCTATCGCAGCCACTATTTGAGGCACAACAAAGAAGAAATTTTATGCGAAAGAACTTGGCAAAGGTAAAGGACAGCCTGGTGCATGACACTCCCACTAATGTGGTGTTCCAAGGAAGGATCTATGGTACGCAATCCTTTGCTTTTTAAGAGGTTGTTTCTGAAACTTGAACCCATGACCACACGGCAACAACTCTACCGTTGCACCAAGACTCCCTTTCTAACTTGACAAAGGTATAAATACAATATTGAATATTAATTTCTGCAATTGTCCTACTCATGTCAAAGTTCTGTGGCGTGGACAAAACATAGTTACTGTTCTTATGTGTTCCGAAAGAACAAGGAAACCTCGATGGCCAGCAAACAGAAAACTACAGGTAAGGAGTTCATCAAAACCTGTTCACACTAACAAGACTACTTAGATGTTGTTCAATGGTGTTAATTTTGTGCGAAAAATTCTACTCAGGAAATGTTTAGCGAATCAATCGACAGTCCGCATGTAATCATACATCAGAATGTTATATGTTTAGCGAAGATTAGCTCAGCATCAAACTGAATCATCTTGTTAGTTGCTACTCTCAACTAATAATCTTCTAAACCCGCGACTTTCAATAAGCAAATCTAGGTTCAGGAGTGTGACCTGAGGAAACTAATATCTCGATTTCATGAAGAAATCACAACCAAAAAAAATGTTGGTCGTGGATAATAGTCAAATTATTTTAGACCAACTTTCACGACTTGTATCAAACTTTTTTTTTTTTTTCATTCAGCAAAATGGCCTAGGCCACAATAGATTTCTTCAGGAACTGTGAAATGATGCAACCAAAGAATACTACTGTAGCATCTTTACGTAAGATAGACTGTTTTTACTATAGAAAATCAACGTTATAGAGCCTAATAAAGCAGAATGAGAAGTCAATGTAGTGTTGAGTTTGTACCTAGTTGTATTCAACCACATAATATGACTCAATGAGAAGACACCATACCGAGTTTCTACTTGGTTGTATGCAATATTTAAAAACCAGGCAAATCTCATAGAACCAATCTAACACCCAATTTAGTTAAACTCAAATAAATACATGAAAACATTTTGATTCAACTAACTAAAACATGGCTGAAACCACAACTGACAAACCAACTGTCATTACTTTGTTCTATTTCTTCTGCAAATGTATAAAAGGCAATCTGGTGTACAAAGCTCCCGCCAACGCAGAGTCTCGAGGAAGGGTTGGACTACATTGGGTCTATTGCCTTATCTTGATTCGAATTGAGGCTATTTCCGTGACTTGAATGACCACAAGATCACACAGCAACAACTTTACTATTGCGCCAAGGCTCCCCTTCTTCTACAAATGTTTAATTAAAAAAAAATGCAATGTTGATGAACACATGGACTTGGAGATAAGTTGAAAAAGAACTGAACCAAGATCTTCTTAGCCGAATGTACTATGAATAAGTATCGTCTACTAGGCAACGATTGGCTGGGTGGTTCACCGAAATGTGTATTTAGAACAATGAAAACCAATATGGCAAACCTAACTGGCCAAAACTTCTGTACAAATTCTCTTACGAATTACGATTCTTCCATGACAGGCATTTTCATGATCTTATTAAGGAAGTGTGTACATGAGGTTGGGACAAAAGAGGTGCATAAGATATAAAAAATAGATTTATATAATAAAGGGTGGGTGCACAAGATATAAATAACTGGCCGTAGGTACAAACCCTTCAAGAGAGTATCCTTGAAGTAGACATGCACAGAAGTTCGCTGTGAAGTTGCTTGTAAATGTGAGTTAGATTTCATTATAGTTCAGAAGGAATCAATAGAAGTACTAGGTTGCCTTTAACTATTAAAACAATAATCTAGTATTACTTTATATAGCAGTTCTTTGGATGTTAATTCTATGGAGTTCCCATGTAAAATCATAGCGTGATAATATTCTACACCGTGTGCAATTGTTCGTTACATCATTCAACCATACTTTAAACCATGTTAATTGGGATTTTTTTTTTTTACAATCAATGTATCAAATGAATTTTGAGCAGAAACCAATAGCCAATAAGGCACCCTCTATGTAGATCTTAGATGCCTTAGAGATTTTGATTCATTTATTTTGATTTATCAACTAGTGAATACTGAACAATATTTTTTCTTGCTTTACATTGACATGAAAATAATGTAAGTTTAGGATCTTCATAAATAATTAGCGAGGTTGGTCCTTATATCGGATATATTAGAGTTGTCATGATCCTATTGAGACTTATCTACAGTAATGAAGAATTTTACACAGTTACGTAAGTGGAGAAAACTCCTATGTTACTACATACAAGAATAACAACAACAATCAAATTTTATCCCACTAGGTGGGATCGACTATATGGATCCGCCATTGGGCTCTATCACCTGCTATATTATCGTTTATATTTAAATAAATTTTATCTTGCTTTATTGTTGCTAGCCTTATCTTTTTTTGGTCTTCCTATTCCATAGTAGTCGATTCCGGATCGCGGCACGGCCGACCTCAAAAATGCTATAGCGGTATAGCGGATAGCGGGATGACATCTATTTCGTAAAAATAAATGCAAATGTCACATTTTATACATAAGTACATAACACATATAAATGTTCAAATAAAAAAAAATCCACAATTAAACTCAATCATCTAATAATTTAAAGGCACATCATATTCATATCATACTCTAAAATCATCATCATATATTCATGTTAATGTATAAATAAGAGTCATAAGGCCAAGCAAAAAACAAAAAATAATAGTCAAAGCTAGTTCCCATTCCCAAAAGGCCAAAACTACTTAAGTTCTAGAAACTAACAGAAATGGGATAGCAAATGGGGTTTATTTTTACTAGACAAAATCATTTTTACCCCTCAGTCAATGGGCTAGGTCAAAACTGATGGTTGGCTGGCAAAAAACGGGCTGCTACGCGCGCGATAGCGGCCGCGACACCCCTCTATTAGCAGCCGCGACGACGCTATAGCGCCGCTATCGCGCGCTATTGATAACTCTGTCCTATTCCTCGTTTGATTTGCATATTTATCATAGTTTCATATCTCTCCTAACTGGGACATTTAGTGGTCTTCTAAGTAGATGTCAGTATCATCTTAAAAGTGTTCTAGTAGATGTCAGTATCATCTTAAAAGTGTCTCCCGGAATTTTCTCTCAATAGGTGCAACCCTAACTTTCTCTCTAATATTTTTATTTTTTTTCTATGTTACTTCATGATACATGAAAGTCTCAATAGTGACTTACCAAGTTGGTTGTCCAATTTTAACCTAAATCTGCTAACTCTAAAGTGGAAGTTTCATTCATGATAAGAATGTTAATATGCATTGACAATTTAAACAACTATTACTATATGATTCAAGTGAAAAAAAGTTCAGGACTATCAACCATCAATGACATATTGGGTATGAAAGTCATAATATCTAGGTCAACATAAATGAAGGAACATTCTTCACCTCCAAAACAGAGGCAAGAAACATTGTATTACAAACAATCCAAAATTATGAGGGAACTAGTTCCTTAGCATGGTAGTAAAAACAATTCATAATTTGACAGGAAAAATTGTAACAGAAGTAATACTTTAAAGTTAATGGTGATAGGCTAGTCTAAGCTTTAATAACCTCATCCACTCAGACAATAAAATTTAAATTTAAATTGAAATATCATAAATATCCCCTGCTTATGTTATAATCGTCTAAACTCAGCAACTTTCAATGCACCCAACAGTGGCCTCACCATCAAATGTGCGCTTTCCTTATAGTATGCCCTTGGCAGATTCAGGAGTAGGTATGCGGGCCTAATGCGAAAATTAGTAGAAGCCTACTTAGTTTATAACTAAACATAGAGCCAAAATGATTAAGTCAGGAGAGATGTAGCATATCTAGGTGCCTGGAATTATTCTCTCAATTAGTCCATAACTTCCAAATTGAGTTCTGTTCTTTTAGGTGTAAAAAACACAGAATTAAAGAACAAGGTATAACACTGTTCACTCACTTTGCCTCCACCACATCAAATAAGTTCTACTCTAAGTCAACCTATAGCCCATTAGCTCTAGAATATTTTCAGAGAGTATATAGAAGGAAGCTCGAGTGGAATTCACACATTAAAGGGAATTGTTGTCAAGAAGAAGAAGAACCAGAAGCACTAAGTTAAAGGTTTCTGATACTGTGACGATTTAGAACTAGATACACCTAACCTTGAAAATAACAATCAATCCAAGATACACGTTTCACTTAAATTGAGATTTCATGATGAAGTTGCTAGGACTACATTCTTGCAAATACAGGACAATATTCTCTTAGCAGCTGGGACTGCAGATGGATAGTGGAGTAGGCTAAGGCATACGACTTTTTCAGAAGACCAAGTCCCAAAAAGCCATCAGTTAGTTCGGCGTGGAAGAATTATCTACAGCTGAACCATGCATTCACACGATGGATGTTAGCACACAAGAGACTACCTACGAGGGACTGCCGGCCTTAACTTGACAAGGACACATGCATTCACATATTTTTCAAATGCGAAGCTATGGCAAAGGTATGGAGGAGGATCAAAGCATGGCTTTACATGCGCCAAGAGATGTCCACTTATGGGAGGATGCTCAAAGTCTTCAAGAGACATTATAAAGGAAGCCGTAGCTTAGTAAAGACACGGAGCCTTGCAATTTCATCCATGACTCATCATGAGTGGCTAGCTAGGAATAACTGCTTGTTTGAAGGGTTGAGCTTTGATGTAGAGAGTGGTTAGATTAGTACAAGTACATGTATATCGGTCCCTAATGCTTTATAGTACATTCTGACCTACATATATAAACATGCTCTATACAAAGAAGAAGATTTTATTATGAAGTAGGCTATAATTCTGAGAAAGCATATAGTATAAAGTAGTTCAATAAGCGAGGATAAGAAGAGAAATTAAGACCAGCCAGGATCTCCAGGCCCCGTCCCCCGCTGGTGAAAAGCCATGATCGCTCGCACTTTGAGACCGCAATTGTTCGCCAAAGTCACCAGATCCATGTAGCCGGCCCAGTCGTAGACTCGCGGGGCTTCCCTCTCCACGATCCCCCACCAGCACTCCAGAACGACCCCCTCAACCCCTGCCGACGCGAGCGCGAGGAGCGACGCCCACATCGTCTTCTTGCGCGCCATCTTCCCCGACAGCCCGACGGCGTCGTGCGGGAGCGTGACGAAGACCGGCGCCCCCTCGCCGGATCGAGGGGGCGGGGGATGCGCGTACTGGACTTCGTATTCCCCTCCCCCGGAGGAGGAGGAAGAGGAGGACGAGGAGGAGGATCCCTCGAGGGATTCGTTTGCGCCGGACAAGGAGGGCTTCAAGGAGTGGAGCCGCGAGGAGACGAGGCGGAGAGGGGAGAGCAGGCGCTGACCGGAAAACAAGCAGAGGCGCGGCGGGACCTCGAGCGAGGAGGAAACTCGGGGGCGGGCTGCGGAGACCCCGCACGCGACGCCCCACGGCGGCGGGGGCGAAGCGGAGATCGCGGCCATTCGAGGCGGTTTCGAGCTGTGGAAACTCGGCTCTGGCTCTGGCTCTGCTCTGGCTCTGACCTTGGCCAGCAACAAGGAAATTTATTTATATGCGACTGCTTTTTTATAGGTATACATTATCGTAGCTGACACGATTATCAAAAGTTTATCGTTCCAAATGAATTTCAAATTAAGTCACTGAGTATCATTCTATTTTTGGTCGACTTCGATTTCGGTGATTGATCCTTCTAAATCGGCAACTCCATTCGGATAATTATCGAAATTCTATGAATTGTCTTTTTTTTTCCTTTCCTAAAATGAATTGTCTTTGTTTTATTGCTTTTTTTAAAAAACAGTTTTTATTGAAACTTTAATTAAATTTTCAAGGTGGTTGAATTTGTGAGTTAAAATTAATAATTGTTATTGCTTTTAATAAAATATTTTTCTCATTCTTAATAAAATTATATGATATTTGGAATGAGTATAAAAAATGGATTAAATTGAATTAACAAATAGAATCGATCAAAATTGAGAGTTCGGTTAAATTAATTTTGTAAAAAGATAGCATTTTTTTATTATATTGATTTGATTTCGATTTTAAAAATTTATTAACGGAGTAAATTTACTATTTAATATTTTTTTGTTAAAAGAAAATTCTATTTTTTAAAAAAATCGGCCACGTCGTTTCTATTGATAATTATCCAAATTTTATAAATTATATATTTTTTTAAAAAATATAATTATCGAAAAATCTATATATATATATATATATATATGTATCAGTTTTTTTTGTGTGTAAAAGACTCTTTGTTTGTGGATTAAAATTAATAATTTTGTTGTTTTTATAAAAAAAAAATCTTCATTTTTTGATAAAATTAATTTAAATTAGTATTTTTTAAAAGATTACAGTTTTTTCGATTTATTCAATTTATTTTAAAATTTACATATTGATTAATAGACTAAATAATTAATTCGATAATTAACTGGATTAATCAACTAATTGAATAATTCGGGAACCAACCGAATTCTTTGATTTTATATCAGTTTGCTATGGTACAATTTAGTCAATTAGATGTGTAAAAAAAACATTAATCACTTTTAATTTGTTCGTGGATTCGATTTTCACCCCTATTCATCATCAAAAATGATTCCAATCAGTTATTATCTTTCTTTTTTTTTTATGTTCAATGTTATAAATGTAATTTTAATATGAACTAATTTTAATTTGTAAATATTTAAAATTAAATTTGTTAGGTTTTTCAAAATGATACTATTTATTTATTTTTGTAAAAAAAATTATATTTTAAAAAAATCGGCCACGTTGTTTCTGGATAATTATCAAAATTCTATAAATTATCTTTTTTTTCCCTCTAAAATGGAATTAAGGAAAAATCCAAACAAAAAACAAAATTTTTTTCTATTTTTCATTTTTGTTTGTGTGTGAAAAATGCTCCATTTTATTGATTTAATGGAAAATTCAATTCTGATCTATTTTATTTTTATTGAAATTTTAATTAAAGTTTGAATTTGAGTGTTAGAATTAATAATTTTTGATGTTTTTAATAAAAGATTTTACTCCATCTTCATAAAATTATACGATACTTTAACCGAATTAACCGATCAATCTGGAAGTTTTAACTTAAAAAACAATTTTAAAATTAGTCAGGGTATACCTATTTCATATCAGTTCGACCTATTTAAATCGAAAACTTTTTTTAAAATATAAATTAAAGTCTTGGATGATCTCAGACAAGTCCACGACACAGATAAAGCTTATTTTATTAAAAAAAAAATCATATATGCACTATTCGTTAAGCAGGAGAGAATCCTAATTTATATATATATATATATATATATATATATGATGATCCAGTCAGCAGATAAATTGAATTTGGGATGACCGATTCGGTCCCACGAAAATTTTCCACCTGGGGTGAGAGTCCTAATTTAAAGTCAACATTAGTGGTGTCCTTATTAAATTTAATTCTGAAATTAGTTTTTTTAAATATTGTTTTTTATTTATACGGTTCGATTTTAAAATTCACAAATTGAAATATCATCAATTATTATATTATAAATAATCGACTAATCAGTTAATTCTATAACTAATTAAATTTATTAATTTTATATCGATTCGGTTTGTTCGATTTTGATGATAAAATTTAATCGGTTTGATTTGTCAAAAAAATTGATTTAATCAATTTTAATTTATTTGATCTCGTCGGTTCGATTTTAAACTGATTGCTCATCCCTATATACTATTGGTGCTGGGTGTACAATATATAACCCAGAGTTTTAATTATTGCTAAAATTAAAATTAGATACTTGATAGGTGTTAAAAGTCTTGGTTATGAACTAGGCAGGGACTTAATCTTAGTGGATCTATGCATCTAAAGTCCTAATGGGGAATCAGACATGAGCTAAGTCTTGGTTGAAAATTAAGCAACAAATTTCTAGCTGGAAGCTTGGTTACTCGAGTTCAAGTGATTAAGGTTTGACAGATAAATTCTTAAGTGGAGGGTAGGTGAGTGGTGACTCAAGTCATGTAATTAAGGTTTAATAGACAAATTCTTAGCTGGATGTTAGATAACTCAAGTCCAAATGATTAAGGTTTGAAAAATAAAATTCTTAGCTGGAGGCTAGGTGAATCAAGTCCAAGTGTATAAAATCAACTGGAAGTTGATTGTTTGGCAAAAAAAAGTCCAAGTATGTGGAATCAACTGAAAACTGATTGCTTGGCAAAATCGAACTATTTTTATATGTAAAATCTAGTTAAGTAAGTGTAGGTAACTTCACATTCTAAATCATACTTATTACATGTAATAACTGTAGGGAAGGATATTAGATGGTCCTAGGAAACCGGATGGAATTTAGGGGTGACTGATTGGTGATAACTCTCGATGAAGGGATTTCGGAGGGGTAACTATTGGTGTTGTGGCTTGCACTTCATTTCTGATCGGCAACACCTAAAATAACCATTTCTATTTGTTTTAGTATTGCTTTATTTGTTTTATTATGCTTAAACTTTTTAGATTCTTTCTCTTTAAGGTTTCTCAATGTAAGAGAAATTAGAAATAAGAATCACATTTTATATCTGCTATGTGTCTATACTTCTGGTTTGATTGATCAACTTGCATACTTAAACTGTTAGCTAAATCCATTGCATGTTTTATTGCCTTTGTCATACTTGATTGAATCAGTTATTTATTTCCGTTGTGCTTACTTTGATTGATTCAACTGCTTTAATTACTATCTGTTCATTATTTTGATTCATAAAGCTATTCACGCACCTCTAGAGTCAATTTCGATCCTACAATTTGGTATTAGAGCGAGTTGAGATGATAGAAACTATAAAAGCTTAGATAGTTGCATGTCTATGTTGGGGTTCTCTACCTGGTGCATCTAGTCAAGTGGAACTAGCAGATGTTATCTCACCCCACTCTAAACTAGTTAGACCAAGACATTGTATTAAAATTGATTTAGCTCTTATTTCTTAAAAAGATATTGTTTAAAGAAGTGATTGTTGTTCTGATACTCAAGAAAACCCCTGTGTCTTATCACGACCTAGAAGTTAAATTTTGAAACTCTTGTTAAATTCACCCAAAGCAAAACATGAATCTAACAGGACAAACTTTGCACTCTGAATCAAGAGCAAACAAATTAAATCAATCTAATAATCCAAGTCTAGCCCCTACCTAAATCTAAATCCTAATTACAACAATATCAAACTCATATTCTATTCTAAGCCTTAATATAATTGAACAAACACTTGCTTGCATATATATCTTTACAGAATGAATTCAGCACAACCCATTTGTCGCTTTTCAATGGTGACAATTTCCCCTATTGGAACAATATAATGAAATACTATCTGATAAATAATATAGAAAATTATCTTATTATCATGATGTATTTTAAGTTGCCAAGAACTCCAAATGTCACCCTAGTTCTTTTTGAAAACTGGATAAATGAAGAGAAGAAAAAGGCTCAAGACAATGCTAGTGCCACAACTATATTGCAGTGCAGGCTAACATATGAATAACTAGACAAACGAAGATAAGAAAAAGGCTCAAGCCAATGCTAGTGCCACAACTATATTGCAGTGCAGGCTAACACAAGAATAATTAGCCAAAGTCGGCCAATTCAACAACATTAATCATCTTTGGGAGATACTTGAACTACATAAAAGTTTAGTTGACTCAATAACTGCTAAGAAGGATCTATTATTAAGTCAGCTTTAAAACATCCAAATGAAAAAGAATGAAACAGTAAGACAACTACACATCCACTTTAATGAGATATTAAATGGTAACCATGCAATTGGTGAATAGGTAGACAACCACGACTTGATCAAGTATACACTTAAGACATTTCTAAGGATCACTTTATGTGTATCAATGGTTGATGCAAACAAAGTATCTAAGTGTTGGTGCAATCTTGGGTAGGTCATGGTTGACCTAATTTGACTAGGCTCGGGTGAGCTTAAGTCTGGTAAGCTTGGTGAGCTTAAGTTTGGATTTTTCGATGTTTGATAATGATGTTTGAATGTCGTATGATGTCAAATGGGTCAAGGTTGACTGGAGACTTGACTAGGTAAAGTCCAGGTAGATCGGGGAGATCGCACGCTGGCATGGACAAAGACCTAGTGGGACTAGGTGAAGTCCAGGTGGATCGGGGAGTATCGCACGCTGGCATGGAAAAAGACCTAGTGGGACTAGGCACACCTAGTGGGACTAGGTGAAGTCCAGGTGGATCGGGGAGATCGCACGCTGGTATGGAAAAAGACCTAGTGGGACTAGGCACACCTAGTAGGACTAGGTAAAGTCCAGGTGAATCGGGGAGATCGCACGCTAGCAAGGTGGAAGTCTACCAAGAGACTAGACCTAACTCGAGGGTTAGGCAGACCTGGTTGGGAATCAGGTTAGGTCCTAGTTGAGAACTAGGCAGGAGAAATCCAGGTTGGTCAAAGGGATTGACCGTGAACACAAGTTAGGTTGGACTCAATCGATTGGGAGATCGATTGGGTTGTTGTCTCGCGAGAACAAAAAGAATCTTAATCAATTGGGTAATTGATTAAGAAGGGGCTTAATCAATGTAACACCCCAAATTTCCCTCTCTAGCGATATAATAATGGAACATGTGGCCAAGAATAATATTATGAATTTAGTGGGAAAAGTTGTGAATAAAGAAATGTTAGACATTATCTTGACACGTAGTAGATGTGTGATAATTATGCTTATGTATTATATTTAATGTTATGTTTAATATCCTGCACATGTATGAATGAATAATGATATGCATATGCGTATGTATGAATTAAATAAGTAGCATTTTCTAGGTGGGCTTTGGTTATGCGGGCTTGAGAAAAAAATAATAAAAGGAAGAGAAAGCAAAAAGAAGAGGAGGTGCCAAGGATTGAACCTTGGTCCTCAAAGAAAAGCAAAGCCTTAAGAATGCATATGTAACCAATTCACCTAGCAGGAGAGTGCTATTAGGAGGAGATGAGAAATTGTAGATGAATAGAAAATAAGTAAAGAGACACATGAAAATGAAGAGGCACCATTGAAAGGGGTGGTTACCTTTTCACTCCCTATAAAAGAGCATGGGAAAAAAATGCCCAAGGCATTTTCGGCCACAAGCCTCCACTCTCTTCTCACCAAGTAATTTCCCCTCTTCCTCCTCTCCCTCACCGAGACCTAGGGTCTCCTTGCAGCCCAAAACCGAGCCTCACATCCTTGAGGAACCGGAAGAAGAGAAGAAGAAGAACAAGAGGAGTACTAAGCCTAGGAGCCCCCTTTTCCTCTCCAAAGTCTAGAACACCTTTTGGATTTTTTTAGCGCAAGAGGTAAGACTCCCTCACCTGCAACATAATAGCCTTGAATATGTATTTATGATCCCTTATGTTTGCTTGTGATGTTGTGTGGAAAGAATGGAAGAAAAGCCATGTTGTGTGTTTCGGCCAAGGGAGGTTTTCTCCTCTTTTGTTATGCTTAAGTTTAGATGATGATTCTACATGCTTATTGTTATCTTCTTATAGTAGATGAATGATGAATACATGATGTTTGAATGCCTTTCATGATGTAAAGGACCTAGAACCTCTCGACCAAGTAGTGGAGATGGGTAGATGCATGTGTATGGACTAGGGCTTGATCTTATGTGAATTTCCCCTAGCTTACGTAATGTTTTAGGTCAAGAAAGTTGTGGAATCTATGCCTTATTAACTCTGTGAATTTCGGCCAACAACTAGATTTAGGGCTAAAATAGATCCAAACAACAAATCATGTACCTAAACTAATGTTTAATGAAATCTAGACTACCCTTGTACTAGTAAATGATCTCTTATGCATTTGCTCCCATGTTACATGAATTTTTATGCTATAATACCCTAGATATGAATTTCGGCCAGCATCTAGATTGAGGGCTAAAATAGGTCCAAACTACAAATCATGTGCCTAAACTAATGTTTAATGAAGTTTAGACTACCCTTGTACTTGTAAATGATCTCTTGTGTGAAGTGTGCACTTATTTCAATGTTATATGAATTTTATACTATGAAACCCTATCTATAAAGTTTCAGCCAGCATGTATTAAGATAGGAAAAGAAAGGTAAAACCAATGTGTTTCCTTGATTAAGACAAATATGTTACATGAATGATGTGTTGATAAGACTAGCATGATGTTTGCTTCATTCGCATGTGTTTAAAGAAAGGTCCTACATTGTCATGCTATTTATGTGAATGATTGTGCCATTAAAGTGTACCTATACTCATGAATGATTGAATGTCTATAGTACATTCATTATGAAAGAAAGAAAAATGAAAGAATGCATGTATGTATTTTACTTTAAAGTATGGCTTATACCGGATCTTGAAAAAGATCCACGGTTCTGGACTACCGAAGCTGTCCCTAGGTTGAAAGAAAGTAGGCCTAGTAACCCTAGTAGGTCGAGACTAGATACCTCGCATCTTTTTAGGGATGCGCACAAAGAAAGAATGGGTACAAGCCGGGGACCCCAATAAAGATGATGTATGCTTATGTTAAAGTATTACTTATTATGTTTTCTAAAGAGCATCCTAAATATTTTTGCAAATCATATGTTTATGTTTGTATGCATTCATGTACCTTACGTGCCTTATGAGTTTTATGCTATACATGAATGTTATATGCCTTTCAAATATACGCGACATGTGGATTTAGTGAGTAGGAAAGAGCTTACTAAGTTTCGTATTTATATTTGATTGCTTATGTTGCAGATCAACATAGAAATTACTAAAGGAAAGGGAAGCTGCAGGAAGGGCTTGTGTGTGTGGTGGTGACTTGGCTGATCAATCCATTTTAGTGCCATTATAGACTTAGCACTTATCATTATAAGAAAACACGTTTTATCACCTTATACTTGATACTTGTTAGCTCTTTTGAAGTTTATTTAAGGCTTGGATGCTACTAGATGCTATATGACCTTTATACCTTGTTGCATGTGTTATAGTTATGTTTTATTTCTGCTGCAATGCTTTAGATTCATATGCAATAATATACGTAAGTTAAGTAGGAGAAGGTAACGCGCCGCCTTAACGGTAACGGGCGGGCGTTACAATTAATTGGGTAATTGATTAAGAAGGATCTTAATCAATTGGGTAATTGATTAAGAAGGACCATAATCGATTGGGTAATCGATTAAGAGAGTTTTGTTGTGGGAACAGAGAGGACCTTAATCAATTGGGTAATTGATTAAGAAGAACCGTAATCGATTAGGTAATCGATTAAGAGAGTTTTATTTCGAGAACAGAAGGTGGCTTAATCGATTGGGTAATCAATTTAACATTCCCTTAATCGATTGGTCAATCGATTAAGGGCAGTCTTAATCGATTGGCTAATCGATTAAGGTTTGAAAAATAGCCGTTAAACGACTAGATCTGACGTGGTAATCGATTGAGTAATCGATTGGGAAACCCTAGGCGTCGAGTATATAGGGCTTTTCACGCAGGTTGAAGCGACATCTCTTCTCCCCTTCTTCTCCTTCATCAGTGTCATTTCAAGGGAAGCCTTGGAGGATATTCCTGTTGCTTTTCCAAGGCTCTAGAGGCAATCACAAGCTTGAAGATAGCAAGGAAAGCAAAGCTTGAGCTTATCATTGTAAATCTTGTAAGATTTCATTTTGTATTTGCTTAAATTCTTGTTGTATCTTTGTGAAAGCTTGTAAGAGGTTTCTCCACCTCAAGAAGGAGATCTTTCATAGTGTATGAGAGAGTAAGGAGAGTGGATCCTTGAATTAGTCACCCGTCCGGGGTGGATACCAAGTAAATCCTTAGTGTTAGCGTTTACTCGAGTCTTCCGTCGCGACAAATCATCACGGAGTAAATCGGAACTAATCACCCCCCCTCTAGCTCGTCTATCGGTCCCAACAAGTGGTATCAAAGCAAGGTTGCTCTTCTTTGGACTCATCGCTAAGAGCGCAAGAGCTAGAGGAAGTAGAAGAAGTTGGAAGAAACCCTAATTTCAAGAAGTCATCATCAAGAGGGTTCAACTTCAAAAATGGAGTTTGGCTACGACACTCGGGCACCTCCACCATTCGACAAGGCAAATTTCAATCTTTGGAAGTCAAAGATTGAAAATTACTTCATGATGGAGATAGAGCAATGGTTTGCTCTAATGGAGGGTTTTGAAGCTCCAACAAGCACCAAAGCAAAGTTTCTCAAGAAAAGCAAATGGAATGATTGGAGAATTTTTTGCCGAGCAACATCTTGGACAAGATTGGAGAATTCAAAGATGCCAAAGAGCTTTGGAGCAAATTGACACAACTTCATGAAGATCCCTCCACCGTACCAAATCAAGACAAATCCGAAGAGGGAGATTCATCGAAGGAAGAAGATTCGGAAGTTGAGAGATGCTCAACATCCAAAGATGAAGTCCAAGAAGCCTCCACTTCAAGGATTGAGGGGGAGCAAAATGTGCCATTGGCATCGGATCAAAGAAAAGCTTCAACATCATCATCCGAGGTCAATAAAGAAGAAGAAGAATCGAGTGTCACCTCTACACCCCATGAAGGTATAAAAATTTCATGTTGTAAAAATAAAAATCATATCATTTGTTTTGAGTGTAAGGAAAAAGGGCACTACAAGAGTAAGTGTCCCAAGTTGGTCAAGAAAAAAGTGCAAGTGGCACTCAAGACCAAGGAGAAGACAAAGAAGGTCGGCCCCAAAGAAAAGAAGGATAAGAAGCACATTGTGTGCTTCTCATGTAAACAAAAGGGACATTATCGAAATCAATGTCCAAAGGAGAAGGATCCGACCAAAACAAAGCGAAGGAGCTCAAATCAAGGGGGAGCCTCTAAGATTAAGACTAGGGTACCATTAGGTAATGGTACTTATTTTCCTCATGATAATATGCATGCTAAAAATAAATATTATCATTTTAATGTAATTTATCATGAACATAGGAGACATGAGAAACCTAAGGAAAACTATAGAGCGTTCCATGCTAGGACTACCATACTAAGGATAGGGAGCAAAATAGAACTTTCCACGGTAGACCTACCCAATACAAGGCCAAGAAGAACAATCACCAAGGCTATGTTAGAAAACCAAGCCTTGATGAGGTAATGATTGAAAATCAAGTTTTGAGGTCAAAACTTGATAAATTGGAAAAATCTCTTAAGAAAATAGAAAATCTATTTAAGGGATCAAAAATTCAAAACCTAGATTTAGGAAATCAAGGATCCTCTAGGAGCAAGAAAGGTTTGGGGTACAAACCTAAAACTAAGGATGATGGTTCATCCTATCATAGAGTTCCATATAGATATGGAACTCAATCTAGGGCAAGAAGTTAAGTCAAGGCCATAAGGGAAGCCATCCCTACAGTTGACCAAGACAAGACTAACATGACTAAGGCTTCGGAGAAGCCTAGAAAAGTCATTAGGAAGGTATCAAGGGAAGTTATCCCTAGTGAATACCTAGAACACCCAAGGAGCGCCAATAGATTTTGGGTTCCTAAGAGTATGTTTGCCACACCCTAGATAGGTCTAGGGCGTGTCAACTCAAATTGGAAGGGTAGTTAACCTAACCTTGATGAAGTTGACACTTTGGGACTTTTTCAAGGAGTTACTACCCTTGAAAATGAAGGAATCAATTGTTTACTCTAGGAGGAGTAAATTTGTGTGTCAAACTATAGTTTTGAAAGATTGAACTCAATAAAGTTGATACAACTAGGTTAGAATCCAAAGATAGGCCAAGTTGAGTGGTTTTTGGCATTATCTTGGAAGTTAGGGGCAAAGTTAGTATTATCAATGGCTTAGCGATGAGTTATTTATACTTAGATAGGAAATCTAGGTATTTTCTTTTGTGCTACTATGCCATGTTTTGTGTGCCCTATCACATGCCATGACATCATAATCCATCATTTATATTTATTATGAAAATATTACATGTTATGTTATACATGCATCATCTAGTTATAATATTAATTAAATTCTTATATGATGCATGTCATAGTCATTATCATACATTAAGTCAATTTTTATTGAAATTAAGGACATTGGCATTAATTGACATCCTAGGTGGATGATCAAAGTTTATAATGCCTAGGTAGAAATGCATGAACCCTTAGTTTAGGGAGAACATGACTTTCACATCTCACTAAAATCATAAGTTGACTTATATGTGTTTGGAGACACACTAGATACAAGTGAGGTGTTAGGAATATGAATATAAATGAACTCCAATCATTGGGAAAGCTAATGTACAAGTCATGTGCATTTAGCCCAAGGAACATGGTTGAAAATTATTTTTGAAATCTATTTCAAAACTATCTTGGAAAACCTTAGTGAAGGATATCTTTTGATAGAACTCATCATTGATGAATTGGATACAAAATAGAGTGAAACATTGAAATATCTCAATGGTTTCAAATGTTGTATCAATCTTTGAAAAAAGGGGTTATTTTCATTTAAAATTATTTTTCCTTGATAGTATATGTAATAAATAATGTCTACACAAAATTTTAGGATTCTTCAAATTTTATAGAATTATCTAGGGGTTTCTGAAATTCAGACTGAAATTATTTTCAGAAATCAGAAACTCTCAATCGATCAGGTGATCGATTAGGACAGTACCCAATCGATTGGGAGATCCTATCTGTGAGCACAGAAGCTCGTGTAATCGATCCGTTGATCGATTAAGGGCAGCCGTAATCGATCAGTTGATCGATTAAGGCATAGCCTAATCGATTGGTTCCCACACCAATCGATTGGTGAGACTGAAACTGTCTGTTTTCAGTCCAATAACCCAATTTTGAGTAACCTAACAATTCCTAAACCCTTGAATTACTTTCATAAGTATATTTGGGTAAATTTCATTGTGAAATCAAAAGAGGGATAGTTTTGGTGAAAACTATAGGGTTAAGGAGAGGTTCTGGTTCAAGTATTGAATCTCAAAATCTCATAACCTCGAGTTGAAATTTTCTAAAGTTTTAGGAACTCAAAAATCATTGTTGGTGTAATGATGGAGGGTTAGAGCATGTTTTGAGGGAGAGGTCTTCCTTAAAAGCATGAGTGTGAATTTTTATTTTTGGGATAAGTGAAAGAATGAAGATTGGAAATCTTCATTATGATGAATGCTCAAGGATGAGCATGGGTTCAAATGGAAGGTATGGGATTTTCATTGGGCATGCCTTTGACCACATAGACTCTCGGGGAATGTTTTTGATGTGTGTCAAAGGGGGAGAGATTGAAAGGCTAATAGAGATTAGTCTTTCGCAAACATATTGCCAAACATCAAAAAGGGGGAGATTGTTGGTGCAATCTTGGGTAGGTCATGGTTGACCTAGTTTGACTAGGCTCGGGTGAGCTTAAGTCTGGTAAGCTTGGCGAGCTTAAGTTTGGATGTTTCGATGTTTGATAATGATGTTTAAATGTCGTATGATGTCAAGTGAGTCAAGGTTGACTGGAGACTTGACTAGGTAAAGTCCAGGTGGATCGGGGAGATCGCACACTGACATGGAAAAAGACCTAGTGGGACTAGGCACATCTAGTGGGACTAGGTAAAGTCCAGGTGGATCGGGGAGATCGCATGCATGCAAGGTGGAAGTTTACCAAGAGACTAGACCTAACTCGAGGGTTAGGAAGACCTGGTTGGGAATCAGGTTAGGTCCTAGTTGAGAACTAGGCAAGAGAAATCCAGGTTGGTCAAAGGGGTTGACCGTGAACACAAGTTAGGTTGGACTCAATTGATTGGGAGATCGATTGGGTTGTTGTCTTGCGAGAACAAAAAGAATCTTAATCAATTGGATAATTGATTAAGAAGGGGCTTACTCAATTGGGTAATTGATTAAGAAGGATCTTAATCAATTGGGTAATTGATTAAGAAGGATCGTAATCGATTAAGAGAGTTTTGTTGTGGGAACAGAGAGGACCTTAATCAATTGGGTAATTGATTAAGAAGGATCGGAATCGATTAGGTAATCGATTAAGAGAGTTTTGTTACGAGAACAGAAGGTGGCTAAATCGATTAGGTAATCGATTAAACCTTCCCTTAATCGATTGGTCAATCGATTAAGGGTAGTCTTAATCGATTGTCTAATTGATTAAGGTTTGAAAAATAGCCGTTAAACGGCTAGATCTGACGTGGTAGTCGATTGGGTAATCGATTGGGAAACCCTAGGCGTCGAGTATATAGGGCTTTTCACGCAGGTTGAAGCGGCATCTCTTCTCCCCTTCTTCTCCTTCATCAGTGCCATTTCAAGGGAAGCCTTGGAGGATATTGCTACTGCATTTCCAAGGTTCTAGAGGCAATCACAAGCTTGAAGATAGCAAGGAAAGCAAAGCTTGAGCTTATCATTGTAAATCTTGTAAGATTTCATTTTGTATTTGCTTAGATTCTTGTTGTATCTTTGTGAAAGCTTGTAAGAGGTTTCTCCACCTCAAGAAGGAGATCTTTCATAGTGTATGAGAGAGTGAGGAGAGTGGATCCTTGGATTAGTCACCCGTCCGGGGTGGATACCAAGTAAATCCTTAGTGTTAGCGTTTGCTCGAGTTTTCCGTCGCGACAAATCATCACGGAGCAAATCGGAGCTAATCACCCCCTCTAGCTCATCTATCGGTCCCAACACTAAGGACTTATCTATTATTAAATTGGATGCATTCTTTTGCGATTTTGAACTACATGAACAAATCTTTTAAAAAGAGAAGGTTATAACTTTGATTGCATGTAAATCTAAACCAAGATCCAAACCCAAGGAAGAAATTGAATCAGAATTTGTACTCTAATCAACATCCAACAAAGACGATCTAGTTAAAAAGATAATCTAACTGAAGAAATTATCTCGAAGATTTGTGAAGAAGGATATCTCGTACAAGGATCTAGCAAATGCTCAATGCTTCAAATACAAGAAAAAGGGCACTTCAGAAACAACTGCCCCTTATTAGAAAAGAAAGAGTATGAACCTAAAAATTAAAAAGAAAAAGAAAAAAGAAGATGGTATTGAAGGCAATTTGGGATGAGTCATCATTCAAATCTGAATCAGACTCATATCATGTCAACCTATTAGCACTAATGGTGATCCAAGAAGATTCATGTTCAGAGTTTGAATTAGAATACAACTCAACATCAGACTCAAGTCAGATTATCGACTCAGATGAGTCAACTGATGAGGTAACAAATCCAATTACTGAAAAGTTATATACTACTGGTACATATTTGACTAAAACTCTAGCTAAATACAAGTCCAAAGTTAAGACTTTCCTTAAGGAGGTCAAAAACCTTAAGGAAAGGACTGACTCACCGACTCAGATTAGTCAAGTTAGAACTTCAACTCAAGTGTCAAAACCTGAGGAAGAGAATTCTGATTCGAAGCAAGTTAGTGAGTTAAAAACTACCTTAAGCAAGTCTACGCGTGGGTCAAAATATTTGAACATGATGACTGAGACTAGACATGCTACTTACAACAAGACTGGACTTAGGTTTTGCTCAAATCTAAACCATGTTTCTTATCTTACCTTGCTCAAATCACGACTAGACTAGATTGCTTGAGTTCCAAATCATGCTTAGTTAATCAACTAGAAAATAACTTCTATTAGGTACCCAAACAGCATATTCATGTGATAAATGATGACGCTTTCTATTCAAACCCAATTGCAAAATTGAAATATGTTAGAGCTCTAACTTAGGGCGAGCTAAACTTTTGAACTGTTAGACTAGGATCATTTCAAATAATATTTTCATGTTTATTGCTTTCAAAATATGATTTCAAAATTATAATATTTTATCTTTATAAAAATATTATTTTATTTCTTTTCATGTATAAATATTAAATGGATTTAGTCTAGGCCTTACCGTAGACAACATGTACCAATAGATCTAGATTGCCTATATCTCACAAAACACATTGAGAGAAAACTTGCTTGTGTTTTTGAAATATAAAATGGTGTGAGATGTTTAGGGTTGCAACCTCTAAATTCAAAATGCTGATATCAATACTGCATTAATGAATTGGGGCTAAAATCTTTTAAAATTGATCAAGTTAGAAAATTTTCACATATTTAACAGCTTAGTTTTGTATGACTAAGCTAGAAAATATTATCTAACTTGATTAACCAATTGAAAGCTCCCATCTTATAGATAGTCAAGCTAAAAAACAAGATGGGCATTTTAAAAAAGATTTTAAAAATTTTATTTTGATAAAAACTTAGATATTTTTATGTTTTCATCTTGTTTTGAATTTTTATAACTTGCACTCGATATTTAACTTATGACCCTAAGACATGATTGAAAAATTTAGCCAGAAATACTAAAAAGATAGTCAACATCATTGACTCCCGGTCGCCTAGACAGGTTTATGGGCGACCGGTAACGAACCATCATAACTTAAATTGCATTTAGCATGTTAGGTGAAAAGTCGATATACGGTCGACCCTAGCCGTATAAGGACGTGCACATGACATTGAACGGGCACCCTTGATTTTACGTACCTTGTCTACCGTATACCCCTACGGGGCAGTCACCGCAAACTCATCCAAATTCATCCCTCTTCTCTTCCAAACTCTTTTTCAACCTGTTTTCAAGTCTGTTTTCAACTTCTGTCTTGAGATCGAGTATACTTCCTAATCATCATGCCTCGGTAACATTTTTCTTCCTAATTTTTTGTTTCTATTTACGCATATATTTTCTCTTATTTGTTTATTATAAATATTGTTAGACAAAAATGTAGAGCTACTGAGGTTAGTACTTCTGAGCATCCTACAGATGACTTGAGATTTTCATCTGAGGACTCTAGACGTAGATTTCATTAGTATACATATTTATACCTATGCATTCTAGATTCCTTGGTAGGAATTTTTTCACAGACCATTGTCCTGACATTCTAAAGATCATTGATTAATAGGGTCTCTCAACATTTATTTATTGCAACCAAGCAATAAATATCGATTTGTGTGACGAGTTCTAAAATAACATGGATAAGGTAGATGATTTTACCTTTGCTTCTAGAGTTGGAGGTTGTGACATCATCTTCACACCTAATTTTATAAGAGATTGACTTGAGTTACGTTCCTCACCTCCACGTTCTATTGTTTTCCTTGCCCTACTCCATCTTTTCTTAAGCCGCACTCTAATATTAACCTAGATCGTATTTTCACTTATCTATTTGGTGGCGAGTGGACCCCAACCATCATCAACTTCAACTCTGGCCAACTCAAAGTTGAAGATTATGTGTTATATAATGTCTTGTACATGTGTATCATGCCTATATAACACTAGAGACCTTGCTACCATACGACCTTTTCACTCATTTTTTCTTTATGCTATTAGACAGAGATTAGACATGAACTTTGGTCTGTAGATTTTTCGATCTATTATCTATTATTCCAACATCTCCACTAGTCGTCGGGTTCACATGCCATATTGTCACATTCTGACTCATATTTTTTGTATTACTAGGGATTGATGTTTCCAGGGGAAATATCAAACCATTGATCGATTTTGATAAAATAGGACTTCGGAACTTTATCCTAGCCAAGGTAGTTCTCAAAGAGAATGCTTTACTTTAGAAGGATGGAAACAATGTTGCCCCTCAATCTCCGAATATTGATGACATCATAGTTGAATTCACGGTTGACCCAGAATATCATAGTTGAATTCATGGTTGTCCCGGACTAACTATTGGCGAATCTTCTAGCTTCTCTAGCACCTCCATAGATAGTAGAGGATCGTTGATTAGATTAGAGGGTACAATCACTAACATCCAGATGGACGTACAAGAAATATTGAGCATGATGTGTACTCGCTTTACGACTCAGTAGTCCTCTTCCACATCTATGGATGATGATTGATGGTTTTAGACTTGGTGATGACTTTTTTTGGTTAACCATTCTGATCTTGTATATTGACTTGATGTTTCATATTGACTTATAGTTGACTTGTGTTTGACTTAACTTATTTTTATTGCTTATTTATTACTTGGAGTTTGATTTTTATATGATGGAGCTACTATTGGCTTGAATATGTTATGACTTGAACTCTATCTATACATTATTTATCAAACTTCAATTCATCCACAATTAACTTATCTTTGTTACCTACTGTATTATTATATTTGACTTTTATAGTTTGACTTAAACTCTATTTATAATTACAATCCATTATCAACTTATCTGCTTAATTTATTTTTGACTCCATTATATGCTTTGTCACGCCCCAAGACTTAGGAGCCGCTGATCCAATAGAAAATCAGACAGCACCTCTCCTATCCGGCGGACAATTTACACATACATAGAATATATAAAGTATCACCACGCAGTTTAAATGGGTCTCAGGCCTCAAAACCAAACAAAATAGCATTATATATGACAAAATAATCATAAATCCAAACCACGGACTTACCTGAGCTGCCAGGGGGCAGGAATGCAGCAACACCACACACATAGTCCAACATAGGACTCAAAAGTACAATGTCATAAATAAAGTCACATACTACAAGTTCACGGTAATCCAATGCAACGAAATGAAACCTAACATGGTTCAAAAACAGAAAGAAACTCAAAAAAACCAAATTGAATGTCGTCTCAAGCATGGGACTGGCGACTCAGACCCTCGTGGAAGAAAGCAACCTGAAATCAAAAAGTATGGCAACGGTGTGAGTCCATAAACTCAGCGAATACCCAGCAAATATGCATAGTACATTACAATAACAATAAGGGTCTACGCTAATACAGTCTCATATAATCAATCGAAAAGGGTATACTGAAGATACTAAATACAGGTACATACCCGAATCCACCTATCCTGCAAAAAGGGGTGAAATCAATTCCTATGGAACAAGTATAACATATATCCAAAGTAGACAAATCTCTAGTATATGCATGTCAATCAAGTGCAGAAATCAAATGCAGTAAACAATGCACGATGCAAAATATGCACATGGTGCAATGACATGTGTCACCCCTGACGCCAGTCAGGCACCGTCCACCTATCATAAATGAACGTCCGCGTGGGTAGGGCTATGATAACTGTACACACCCTGCTATCACTGCTCCTGAGTGACCGAGTGGACAGGATGCTGGCGGAGGTCACTCTCCTACCCCAAGCAATGGGGGAGCCTAGCTCTTATCTTTTCGTGCCTCAGGACGAGAAGGGATCCCTGGCTGCTACCACGCACCGGAACCACCCTCCAAATAGTGTGACCATGCGGAGCAATACAGGGCGAATGCACACACTCTATGTTAGCCACTACCCCTGAGTGGATGTGTGTGCATATCCTCATGTAACTGACGATGGGCTCAGACTACATAGGAGCCGATGATCGTCAGCATGCAATAATGCAAGGATGGTGCATGACCCAAACACATACAAACACCCACCAAGTCCTCAACTAACACCTCCATGTGCTAGGTATAGGTCTGATTCCTATATCATGGGATACAAGCAACCTACTAGGTATACTGAAAAAGGTAACCAGTGATCTATCAATATCAAAATGCAAGAGGAAACATATCCCTACTTCTATGCACATATATATACATATACATCAAAGGAGACTGTATGAATCTACACAGGAGATAACCTCAAGGTTAAGCAGCATGTATCAAATGCAGGTATACTAAGGCAGATATAGCATATAGCTTACTGTTATTTATAACAAACCACACATAGCAATATGACAATATCTAAAAGATAAGTCAAAGGGTACCCGCCTCAAAAGAGATGCTCGTATCAGAAAAGAACCTCCTATCTGGTAATCAGCAATGATAACTCCAATCAATGCCCTGTATTAAAGGCATAATGTTTAGCTACAATAATATGTAATTTATAGCTAACTGAGCTATTCTATATAATTAGGATCGTTCTAATTATCGTCATTTCATCTAATTAACCATAATTAGATGATTAACCCTTATTTATCCCATATTACCCCGAATAGATTCCAAAGTAGGGTTTGAAACCTAAATTTATCAAATTAACCCATTAGGCTTACATTCCTAATAAAACCTAACCCTTAGGTTAATCCATAGCTCTTTCAAAAGAAAAAGAAACCCTTTCATCCATTGATCAACTTATCAACATAATAATTCCTTCATCAATCGAATAATCCTTCAATTAAATCAACACAGTTATGAATTAATGATCCAACTAATAATTTCAACAAATAAGGAATCCATCTAGTTCACCTTTTACAACATGATTCAAACTCTAATCAAACTCAATTACATATATCATGCAAGGTTATCCAACTTCTGTTCCAAACCAACCCATCATCCTAAGATATCCAAATCAAACACAGCTACAAAGAAACCAGAACAGAGCAAATCCCTACCGAAATTTCCATCTATCAATTACTAATCATCATGTATTAATAAATCTACTTGGAGATAAGCAAGATCGTTACCCTTAGCTGGTGTTCCTTACCCAAATTTTGTGTCGTCGACCTTCACAGCTTCGGCGATCCGCAAGGAACCACAAATCTATAATTCCCAGGGCAAACAGAGGATCAAACAAGCGGTTAAAACTCCAATAAAGCTTACAGTCAAACCTAATATGATGGCTTCACCTATCTGATCCCAATCCGAGATCCATCCAAGTCTAAACCTAGATGGTGATCCTTACCTGAGATTTGCGGCCTCAAATAGCAGTGATCCGAAAGAGCAAACAGGGATCCTCGGAAGCAACCAAGAAATCTCAGGCTTTCGGCTCGCAAATCCTCCTCCAACTGCAGCCCAGCATCGCCCTTCGTCCGCGGTGGTGGAAATGCAAGGAGTAGCCATCGGCTAGGCCTCGACTTCGAGTAGGGCTCGAGAAGGCAAAGGGGAAAGAAGAATCAGGGTGGAGTGGCTTCCACCGCGGCTAGGGCACGCGAAGGAGAGGGCTTCACCGGCGGCTAGGTCACGCGAAGGGGAGAGGAAGAGAAGGAGCGGGTCAGCATGGCTCCGGCGGTGGCTAGGGCACGAGTTCGCGAAGGAGCAAGGAAGGAGGCGGCTGCGTGCGTTGGCTGCTAGTGAAGGCAAGATTAAGACTAGATAAGGTTTTTAATCATTATATATATATATATATATATATATATATATATATCACATCTCCTCCAAAAAAAAATCGTAAAACCTAATTATATACCATTATTTGTACAATTGATCCTTATAAATTTCGCCAAGGATCCAGAAAAATTTCTAAAATTTTTTTGTCATATTCTACAAGGTTATTTCTTGATTCAAACTTTAGAATTACTTATCGTATTTTACATGATTTATGTTTATAACTTAACCCATTTTGATATATGAAAAGGGGAGAAAATAAAAGGGTTAAACTATAAAATTATCTTTGTTTTTTTACTTCTCAATTTTAATTTTTTATCTGATTAAGAGCGAGTAATAATTAAAGAGGAATTATATTTCATTTGTTATTGTTGGACCTTGGATGACTAGAGAGGGGGGGGGGGTGAATAGCCAGCCTCAAAAACTGGCTTCTTTTTCTTTCTGCACATAGGGTTAGCAGCGGAAGCAAAAACACTGAACATAAAGAAAGAGACAGAGAACAAACCAACGCTAACTCAAAAGGTTTACAAGGTTCGGGGATAAGTTGCCTCTACTCCTTGGCGTGCCCGTGAGGTGGGTGATCCCTTGATCGTCGACAGATCATGTTAGATCGATGACGTACGCTAAAGGGGGGGGGTGAATAGCAAATCTTGGCTTCTTCTACCTACGTTGTTAGTGTGCGCAAGCGGAAACAATAATAATAAACACAAACAACGCTAACAATACTGATTTACTTGGTATCCACCCCTAAGGGTGACTAATCCAAGAATCCTTCGGTGGATCACTCCCCGAATAATCTCCGGCTAGCCCTTGTCGCTCCTTGTGGGTGGAGAAACCTCGGCATAGCATCTCGACAATATCCTAGCACTTAGACTACTATTTGGCTCTTACCCAAAGCCAAATTCGTCAAACCTTTCAGCCAACACGAAGTCCTCATAAATAAGACACGAGCTGAAACCCTCGCCACCAGTCGACTGCCCATTTACCAGTCGACTGGTGCTAGCCAAACAGCAGTCCAACGGATCGCTGCAACTGCTAGTTTTTGACTTTATCTGCCGACTGCTCCCAGGGTAGTCGACTGGTCCCTAGCCAAAACCTTTCTGTGAGTTTCATCAGTCGACTGCCCCCAGGGCAGTCGATTGGTCTACTCACACACCTAAGGTTACCCTTCCCGAGTACATTTCACTCCGCACTCGAACCTTAGGATTTCCCGAGTACAATCACACAGCACTCGTACCCTCACGACTCAACTGACTCCTCACCAGCAGCCTCGACTATTGCCTTCGCACCCTCTTCATCTTCGACTCTCTTCTCTCGGATGCACGTAAACCTCCAGCTTGCCTCCATGCCATCCTTCATGTATGCCTCGAAGTCCGTACCCTTCAGCTCATCGTCCCTGCTATACCAAGGTCCCTCGAGTGCACACAAGCCTCCAACTTGTCTCATTGCCACCCTTCACCGTACCGAGGTCGTCCAGCCAAGTCAATATGTGTAACCTGGACAACTTGCACACTCACATACACATATCAAATACACAAGGGTAAACCTAACTTAAACCCTTTGCCCAAACATCAAAACACATGGCCACTCCGGACCACAGATTGCCTCAACAATCTCCCCCTTTTTGATGTTTGGCAATACGTTTAAGTTAGGAAAAACAAATAGTAAAGAATAGCAAAAACAATGCTAAACAAACAACTGGACTTACGTTGCCAAGACTCCATCTTGGACTTACACCGCCAATGCATATGCAATGCATACATGAATCCTATCCCAAGGCATCCCACACCTTACCCTCCAAGTTAGGAATTTTTCAAAACGGGCTTTTTAAAACCTATCCCAAGGCTCCCCACACCTAACCCTCCAAGTCAGGACTTTTTTCACACCTAACCCTCCAAGTTAGGATTCTTCACCAAAATGTGGCTTTTTAAAGCTTCTCCAAAGCTCCCCTACTCTGGACTTACAAAGGCTTTTTAAGAACCTCTCCAAGATTCCCCTTACGCCAAGGATGGAGCAACCATACTCCCCCTTAATCTCAGCTCCCCTAAACCTAGGGTTTCCCGCAAAGGCGTGTTTAGTTTCCCAAATTAAACCCAACACTTCTCCCCCTTTGCCTAACATAAAAAAGAATCCAACAATATCCCAATTATTGGTTCTTTTAATTCCCAATACTAACCCCCCATACACTTGTTTTACATCATTTGGGCACAAGTCAGCTGCTGGATACCCACACCAGCCCTGACCAGTTGACTGCCCCCCAGGGCTGTCCACTGATACTCTGAATATCAGATTTTCAGCATTTCTGACCCCAAATTCAGAAATGCATAACTAATTTCATAAATCTTCAAAAATTCTCAAATTTTATGGAGACATTTGTGGTACCCATACCTACTTGAGAAAAAATATATTCCACAATGTATCTATCACCATTCCCAAGTTTGACACAAAACCTAAAATTTCTATGAAAATTAAGGCAACTAGGAGGCAACCTCCCCCTTTACCTATGCCTTCTCCCAATTTTCAATTTACCTAGGTGAAGTTCTACCCAACTTAACACCATACCACCAAGCCAAGTTCTACCCAACTCAACTTCCAAGTTCATTCCCCCTTGGACACCATTAAGGATTGCCCCAAGCAACCTTATCCCTAGTGCCAAAAAGAACTCAACAAAACCTTAAACAATCTAAGAGTTTGCAAGCACATTTGTTAGGATATACTCTATCCTAGAAAAATATGATTTCATGAAAAGTATCAAATGTGCTTGACTTTTGGTATCAATTCTAATTTCCTTAATCATTGGCATTTTGCATCAACTTTAAACTCCATCTATAATTTCATGTGTTTGTCAAGGCTAACCATTATAATTTTGACACATGGAATTATCCTCAACTCTCCCCTTTTCATTTCTCACTCCTAGATGCCTATGTGGGATATCCATATCCTCTCATGTATCAAGAACTTATCATCCCATAGTAATTTATGAACTCTTAACCAATATAAGCAAGTCATGAGGTTTTAATCAATGAAACCATGACATAAACTCTTACGAACCTTTCCTATGCTTCTAATTTTGCACTTTCTTATAATCTATTAGGCCTTTTCTACCCAAACATTTGGATCAGTCGACTGTGACTGGCAAATCGAACAGAATGGTCCCAAGGCTGAATTCACTCGGATCAGTCGACTGCCCCCCAGGGCAGTCGACTGATACCTGAATTTCAAGTTTTCAGTCCAATTTCAGTAATGCCTAGTTAATTCCACAAATCTCCAAAAAATCTGAAATTTCGTGGAGAGATTTGTGGAACCTATGTCTACTTGGGAAAAATATGTTTCCAAAAAAATGTACTCCAAATCCCAAGATTGGCACAAAACTCAACTTCTCCTAAAATGTATCATTTAAACTTCTCCCAAAAGTCCTAATTGTGGCCTTTCCTTGGTATATCTTTTAACACCTGACCATGATACATTTCTAGCACTGAATTATATGATATTTACCTATTAAACCTTAATTTCATCAAATATACTCCTATTTTCATCTTTTTCTCCCTTAAACTCCTTTTAATGTGCCAATTCTTTAGGATTAAGACTTACTCTAGTCTTCCAACCCTTTTGCACATTTCATCCAATTTCCTTGGAGAAAATCTCTTGAGATCCATTTATCATAGACCCCAAAGGCTCCTAGAGCTCCCCCTTGAGCTCTTAGCCCTATCCACCTCCCTAGGTGACTCAATCCACACTATGCCACACCGGTAAGCCCCCGGTGATTCTTGGCCTACAAACA
Source organism: Boesenbergia rotunda (assembly GCA_024364735.1). Lineage (NCBI taxonomy): Eukaryota > Viridiplantae > Streptophyta > Magnoliopsida > Zingiberales > Zingiberaceae > Boesenbergia > Boesenbergia rotunda. The sequence continues at coordinate 61,326 of JAGFNQ010002593.1, read as the reverse complement.
TAATCTTCTTAATCTTGAACACCTTGTCCTTGGTTAAGTCATTTTCTTTTCTTTTAAATGGCACCCCCTTGCCATTTTTGGACTTCTCCTTCTTTCCATAATGATATGCTTCCCTAGCATACTTCTTTTCCTTGGCATTGGAGACCTTAGACCGGTATCCCAACCCTGATCTATCATAGTTGAGGTTTAAACTACTCAACACCATGTCTAAACCCTTAGATTCAACCTTAAATCTTTCTAGGGTCTTTTCCAATGTATCAAGCCTTGCCCTCAAGGCTTGATTTTCCTTTTCCAAGTTTCTAACCTTAGTGTTCGTAGGTCCACTTTAGACATCCCTAGACCTACCCGCCTTCCTAGGCATGTGTCTCCCCTTCTTGGGATTAATGTCTTGATCCTTAGGTACAAAAGTCTTAGGTCTATCATGATAGATGTTTTTCCTAGGGGTTTGATCTACCTTGTTACTCATATTCCTATCATTATATTTAAAACCATGATTGTGCGCAAGTAAGCAATTTTCATTAATCCTAACATGTATGGAGGAATAATTAACACTAATTTTGATATGCACGGAGGAACTCAAATTTAAATTACATTTTAACTTAAGATTAGGAATTACCTCCCTTACCTTTGGAACTCCTCCTTGTTGTAAACTTCTTTTCTTTCTCTCCTCCTCCCATCTTCTCAAGTGCTCCATTTTCTTGAGCTCTCCACTCTTTGGGCACTTCGTGTGGTAGTGTCCTAGTTCACCACACGTAAATCATTGAATCTTCGTTCATTTCTCTTGGGCTTCTTCATTCCTACACCCCATGTTAGATTTAAAAAGAATTGAAGTGGGTTTAGGGACTACCTCCTTGTTCATAAACATAAAAACCAACGATCCGCTCATCGTCTTTTCCACGGTCAGTCAGTTAGGCGAATTACAAGGCTCGATCCTTGAGATTGGCTAAGTTGTATTTCGAATCGATTGATACGATGATCAGACGAACGCTTGAGAGATAGGTCTCCATTTGGATTAAATTTTTAATCCATAAACATGGAGAGGTCTCTCATGTTTGACCCCCTGTTCGCTTAGGAAACCCGCCAAGCTATTCCATCAATTGGTATCAGAGCTGAGGTTTCTGATTTTGTGTGTTTAGGATTCGGTTAATTTTTGCACATTATCATATATTTTATTTTTGCTGGATGATATATGGATGTAGATAGGCTAACTCTTTGTTACAGGCACTAGATTCTAACTTATCATGGTTTAAATAATGGTTGTATGTAATTGATTGTGCATTATTGTAATTAATTAAATTTTCGGGGTTGACGAGACTAGATAGGTATTTAATTTTTGTAATTAAATATGACACGCATTTAACCGAGCTTTTTATTTACTTTCGATCTAGATTATATGTACACTCCTTCATGGAGTATAAGATCGATGGATGTAAATATTTAGATACTCATCTCGGCTCGGAGATCCCTTGATGGAGGCTTGTGCATGGATAGGGAGGAGTGGACGAGGTGGTGACACGACTGGAGGCGCATTGGAGACCAAGGCCACGATAGTTGGAAAAACCTAGGGTTTTTCTAGTTCATTATGTTGGTTTATGTGCTTATTGTGTCTGTGCTTGAAAATTCGTCGTTACAAATAACTAAGTGGGAGAGAGACCCTAAGGGTCCCGCGGCCTCCATTACTAATTTGACAAGTGATGCAAACAAGTCTGCGCGTCGACTCTGAGTGCCTTCCTCCATAATGGTTGGGCTTGTTCTGCGGATCGCTGGGGCAGACAAGATAATAGAAGATTATTTAGGAGTGTGTGATTTTTCCCAATGGAAGACACATAATCCGAGGTAATTTTCTTAGTATCATGTAATGGTAAACACTTAGATGTAAATAATAGTATCATCCCCAACAAAGTCACTGCTATTATTTATGGGGCCAAAGAGGACCAACTATTAATTTTATTTGTCAAAAAGTTAGGTTAACAAGATAATAAAATTAATGCGTAAAACCTCCTCTTATAAATGTAAAATTTGTATACGTGCACACTAACGTGGAATACGAAATTCTCGGTGTTTTGAGGTGTTGGATGATTTCAAAATTATTATTTTGAGGAATCAATTTATTTTCAAAATCTAAAGTGTGTGATTGTTGTGATTCTCAAGATTTTCAAAATGGATCTGTGGGATCATTTAGAATCGATAGAGGGGGGGGTGAATATCGATAAAAAAATTTTGGATTAAAAATAAGCGCAATTACACAGCGGAAAATTCACAACAATGCTAACACGATTTTCTTTTACTTGGTTCGGAATCAAGATCGGCTCCTACTCCAAGGCCCACAGTCCTTAACCGTTTACGTTGGAAAATTCTATATTTCACAAAATGGTTACAAGTTTGAAGTTCGAATACAGAATTTAAGTACAACAATTAATTAAAAAAAATGCCGACGACCGAAGAACATTCGAAGATCAGAGCCGCGGGTCGTCGTTAGCGCTTGAGTCTAGAGCATGGAGCGTTTGGAGCAGAGCGCTTGACTTTTTCGTTGGAAGTAATTGTATCTAGAAGCAAGGGGGTGAACTTCTTTATATAAGGTCTTCTTGGGCGCCTGTGTTGAAGGGGGTGCCTGACACGTGACCCTTTCTGCCGAATCCTCATCCGCAGACTTGGCCAGCGCTTATCCCTTCAACTAGGGTGTCTGAGTCGACTGGGGTGCCTGTATCGACACAGTCGCCTCCTTTTCTGACGTGGAAGCTTTGCTTCGAGACTACTGGAAAACCCTTATCTGGAGCGCCTATATCAACATAGGCGCCTGTATGATCAGACGCCTAGGAAGCAAAACACTTCAACCTCTGTTCCTGCAACCAGGGTTAGTTCCAAAACATAAACAATATATAAGTTAAGTCCAGAAAACAGCCAAAGCTGTCTTGGTTCTGACTTTGGGCTTCCTAAATGGAACCCTAGGTCAAACCGACGCCTAATGTTCCCTCCTACAGGGAACGCGTCCTCGCCTACTCCTTTCAGGAGAATTTACCTTTTTTCCAACCGGCTCCTCTGGTTGGACTTTTGCCCAATCTTCCGGATCAGGTCTTCGTGCCTAATCCGCGACCAGGACTTATTGCCTAACCTCTGGTCAGGTCTTCGGTGCCTAGCCCTCGGCTAGGACTTATTGCCCAATTCCTTGAATCAGGACTTCATGCGCAGTTCGCGACCAAGACTTATTGCCCAACCCTATGTCAGGACTTAGGTGCCCAGCCCTCGGCCAGGACTTATTGGCCAATTCCTTGAATCAGGACTTCGTGCCTAGTTTACCTAGGACTTTTCCTACGCACTTAAACAACTTCATTAGATCACGAGATATACTTAACTTATGAACCCTTTGCCATTATCAAAACACAGGTTCGATCATGGTGCTTCCGGCACCAACAATTGTTGGATCGAGAGAACCGATAGAGGGGGGGGGGGTGAATATCAGAAATCGTTCGGATTTAAGATAGAGAATTTGCACAGCGGAAGATTAAAACAAAACACGTAGACACAGTGATTTTACTTGGTTCGGAGTCTAGGTCGACTCCTACTCCAAGGCCCACGGTCGTTGACCGTTTTCTACGGGCAATTCTATAAGTTCACAAATCAGTTTACAGTATTGAGTTACAAATATAGCACAGTAAACTTAACAAAAAAAACTCTTCTTTTATCGATGTCCGATGTAGGTTGTCTTTTTTGGAGCAGCGGGACGTCGTCGGCTCGAGTTGGGAGGTCTCCGGAGCGAGGCGCGAGAGCAGAAGAGCGTAGAAGCGTTGAATCGAAGTTGTTGTCGAAAGCCTAGGCGTTGGGTGCTATTTATAGCACCTCAGGGCGCCCTGGACGTCGGGGGCGCCCCCCACGTGTCAGGCGATCCCCCTTTCTCTCGGTCAACCTCTATCCCACTCGAATAGGGCTGAGGTTTGACACTGGGGGTGCCCTGGACGCTGGGGGCACCCTGGTTGACTCCTTCAGCGCGGGCTTCTCGGCTGGATAAGGGTAATCGGCTTCGCTGGTGTAGGCGCGGGGCGGCCTGGGCACTGAGGGCGCCCTGGGCGTTCGGGGTGCCCCGGCCAGTGGTCAGCCGAAGCCTTTGTTGCTTCGCTTGTTTTGTGTTGCCCCTGGGGGCGCCCGGGACACTGAGGGTGCCCTGCTCAGCTACCTGCCTCTCTCCTTTGGGCATTCTAAGCTGCAGACACACGTTCCTTCGGTCCTGCATTCAGGGTTAGTCCAAAACAATATAAAGCATTAGAGTATTATGTTTATACAGCCTTAGCTGTCTTGGTTCTTACTTTGGGCCTCCAAAATGGAGCCCTAGGTCGAACCGACGCCTACTGTTCCCTCGACGGGGAACGCGCCCTCACCTACTCCACTCGGGAGAATGTACTTGATACCAACCGCTCCTTTGGTTGGACTTTTGCCTGGCGGTCCTTTGCCAGATCTTGGATACCAAGCTGTCCTTCGCCCGGTGCCTAGCATTCCTTCGCTAGGGCTTCAGTCCCAAGCTGTCCTTCGCCTGGCGCCTAGCAGTCCTTCGCTAGGGCTTTTTACCCAGGCATTCCTTCGCCAGTGCCTAGCATTCCTTCGCTAGGGCTTTTTACCCTGGCATTCCTTCGCCAGTGCCTAGCAGTCCTTTGCTAGGGCTTTTTACCCTGCACACTAGAGTGACATGTTTAGATAATAACTAAGACTTAACTTTTGAACCCTGTTGCCATTATCAAAACACAGGTTTGACTTGGGTGCTTTCTACACCAACAATCTCTCCCTTTTTGATTTATGGCAATCCTAGTTCAAAAAGTTAAGTTTAATCAATGCATGTAAAAACATTTTGTTCCCTCCCCCTGGAAAGACTCTCCCCCTGGATTTTTTCAAAAATTCGTGGGGTTCTAAGTTTAAAAACGTTTTACTTAGAATTTTTCAACAGAAGGCTTTTGTATTTTCAAAAATGATTTTTGCACTTTTGAAAACTTAAGTTTAGGTACTTGGAAATCTTTTGACAACTTAATTTTTTAAAAGTACATAGAAGATTTTTGGAGGTATAAGTTTAGAGTACTTAAAAAAATTTTGAAGCTTTAAGTTTTAAAGTACTCAAAAGTTTTTGAAAGCTTTTAACTTAAGTACTTTTAACAAAACTTAAGTACTTAGTAAATTTTTGAAAAGCTCAAGTACTTAGAAAATTTTGAAAAGTTTAAGTACTTAGAAGATTTCGAAAGGCTTAAGTACTTTACAGAAATTTTTGAAAAGCTTAAGTACTTACAGAATTTTTGAAAAGCTTAAGTACTTACAAAATTTTGAAAAGCTTAAGTACTTTTTGAATAAAGGATAGATTTTGAAATTTTGAGAGACAAAAAATTTTTAAATTCTCAAATTTTTTTTTAAATTCTCTCTTTTCTTATCTCTCCCCCTTTTCCACATATCAAAAACAGATAAATATAGCAGAAATTAACTTGCATAAAGGAAATAATTTTCATACAGGAAAATATTTGCATGATTTTGCTGTACTGAACCAATTCATGATAAGACTTAAACCAAATCAGTTGATTTTCTCTTGTAGGGACCTGTCTAACCCAATTAGCTACTCACTAACTGTTATAAGCAGTAGTTTTGGCTAGGGTTAGTCAAGTTAAGTGTTTCTGTTCAAGTTAGATTTTTTAAACTTGACACTCAACTTGATTGCTGTGTAAGTTGTATTTAGTGCCCCAATTACTGCAGATGCACTGACTTAAAGCATCTTGAATTGAGGCAAAGACCTAAGCATCTCAACCCATTCTAGGTTATCAATCAAAAGTACCCTAAGGTGCTTGTGAGATGCTGGCTTCTAAATCTATAGGTGCATGCAGTTCTAGGGTTAGGGCCTAGGCTAAGTCCATTTACGAAAAAACCCTAGTTTTGAAAGGGGGTAGTTTTGAAATAAAACTACGTTGGAAAAAATTGATTTTTAAACACAACAATTTTTCAAAATTCTTTTAGAAACTGATTTTTAAGCAAAAAAAAAAATCAAAAGTAGAGTTAATCTATTCTACAGAGCACAATCCTAAATCAGATACTCAAATTAAATAAGTAGTCAAACAGGTCAAACAGAGGTACAGTAGCGTCAAACATAAGTCATGTTTTGGTTACTTAGTACAATGCAGAAATAGACTAGCTATGAAGAAGGCCCAGGGTGGTCAGATGGGCCGGGCTGCCATGAATCGAATCGTGCCATCATCTCAAAGTATCGTGCATCAGCCACTTCTCGATCGGCTCTACGAGCGTCCATCTGCTCGCTGTGATAGGCCTCGACCTCCTCTCGGAGACTGTGGATCTCCGTCTGTATCTGTGTGAGGCGCTGGTCGAGGGTCAGTGGTGGAGGCTCGTCTATGTGTGCTCGGGCTGCTGCTGCTAGATCCCCGACGTCGACCTCAACCTCCTCGTCTGAGTCGATCTGGGGAGCTGCTCTCTGACGTCTCCAGGACAAGACCCCGGTACCGGAAACCTCTATACCAGCTAGGGAGAAGTTTCTATATCCTATCTCGTCGTAATCAGTCAACTCAGCCATCTCTCCCTCGGTGATGTTCCGACCGTGGTGATGTAATATGGACGTGATGATGTGGCAGTAGGGTGTGCGTACCCGCCCTTGCGTGGTAACACTGGATGCATGTAGGATAGCATGAAACATGTGAAGTCCTATGTCGATGTCTAGTTGATGAATCATGGCATACAGGAGAAAGGCGTGGAATGGTCGCATCGTGGTGACGTCCCTGGTGGATAATGGCAGAATACATCGGACTATAACTCTATATAGAGCGTAGTCCTGGACCTGTAATTCGACAGACTGAAATCGTCTGGCCAGGTGTTGCCTAAAGAAATAAGAGTGTAACATGTCTAAGGTAATGTGAGAGTAGGGAGCATCAAAGGGAGGCTCCCTATGAGGGTAACAACAGAAGGTGGACTGCGAGAATCGTAGTCCCAGAAATCTGTTGAGTAGTGTAGGTGTGATAGTTAAGGGAATTCCTTGGACAGTGGTGACGAACATGAGACCATCCTGTCTAATTATGTGTAGGACCGGTGCCGTCGATAGAGGGGGGGTGAATATCGACCGTGAAAACCTTTCGCGGAAACCTCGTGAAAAACTCGTTCGTTCTAGACTTAGAATATTAGTAGCGCAGCGGAAAATAAATAGAACGAAGAAAAAACAAAACAAAGGACACGCGGGATTTTTACTTGGTTCCCGACCCCCCAGGGTCAGTACATCCAAGGCCTATGCACAGGAACGCCCGTCCACTATTGGTCTCCTTTCCGGACTTTCCGGAGGCGGAGAAACCTGACTTACAGTGCAGTATTACAAGCAATAATATAGAAATTTAAATACAGTAATTAAAAAGCAAACCAACGAGACAAAGTTTGAAGCTCGGCCGATCTGGACCTCCGAAGTGTCGCGCACCTCCTCCTGGAGCCTCCCGGTCGTAGAGCCTCATTTCTAGCGCGTTGCAGTTGGTCAGAAAGCTTGGAATGGTTCTTGGAATTCGTGTCTGAAGCAGAGGGGTCGAGAGCCCTTATAAAGGCCTCCTGGGGGCGCCCCGGACGCTGGGGGCGCCCCGGAAGACTCGGTCAACTCTTATCTTTGCGCCTACTTCGCCGTAGGTGATAAGTTCTTTGACCAGGGCGCCCCGAACATCCCGGGCACCCTCTTGAGCGCTTATCCTTTGCTTCTGGCTTCGAAACAGCGAAACAGTCACTTTAGTACTGCCTGGGGGCGCCCCCCTTGCTGGGGGCGCCCTGGTTGCATGGGGGTGCCCCCAACACTGGGGGCGCCCTGGTTAGGGCCTCCAGAAACTGTCTGGGGGCGCCCTGGTTGCATGGGGGCGCCCCCAACACTAGGGGCGCCCTGGTTAGGGCCTCCAGAAACCTGCTACATCCTCCAATCTTGGTACCTGCAAGATGTACAACCACAAAGCATAGATACATATAATAGTGGTCTTAAGGAGTCGGTTCTGACTTTGGATTTGCATGAAACCCTAGGTCGGACCGGCACAAGTTCCCATCCTCGAGAACTTGCCCTTCACCTACTCCTTTCAGGAGACGGTTGCCACCCAGTCCTTCGGGTGGACTTTTGCTTAGCTTCCGATACCTCCGGACCTCGAGACGCCTAAACCCTGACCCGTCTCTACTCCTGTCCTTAGTCATTGCTCAGCTAAGTTGCTTAGTCCCTCAGACCAAGTCTTCATTCCCTAGCAGCCCTTCGCCAGGTGCCAAGAAGCCCTTCGCTAGGTCTTTGTTACCAAGCGGTCCTTCGCCTGGTGCCTAGCAATCCTTCGCTAGGTCTTCTATGCCTAGCATCCCTTCGCTAGGTGCCTAGCAGCCCTTCTCTAGGTCTTCTATGCCTAGTAGTCCTTCACTAGGTGCCTAGCAGCCCTTCGCTAGGTCTTAGGGTTACGATACCTAGCAGCCCTTCGCTAGGTGCCTAACAGCCCTTCGTTAGGTCTTATAGTTTCAATACCTAGCAGTCCTTCGCTTGGTGCCTAGCAGCCCTTCGCTAGGTCTTTAGGGTTCCGATGCCTAGATTAACTAGGACTTTTCTTCAACTAAGGTTACTTCACTTTTGCTCCCCTTTGTCTATTCATTGTATCACTGACTTAAGTGTATTGTCAAACATTAAAACACTTAAAGAGGAACATCATTGATGCAACTTGCACCAACTTTATGTTGTTGTAAAATTCTGCACATAAGGACGTGTTGATTGAATGGGTGCAGAATACGAGATTATCAAGTTGGTAGAAGTTTATAACGTTCATTGCTAGAGGACAGGATTGGGTAAAAAATTGTCTATTCAAGTAGCTCGTCTTGATAGGTTTATAGGTCATACGAGCAAACTTATTACATAGTTCTAAATTCAGAAACCTAGGATCAGGACTAGGTTGGGTACCGGGTTCTGCCTGGTTTGGTCGGCGTATTCTAAAAGAAGAAATATGCATTTACAAAAAGTATGAAGGAATTGCATTTAAGGAAATTTTTAAAAAAATTATACCGGGCTGCTCGCGGAGGCATTGTTGAAGATGAGAGCTTGAGAGGTTTGCAAGATCCCTTGGAGGGTAGAGAGTTGAGGAGAAGAAGTAGTTTGAGTGTGAGGAGTAGAAGGGGGTATGGAGCCCCTTTTATAGGGCAGTTTCGGGCGCCCTGTAGCGGGAGGGCGCCCTGGCTGGCGAGGGCGCCACGGCTGGCGAGGGCGCCCTGGCCAGGGCTGAGGCTGGCTTTTGGCAGCTTTCTGTCGTTGAAGGAATATACGGGGGCGCCCGGGAGCACTCGGGCGCCCTGGTCAGCATGCAGTGGCAGAAGGCTGCATTTGACCGGCCTCGGGGCGCCCGCAAGGGTTTGGGTGCCCTAAGGACTAATTCTTGACCCTAAAAGGTTGCATTTGACCAGATTTGACCCGGTTTGAGTATTTTAACCATGGTTTGACTACTTTGACCATAGTTTGACTACTTTGACCATAGTTTGACTACTTTGACCATAGTTTGACTTGCATTAGTTCAGTGCCGTTCTAAACTAAATGTTAAACAAAATACAGTTATTGAATGAATTTTCATTAAGTTTGTCGTCTCACCCAGTCTACGATTATCAACCATGTTAGCCTTATAGGTTTTGTGAGACAGGTTTTGACAGATAAAATTATTTTGAAAAATTATTATTTATTTAGAAAACCTTAATTAATTTTTGAAAACATTTCAATTTATTTTGAAAGGAGATGTTTGAATCTATACTTAACTGAAATTTATGTTAGATTTGAATTTGACAAAAAGTAATTTGAATTTGAAATTCAAAAATTGGCTTCCAGGTCTTGGCGAGGCACTAGGCCTTCTTTGGCCGTAGCCTTATTGGATCATCAACCCTTTCCTTGATAAAACCGTTTAATGAAATTTCATTTTCAAAATTAATCTTTAAAAAATTCTGGTCTAACTAGTTTGAGTTTTGGATCGGTAGCTTCGGCTAGTTTCACCAGTCTAAAGAGACCAAGTATACTTGATCTTATTAGAATTGGTTTCCCTAACGTACTATCATCTCACCTCCACCCAATACTATGTTGTCAAATTTCAGTTAAGTTTCTTCAGTCCTTATACTAACTATTTCTAAGCATGGTAAATTGCAGAAATTTAAATAAACAATCAAACATGCAATTTGCAATCAAGAATTAAATTTTATCTAACAATAAATATAGTTTTCAGTTTGGCTCCCCCTGGACTAAAGCCACGATGATGGTTAGGCAAGATGTGAATCTTGTCCTTGGGGATCCAATACTGATTTGATCCAGTCGGTTTGTTCAGGCACAGTTTGGGTACCCATGCCTGAATTATACTTCTGGACTGATTCAGTACAGCAAAGTAAGATCTTTGTCTAGATTTGGTTCTATAGCCAAGTCCGGATCGATTTATAACTGATTTCTGCTTTCCAAGAATCATGTCAAGACCCTTGGAACTAGATGTGAATTGTTCTAATGCTGATCTAAGATCCTTAACCTGAGTTTTCAGGGAGGAGTTCTCCTTCTCAAGTTTTTCAACTTGAGTAGGAGGAGTTCCTTCTTGAACTTCCTCGGTTAAGGATTTAGAGTCAGTTCCCTCATTCAGGAGTTTTACTTCCTGTCGGAGGGATTCGATTCGGAGTTTGGCTTTCGCCAAATCTCGAGAAAGATAGGAAATAAGTTCGTTTAACTGACTTCTATTGAAACCACTTACCTTGATCTCGCCGTCTTCTGAAAAGGTTAGTCTGTCGTCGTCCTGCTCTGACTCTGACTCGGTCTCGACTTTTTCTGAGGCAGTCAGGGCTAGTAGGTTTGACTGGGGTGCTTCTTCTTCTTCTTCTGATGAAGATTCGTCCCAGGTTGCTTGAAGCGCTTTCTTTCTTCTTGTCTTTTTGGTCTCCTTTAGGTTTGGACACTCCGTCTTGTAGTGGCCCTTCTTCTTGCACTCGTAGCAAGTCACGTTGGGCTTGTTTTTGTCATTTGTGGGTTCAGCTGGTTAGTCCTTTCTTCGGTTGGCCTTCCTTCTGTTGGTTTGGTTCTTCAATTCTTTATAGTAGCTTCGGGCCAATCGGACCAGCTTAGGTCGATCTCCTTCTTCGTCTTCTGAGTCTGAGTCTGAGTTAGACTCGGGTTCAGGTTGAGGTTTCTTCTTTGTTGTTCTTCTAGTTTTACCTGCAATGAAGGCAATACCTTTCTCGGCCAAATTGCAGTTAGTCTGTTTATGCAGTTCTAATTCAGAGAATAATTCATCTAACTTTATTTTTGAAAGGTCCCTTGAAACCTTGTATGCATCTACCATAGATGCCCACAAGGTGTTTCTCGGGAAAGCATTTAGGGCATACCTTATTAGGTCACGGTTTTCGACCTTGTGACCTATAGTGTGAAGACCGTTCATTAGTTCTTGAATCCGGGCGTGAAGCTGAGCAGCTGTTTCGTTGTCGGCCATTTTGATGGTGTACAGCTTGTTCAGAAGCAGGTCTCTTTTGCTGATCCGAGTGTCTGACGTTCCTTCGTGCAGCTCGATCAGTTTTACCCATAGCTCTTTGGCACTGTTGAAGGGGCCCACCCGGTTCAGCTCCTCTTTTGTTAAGCCGCATTGTAGGGTCTGTGTTGCCTTTGCATCGGCTTCTATTTTGCACTACAGAGCGGTGTCCCATTCTGAGTAGCTTTGAGGTACTCCTTCGGCGTTTTTCAGAATCTCCAGTCCGGACTGGATGATAATCCACATGTCCACCTGAGTTTTCAGGTGGACCTCCATTCGACCTTTCCAGTAGGAAAAATCTTCTCCACTGAAAAGTGGAGGTCTGGCGGTGCTGAATCCTTCTTGCATGGCCATTTATCTAAAACTTAAACTAAAGAAAAAGAATATGCCAAGACTTGGTCTTGGATTAGTAGTGCGGAAAAAAATATTCGTCGTGTGGTGTTGCACCAACCTCGATCAACGAGAAGAAAAAAAATTCGAACGAGAGAAAGAATGTTAAACGAAGTTCGAACAAAGAAAAAAAATATTAAATGAAATTCAAATGAAGAAAAATAATAAGCGGAATTGAAAGAAAAATAAAATCCGAAAAAAATTTCAAACTGGTGGTTGCACCAAATTTGAACATCCCCGCTCTGATACCACTTGTTGGATCGAGAGAACCGATAGAGGGGGGGGGGTGAATATCGGAAATCGTTCAGATTTAAGATAGAGAATTTGCACAGCGGAAGATTAAAACAAAACACGCAGACACAGTAATTTTTACTTGGTTCGGAGCCTAGGTCGACTCCTACTCCAAGGCCCACGGTCGTTGACCGTTTTCTACGGGCAATTCTATAAGTTCGCAAATTAGTTTACAGTATTGAGTTACAAATATAGCACAGTAAACTTAACAAAAAAAACTCTTCTTTTACCGACGTCCTATGTAGGTTGTCTTTTTCGGAGCAACGGGACGTCGTCGGCTCGAGTTGGGAGGTCTCCGGAGTGAAGCGCGTGAGCAGAAGAGTGTAGAAGCGTTGAATCGAAGTTGTTGTCGAAAGCCTGGGCGTTGGGTGCTATTTATAGCACCTCGGGGTGCCCTGGACGTCGGGGGCGCCCCCCCACGTGTCAGGCGATCCCCCTTTCTCTCGGTCAACCTCTATCCCACTCGAATAGGGCTGAGGTTTGACCCTGGGGGCGCCCTGGTTGACTCCTTCAGCGCGGGCTTCTCGACTGGATAAGGGTAATTGGCTTCGCTGGTGTAGGCGCGGGGCGACCTGGGCACTGAGGGCGCCCTGGGCGTTCGGGGTGCCCTGGCTGCTGGGGGCGCCCCGGCCAGTGGTCAGCCGAAGCCTTTGTTGCTTCTCTTGTTTTATGTTGCCCCTGGGGGCGCCCGGGACACTGAGGGCGCCCTGCTCAGCTACTTGCCTCTCTCCTTTGGGCATTCTGAGCTGCAGACACACGTTCCTTCCGTCCTGCATTCAGGGTTAGTCCAAAACAATATAAAGCATTAGAGTATTATGTTTATACAGCCTTAGCTGTCTTGGTTCTGACTTTGGGCCTCCAAAATGGAGCCCTAGGTCGAACCGACGCCAACTGTTCCCTCGACGGGGAACGCGTCCTCACCTACTCCACTCGGGAGAATGTACCTGATGCCAACCGCTCCTCTGGTTGGACTTTTGCCTGGCGGTCCTTTGCCAGGTCTTGGATACCAAGCTGTCCTTCGCCCGGTGCCTAGCATTCCTTCGCTAGGGCTTCAGTCCCAAGCTGTCCTTCGCCTGGCGCCTAGCAGTCCTTCGCTAGGGCTTTTTACCCTGGCATTCCTTCGCCAGTGCCTAGCATTCCTTCGCTAGGGCTTTTTACCCTAGCATTCCTTCGCCAGTGCCTAGCAGTCCTTTGCTAGGGCTTTTTACCCTGCACACTAGAGTGACATGTTTAGATAACAACTAAGACTTAACTTTTGAACCCTGTTACCATTATCAAAACACAGGTTTGACTTGGGTGCTTTCTGTATCAACAACAATCTCCCCCTTTTTGATTTATGGTAACCAGGTTCTAAAAGTTAAGTTTAAAACATATAAAGCATATATAACAAACATGTTTATTCTAAGAAAATCACTTTTTAAAAAATATTTACTAGGCTCCCCCTGAAATAGAGATTCTCCCCTGAATCTTTCAATGATATGCAGTTTTTCAAAAAAAAAAACGAAGTGTACAGATTTTGACCAAGTATTTTTTTGCAAACAACATATGCACACTTAAAAAAAATTGTGCACTTGAAAATCTTTTTGCATACATATAGAAAATTTTTGCATTTTGAAAACATTTTACACTTAAAACATTTTCCACTTAGAAAAATCTTGCAAAAAAAAATTTAGATAAATGTTGCACTTAGAAAAAAAATTTTACACTTAGAAAAATTCTGCAACACTTAAAAATCTTTTTGCATTTAGAAAAAATTTGTGCACTTGAAAAAATATTTTGAACTTAAACGAAATTTGTGCACTTGGAAAAATATTTTGTACTTAGAAAAAATTTGTGCACTTGGAAAAATATTTTGTACTTAGAAAAAATTTGTGCATTTGGAAAAATATTTTGAAAAAAAATTTATGCTTGAATGTTTTAATACACTTAACTTGATTCAAAAAAACTAAGAATAATTTTTTTCTTTTTTCTCTCCCCCTTTGCCATATATCAAAAAACTGCTTGAAAAACTAATTGTGAATCAGAGCTAGTTTTTAACAAAATCTAAATACATATTGAACCAATTCTAGTGAATACAAGCAAAAAAAAATCAAACTAACTTAATTGAACTCGTTCGGGTCCTGTCTAACTTTGTTAGCTACTTACTAACTGTTATATAACAGCAACTTTCACTAGGGTTAGTCAAGTTAAGTGATCTGATCAAGTTAGATTTTCTAAGCTTGAACACTTAGCTAGATTGTTGTTCAATTGTATTTATCGCCCCAACTACTCTAGATGCACTGACTTAAAGCATCTTGAGCCAAGGCATAAACTTAAGCATCTCAACCTAGTCAAAGTTATCCATCAAAGTGTCCTAAGGTGCTTGTGAGATACTGACTTCTAGATCTATAGGTGCATGCAATTCTAGGGTTAAAGCCTTGGCTAAATCTATTTGCATAAAAAACCCTAGTTTTAAAAGGGGTAAAATTTTCAAAAAAAATCTAAGTCGGAAAAGAATTTTAAAAAAAAATCAAGACTTAAAAAAAATGATTTTTCGAAAGATATGAAATACTAATTTTTTAAAAAAAATTAAAAAAACATTTTTAAGAAAAAATTAGAACAGTCCTATTCTACTAAGCACAACCCTAAAATATAAGTTAATTATGAAGTAGATAAAATATTAAGTCAAATATCAAGCAGATAGAAGTAGTGAAAGTCAACACAGTCAAATAAGTCAACTAAAGGATCAAGTCAAGTGACAAGCATAATGTAAGGGAACAAGTCAGCCCTACAAAGTAGGGAAAATCAGATCATCAGTAGTACATCTCTGATCTACGAAGATGGGTCAGGGGGTCAAAATGGGTGGGGATGCAACGACTGAAATAGCAACATCATCTCATCGTGTCGGGCCTGAAGTGCGTCCATGTGCTCGACGTAATGAGCCTCCATCTCCTCTCGGAGACGGTGGACCTCCATCTCTATCCAAGCAAGGTGCTGGTCCGTAGTCAATGGTGGAGGCTCTCGTAGATGCTCCTCGATCTCGGCGATAAGATCGGCTACGTCAACGCCCACCTCGTCGTCCGAGTCGATCTGGCGTCGAGCACCTCGTCGTCTCCATGACAAAACCCCGGTGGTTGAGATATCTATGGTTGCTAAAGAAAAGTTCCTAACCCCTATCTCATCAAACTCGGTCATGGTGACGATCTCTTCGACAGAGATGTCACGACCGTGATGATGACGAAGTGTAGTGAGAATGTGGCAGTAGGGTGTCCATACTCTGGAGTGAGTGGATACACTGGATGCATAGATGATCGTATGAAACATGTGTAGATCTATGTCTATGTCCAAGTGGTGGATCATCGCATAGAGTAGGAACGTATGGAAGGGTCACATGGCTACCACATCTTGAGAGGTCAAAGGAAGAATGCAGTAGACCAGGACTCTGTAAAGAGCGTAGTCCTGTATGCGTAGATCGACAGACTAAAATCTCTGTAAAGTCGGGTCCCTCTCCTTTCCGAAAAAGTAAGAATAGAGAGTATCAAGGGTGATGTGTGAATATGGAGGATCGAAGGGAAGGTTTGTCGGAGGATAACAGCAAAATGTGGACTGAGAAGGTCATAGTCCAAGGAAACGGTTAAAAAGAGTGGGTGTGATAGTGAGTGAAATGGACTATACAGTGGTAGTGTAGCAGAGGTCATCAACTTTGACCAAGTTATTGTAAAACTCAGCACATAGGGTCGTGTTGATTGGATTGGTACAATACACAAGTTGGTCTAGCTGGTATAAGTTAATAACATCTATAGCTAAAGGGCAAGACTGGATAAAGAAGCTTCTATTTAAATAGTGCGTTTTGATAGGTTTATAGGTAGTGTGTGCAAACTTATTTAATAAAGCTAATGTGAAAAACCTAGGATCTGGGCTAGGCTCGGCCCTGGGGTCGGTTTGCGTAACTCGGCATTTACTAAATAAGTAGAAAAACTATGCATTTATTTAATGAAATTAAATTGTAAAATTGATCGTAAATGCATAATTAAGTCATATCGGGGCGGCATTATGAAGATGGAGTGATCGAGGGAGAGTGAACAGCTCTAGGGCGCCTTAGGAGTGAGGAGAGGATGAGAGAAGCACATTTTGGTTTGGTGAATGAAGCTGTGATGAAGAGTTATAAAGGGCATAATGGGCGCCCGTGAGGGATCTCGGGCGCCCATGACAGGCTTTGAGGCACCGGAGTCTGTCTCGGGCGCCTGAGATCAGGCTTTTCAGATTTTGGCAATGTTGACTGCCTCGATTGTTGGGAAAGGTTTGGGGCGCCCGTGAGGGTCTCGGGCGCCCGTGTTGACTAAGTATGACCAAACAATTTTTCAATCAAGCCCTAAGTTCATTGTAATTATGATCCAAACTTAGTTTGATTAACAACAATGGGTTAGTTTGAAATTTTTAAGATTTTTCAAATTTTGCACAGTTAACTTTTGAAGAGCTTAACTTAATTTTCGAAAATCTTAAGTTTAAAAAAAATTGACATTTTGTGAATTTGTGTTTGAGCTGATTTTGAAAATAGAAGATGTAGAATTAATTTTGAAAAATGTTGAAGAGTTAATTTTGAAAAATGTAGACGAGTTAATTTTGAAAAATGTTGAAGAGTTAATTTTGAAAAATGTTGAAGAGTAGAATTAATTTTAAAAATGTGAAATTAGAATTAATTTTGAAGGTGTAGCATTACTTTTAAAAAAATGTTGTAGAGTTAATTTTGAAAAATGTAGAATTAATTTTGAAAAAAAAATGTTGTAGAGTTAATTTTGAAAAATGTAGATTTAATTTTGAAAAATGTTAGTTGGTTGGGTTGAACTACATTATTAGGTCCTAGACATCTCACCCAATTCTAAGTGACAAAACAGGTTTCCTTATTTGTTTTGTGAGATGTATTAATTTTTATCTTTGAATTAATGTTAAATCTAAGATTTAATTAAAACTTGTGTTAGATTCAAATTTATCAAATAGTAATTTAAAACTGTGTTTCGATAATCGATTTCTAGGTCTTGGCGAGGCACAAAGGCTTTCTTTGGCTGTAGCCTTATTGGAGCAATAACCCTTTCCTTGACAAAGCCTTTTAACAAAAGTTCATTTTCAAATTACTTCTTGAGAAATTTTGGTCTAACTAGCTTAGGATTTGGTTCGGTAGCTTTGGCTAGTTCCACCGGATTAAACAGACCAAGTAGGGTATGTCTTACCCTACTTGACGTTTTAGAAGGGCTTCCCTAACGTACTATCATCTCATCTCCACCTAATACTATGTTGTTCAAGTTTCAAGTAAGTCTTTTGCCCTTAACAAACCATTCCTAAGTCTAAGCATAATAAAATTGCAAAAATGAAATAAATCAAGCAACAAGCAATTATTCAAGCAAAAAAAAAGATCATCTAAGTATAAAAATAGATTTTATATTAGCTCCCCCTAGACTGAAGCCTCGATAAGGGTTAGGCAAGATGTGAATCTTGTCCTTGGGGATCCAATATTGGTTTGGTCCAACTTGTTTATTCAAACTTAGCTTTGGGACTCATGCTTGGACTCGGGTTCTAAGTTAGTTCAATATGGAATAGTAAGACCGTTGTCGTGAGTTGGTTCGATAGCCTAGACTGGATCGATTTAGAACTGACTTCTGTTTTCCAAGAATCATGTCAAGATTCTTGGAACCCAAAGTGAATCGTTCTAATGTGACTCTGAGTTTCTTGACTTGAGTTTTCAAGGAGGAATTCTCTTCCTCAAACTGTTGAACTTGAGTCGAATTTTCTTCTTGAACTAACTCAGTCGAGGAACTTGAGTTGACTTCCTCTTTTAGGGGCTTGACTTCCTGTCGGAGGGTTTCAACCCGGATGTTGGCTTTCACCAACTTGCGTGACAAATATGAAATGAGATCGTAAAGTTCGGATTCAGGATAACCTCTTACCGTAATCCGTCTGCCCTCCGAGATCGAGAGCTTTCCGGTGCCGACGTCTTCATCCGGTTCTGATTCCGTTCCGGAGTCGATGTCTTCTGAGGCAGTCAACGAGAGGAGGTTCGAGTGCGGAGCTTCTTCTTCTTCTTCTTCTTCTGAGGACGATTCATCCCAGGTGGCTTGAAGTGCCTTCTTCTTCCGAGCTTTCTTGTTTTCCTCTAGGTTGGGGCACTCTGATCTGAAATGTCCCTTCTTGTTGCACTCGTAGCATGTTACGTTACCTTTGTTTTTCTGGCTTGTTGAGGGTTCAGCTGTATCTTCCTTTTTCCGATTAGTCTTCTTTTTGTTCGTTTGACTCTTGAGCTCCTTATAGTAGTCATGAGCCAATCGGACCAGTTTTGGATGATCTCCATCGTCGTCAGACTCCGAATCTGAGTCGGGATCAGGTACTGGTGGTTGCTTCTTCTTCTGAGATCTTCCTGGCGTTTTCCTGCAACAAAAGCTATACTCTTCTTGACCAATGTATCATTAGTTTGCTCGTGTAATTCTAATTCAGAAAATGACTTATCTAATTTAATTTCGGAAAGTTTCCTAGACACCTTGTAGGCATCTACCATAGATGCCCACAGTGTGTTCCTTGGGAACGAGTTCAGAGTATACCTTATTAGGTCACGATTTTCGACCTTGTGACCTATTGTATGCAGCCCGTTCATCAGCTCCTGGATTCTTGCGTGGAGCTGTGCTCCCGATTCGCCTTTGTGCATTTTGATTGTGTAGAGTCTGTTGAGTAGTAGATCTCTTTTGCTAATCCGCGTATCTGGCGTAGCTTCGTGCAGTTCAATTAGTTTGTTCCAAAGTTCCTTCTCGATGCAGAAGGATCCGATGCGGTTCAACTCTTCCTTCGTTAGGCCGCATTGTAGTGTTTGTGTGGCCTTTGCAGTGGCTTTGATTTTCTTCTTGAGTGGTCCGTCCCACTCTGTGTAGCCTTGCACCTAACCTTGTGCGTTCTTGAGTATCTCCAGTCCAGACTGGATGATAATCCACATGCCCACCTGAGTTTTTAGGTGGACCACCATCCTACTCTTCCAATAGGAGAAGTCTTCTCCTGAGAAGAGTGGTGGTCTGCCGGTGCTATAGCCTTCTTGCATGGTCATTGAAATTTATCTGAAAAAAATACAAAAAGAAACTCTATCCCAAGACTAAGTCTTGGCTTAGTAGTGCGGTAGCAAAGAAATGATAATAATAAAGAAATAGAGTGGTGTTGCACCAACCTCGATAAATGAGAAAATTATGAAGAAAAACTATATTTTAAAATCAAAAAAATTCGAAAAATCGCTTAATCGGTGGTTGCACCAGATTTGAGCCGCCCGCTCTGATACCACTTGTGGGATCATTTAGAATCGATAGAGGGGGGTGAATATCGATAAAATCATTTCGGATTAAAAATAAGAGCAATTACGCAGTGGAAAATTCACAACAATGCTAACATGGTTTTCTTTAACTTGGTTCGAAGTCTAGATCGGCTCCTACTCCAAGGCCCACGGTCCTTGACCGTTTACGTTGGGCAATTCTATATTTCGCAAAATAGTTACAAGTTTGAAGTTCAAATAGTAAATTTAAGTACAACAATTAATTAAAAAAAATACCGACGACCGGAGAAGATTCGAATATCGGAGCCGCGGGTCATCGTTGGCGCTTGAGACTTGAGCATGGAGCGTTTTGAGCAGAGCGCTTGACATTTTCGTTGGAAGCAATTGTATGTGGAAGCTGTTGGTGCAGGAAACACTATATCGAACCTTGTTTTGATATTGGCAAAGGATTCAAAGTTAAGTACTATTGGTGATCTAACAATGTTCACTAAGTGTGCAGATAGAAGTCCTAGCGAAGGATTGCTAGGCACCTAGCGAAGGGCTGCTAGGAGTTGATGTCCTAGCGAAGGACTGCTAGGCACCTAGCAAAGGGTTGCTAGGAGTTGAAGTCCTAGCGAAGGACTGCTAGGCACCGAGCGAAGGGCTGCTAGGAGTCAAAGTCCTAGCGAAGGGCTGTTAGGCACCTAGCGAAGGACTGCTAGGAAACAAAGTCCTAGCGAAGGGTTGCTAGGCACCTGGCGAAGGACTGCTAGGAAACAAAGTCCTAGCGAAGGGCTGCTAGGCACCTGGCGAAGGGCTGCTAGGCACCTGGCGAAGGACTGCTGGGCAAAAGTCCAATCGGAGGAGCCGGTTGGCAACAGGTAAATTCTCCCGAGAGGAGTAGGTGAGGACGCGTTCCCCGTCGAGGGAATAATAGGCGTCGGTTTGACCTAGGGTTCCATTTTGGAGACCCAAAATCAGAACCAAGACAGCTACGACTGTAAAATTCACTAACATACTTGCTTTATCTTGTTTGGTACTAACCCTGGATACAGGACCGAAGGAACGAGTCTAAGCAGCTCAAAACACCCCAAAGGAGAGGGGCAGATAGCTGGGCAGGGCGCCCCGGAGGTCACGGGCGCCCCCAAGGTGAAGGCAAGATAAGTTGAGCAAGTAACGCTTCGGAAGCTCACTGGGGCGGGCGCCCCCGTGCTCCCGGGCACCCCCGGATGCCTCGGGCGCCCTGGGTCCGAGCCAACGAAGCAGACAGAGTTCAAGTTAGCGAGAAGCCAGCAGACCAAGTCAACCCGGGCACCCCCTGAGTCCCAGGCGCCCCCGTCAAACCTCGAGCCCGATCCTGGAGGGATAAGGTTTGACCGAGAAGTTTGCGGATCGAGTGACACGCGGAGGGCGCCCCCAACGTCCCGGGTGCCCCCAGGTGTACTATAAAAGGGGCTCGACCCCCATGGCTTCGGAGACAACTTTTAAAACGCCTCTACGCTCTTCGACTCAAGCGCTCTGCTCCGAAAACCTCAGATCTCGTGATTCTAAGCGTCGACGATGACCCTCCACACTAAAGTACGATCCATACCGGGCGTCGAACACGAAGAGTAACTCTGTTTTCTTTTACAGTAATATTTCTGTACAATTCACTGTAAAACACTTTCCGCATTATAGAATTGCCTGCAGTAAACGGTCAAGGACCGTGGGCCTTGGAGTAGGAGCTGACCGCGACTCCGAACCAAGCAAATCCTTATGTTCGCGTTGATTTTGTATTTTTAATTTCCGCTGCCTATTCTCTTAGTTTTATCCGAAAACGATTTACGATATTCACCCCCCCTCTATCGTATTATATCGATCCAACAAGTGGTATCAGAGCGGGATAGCTCAAATTTGGTGCAACCACCAATTTGAAAGTATTTTCAGATTTTTTTTAATTAATTTTTAATTTCTTTTCTTTCTTGTTAATCGAGATTGGTGCAACACCACTCGATCTTTCTCGCTTTGTATTTCAAATAAATAATATTTGTAGGTGGGTTGCTTTTTTAATTTTTAATTCTTATTTTTTCACTATAAGTCAGAATTGATAAAACGATCAATTTTCAAAAATTTATCATAAATTTATTATTATTATTTTAATATTTTTTCTCGAAATTCGTGCTACCTTAAATCGAGCAGATTTTTCCCAAACATTGAATTCTTATTTTTTTTCATCATTAATCAAAATTGATAAAGCTAATATTTTCAAAAATTTGTCATAAATTTTTTATTATTATTTTAATATTTTACCTCGAAATTCGTGCAAGATTTATTTTGGATTATTTTTTGCCCTTCTCCCGCACTACTAATCCCAGACCAAGTCTTGGTACATTTTTGTTATTTCTTTTGTGTACGAGGTTTAATCTAAATGGTCAACCAAGAGTGGAACAGTGTCCGTCCACCGCTATTCTCCAGCGAGAACTTGAATTATTAGAGAAGTCAAATGGAGTTCCATTTGAAGGCCCATATGGACATATGGATGATCATTTAAACAGGATTCTCCCTCCCTACAGAAGATGGACTATCAATTGCATGGGACAAACTGGATGAACCAACCCTGAGGAAGATCGAAACTGATGCAAGGGCGACTGCAATCCTACAATGTGACCTAACCAATGAAGAATTGAAGCGGGTCGGATCCTTCAACTGTACCAAAGAGATGTGGGAAAAGCTAATCAATCTACACGAAGAGAGCTTCGATATTGAGATCTTAGAAGATTTTGCATTTTCGGCTCAAGCACAAGTAGCTGAGACAGACTCGACACCCGACGTCGAAATCAAACCAGAGTCAGACGACAAGTTTTCTGAGACAAAATCGGTAACTAATTTTGAATCATTTTCTGAATTAAGACTAAATAATCAAGTTGATACTGCAATGGTCGAGGAAGGTTTAGTTTTCATTGCAGGGAAAACTCTAAGAGAACTGCAAAAGAGGCCTCAACTAGTATCTGAGTCCAACTCATACTTAGAATTGACAACAAAGAAGGAGATCGAACCAAACTGGTCCGATTAGCTCGTGATCACTACAAGATGATAAAGAAACAAAAAAGAAAGACGTCAAGTATCAAGGGGGAGATTCCCAACCGGGAATCAAAAGGTAAATTTACGATATTTGAAAATCTAATATTTACCTCAAAGAACGTAATTAATTCATATAAATTAATTAAGGCTAATATGTTAGAAAACTTAATTCCCAACCTTGTTGATTTTAAAAAACCTGTGTATTATTTCAATTATGATGTGACTTAGATAACTTTTTCTTTGTTTGCTTGTTTATTTTCTTTTGAAATCTTAATTTTTTTTATTTAGGATTGGTTAGATTAAGGATAAATGATTAAATTGAAACTTGAACAACCTAGTATTAGGACAAGGTTTGATGATAGTACGTTAGGGAAGCATTTTCTAATAAGGCCAAGTATACACTACTTGGGCTCTTTAGACTGGTGGAACTAGCCGAAGCTACCTCTCCGAATCCTAAGCTAGTTAGACCAAAGTTTCTCAGAAAGCAATTTGAAAATAAAATTTCTTTAAAAGGCTTTGTCTAGGAAAGGGTTGTTGATCCAATAAGGCTACGGCGAAAGAAGGCCTCTGTGCCTCGCCAAGACCTGGAAGCCAATTATCGAAACTTACTTTCAAATTGTCGTTTGTTAAACTTGAATCTAATACAAGCTTCAATCAAATCATAGCTTTTAATTTAAATTCAAAGATAAAATTTAACGCATCTCAGAAAACAGATAAGGATACCTTGTTTTGTCACTTAGGAATGGGTGAGATGCTCAGGACCTAAAAGGTTGGTCCAACCCAATCAACCTTACAAAACAAATTCAAATTAATTATTCTCAACTAATTATTCTCAAAATTTAACTTAATTATTCTCAATCAATTATTTTCAAAATTCAACTTAACAATTTTTAAAAATTCAAAGTTAAAATTCTAATTAATTTCAAAATCTTCAAAAATCATTTTAACTTTTAAACTAAGGTTTAATGTTTCAAATTTGCTCACTTTAGGTTTCTTTTGCGCGTATACCTAAGAATTACTTAATGTTTGTAAACATTTCTATATAAAAACCTTCTTTTAGACAATCAATTTATTCTTGAAAAATAAGTGTTGCAAAAGCCACCTTGGGTATTACCTAGGATTTTTTTTTTCAAAAAATGTCTGCAGTCCGGATTTTAATATTTTCTTGGAAATCATTTTAAAATAGAATTTCTTCTTCCTAGTTCTTTAAATTTTTCAAAGGAGGAAAAAGAAGAATTTGTTTTTCAAACCACTAAAACAAAATAGTTTTCAAAAGATGTTTTAAACTTAGTTCTTTTGTTTGAATCAAACCCTAAGACTCAGAGGAGGATTAATTTATGGTCAACAAGCCTCCTAGGACTATGTCAGGTTTAGGGGGAGTTCACATTAAAAGAAGAAGTTTAAAATTACTATGGTTTCAAACTATCACTCATGTTTTTCGAAAACTATGCTATCTTTTCAAAATATGTCTTTCAAATACACATTTTTTGAAAATGTTAATACTTCAAAGTTCATTTTATGAATTCTGCTTGAGTCCCTTTTCATTTTGACAAACCCTAAGGACACGGAGGAAGGTCAAATTTAGGGGGAGTCTAAATCGAAAGAAATTAATTCTAACAATTATTTTTCAAAATTATTAGATAATTCTTATAATTTGAATCAAACCTTAAGACTCAGAGGAAGATCGCTTGTAGTCAACAAGTTTCTTAGGACTGGGTCAAGCTTAGGGGGAGATTAAATTAAAAGAATTATTGAATATTTTCAAAATTATAAGTTTTTTAAAATCCTTTTGAAAACTTAAATAATTTCTCTTTCAAAATACTATCCTGTAAAATCATTTTGCTTATATACCATCACTTTCAAAATTTTACGTGACTTTGAAACACGCTTAAAATCTATTTAGAATACTTCTGAAAATAATACGTACTTGACTTTGGAAAATTTTTCAGGACACTTAGGGAAATGACCTTGTAGTTAACAAGGTTTCCTAGGATTATGTCAGACTGGAAAAGAAACCAAGTCAAGTAAAGTATTATGTTTTCAAAATAACATTAAAATTTTTCTTAAAATATTATGTTCAAAAGTACTTCTATTTTCAAAAATGCATAATATCTTTCAAAAGTACTTCTATTTTTTCAAACATAATGTTTTCAAAAGTACTAATACTTTTCAAGACAATAATGTTCTAAGTGCGTAAATTTTCTAAAGACTTGCCTACAAATACAAAATAATTTTTCAAATTGTACAATTCTTTTCAAAGTGGAGTTTTATTGGTGCAATTTAAGCTTTTGATATGCTTTCAAGAATTATGTTGGATCGTGAAAAACCGATAGAGGGGGGGGGGTGAATATCGGAAATCTCTCTTTTTCGGAAAACTAAGAGTAAGTGCACAGCAGAAATAAAAATATGAGACACAGCACAAAGACACAGTGGTTTTTACTTGGTTCGGAGCCTGTGTCGACTCCTACTCCAAGGCCCACGGTGGTTGACCATTTACTTTGGGCTATTCTATATTCGCGCAAATAGGTTACAATGATTTCAATTACAAAGAGAGTGCAATAAAATAATAATAAAAATTTTAAG
This sequence comes from Boesenbergia rotunda, assembly GCA_024364735.1. NCBI lineage: Eukaryota > Viridiplantae > Streptophyta > Magnoliopsida > Zingiberales > Zingiberaceae > Boesenbergia > Boesenbergia rotunda. The sequence goes on along the minus strand of JAGFNQ010002593.1, from coordinate 36,258 downwards.
CTCTTCGTTACCGACGTCCGGAGTGTATCGATTCTTTTCGGGGCAGCGGGACGTCGTCGGCTCGAGGTGAGGCGTTTCTGGAGCAAGGCGCGAGCGTAGAAGAGCGTGAAAGCTTCGGAATGAAGTTGATTGTCAAGGATTGGGCGTTGGGTGCTATTTATAGCACCCAGGGGCGCCCTGGACGTCGGGGGCGCCCTGCCACGTGTCAAGCGATCTGCAGATCGCTCGGTCAACTTCTATCCCGCTCGAACAGGGATAAGTTTAACCATGAGGGCGCCTTGGTCGTAGAGGGCGCCTTGGCTGACTTTTTCCGCGCAGAAATCTCGGCTGTGGATAAAACTGTAGCTTCGCAGACTTGGGCTTGGAGGCGCCCTGGCTGCTGAGGGCGCCTTCACTGACGAGGGCACCTTCGCTGCTGAGGGCGCCTTGCCCAGTAAGCAGCCGAAGCCCTTTTTGCTTTGCTTGGTTCTGGTTCACCTTGAGGGCGCCTTGGACACTCAGGGCGCCTTACTCAGCTGCTGCCTCACTCCTTTGAGGCTCTCTGAGTTGCAGACACACGTTCCTTCGGTCCTGCATCCAGGGTTAGTCCAAAACACAATAACACAATTAATTATTATTTTATACAGCCTTAGCTATCTTGGTTCTGACTTTGGTCTCCAAAATGGAGCCCTAGGTCGAACTGACGCCTACTGTTCCCTCGACGGGGAACGCGTCCTCACCTACTCCTCTCGGGAGAATTTACCTGATGCCAACCGCTCCTTTGGTTGGACTTTTGCCTGGTGGTCCTTTGCCAGGGCTTGGATGCCGAGCTGTCCTTCGCCCGGTGCCTAGCAGTCCTTTGCTAGGTCTTGGATACTGGCAGTCCTTCGCTAGTTGCCTAGCAGTCCTTTGCTAGGGCTTGGATACTGGCAGTCCTTCGCCAGTTGCCTAGCAGTCCTTCGCTAGGGCTTGGATACTGGCAGTCCTTCGCCAGGTGCCTAGCAGTCCTTCGCTAGGTCTTGGATACTGGCAGTCCTTCGCCAGGTGCCTAGTAGTCCTTCGCTAGGGCTTTGTACTCTGCACACTCAAGTAACATTGTTAGATCACAAACAACCTTAACTTTGAATCCTTTGCCAATATCAAAACAAGATTCGATATGGTGCTACCTGCACCAACAAATTATACTAAGTATTTTTTTTTGTTTTCAAAACTCACAGGCTCTGATACACAAACTTTTTCTTAAAACTTATTTCAAAATATATTTCTTTATTAATATATATAGCCAAGAGGGAGAGCAAGAAAGAGAGAAATGATTTTTTTTTGATAAACTTTTATCTCTTTTTCAAAAAGCAAAAATTTCTAAGTATTTCAAATGGTTTTTAAGTGCTAAGTGCTGTTAAAATTTCAAACTACTGTCAAAATACTTCAAGTGCTTTCAAGTATTTCTAAGTGCTTCAAAATTCTCTAAGTATTTCTAAGTGTTTCAAATTTGTTAAGTGCATGTTTTTTTTCCTAAGTAAAATTTTTCTTAGTAAACAAAATATGTCTGGGCAAAAACTTTTTAAAAATTTTGGCAAATGTTTCTAAGTAAAGTTTTTTTTGGTGAAAAACTTGTCTAAAAATTTCTTAAAGATTTTGTTTTTCAAAATACGCAAAGTATTTTCAAGCATATTCTTCTAAGTGTGCAAACTCTTTTAAAACAAAGTTTTTCTTACAAAATTTAGGTTAGCAAAACTTTTCGAAATTTTACCTTATTCACCCATGTTTGTTTTTGATATATGTCAAAGGGGGAGAAAAGGTCAATGTTAAGAATTTTATAACATAAGTATTCAGGGTTTTAGGAGGAGTATGAGAAATAAAGGCTTTTTTTAAAAAAACCCTAAACCCTAAACCTATCTTTTATTAACTAATTTTTTCAAATCTATTCTGTTCAACACTGGGTTATACTTCATTGTGTTTTTATTAACTATTATATGTTTTACTTAACTTTGAATTGTGTTACCATAAATCAAAAAGGGGGAGATTGTTGGTGCAGGAAGCACCATATCGAACCTTGTTTTGATATTGGCAAAGGATTTAAAGTTAAGTACTATTGGTGATCTAACAATGTTCACTGAGTGTGCAGATAGAAGTCCTAGCGAAGGACTGCTAGGCACCTAGCGAAGGGCTGCTAGGAGTTGAAGTCCTAGCGAAGGACTGCTAGGCACCTAGCGAAGGGCTGCTAGGAGTTGAAGTCCTAGCGAAGGACTGTTAGGCACCTAGCGAAGGGCTGTTAGGAGTTGAAGTCTTAGCGAAGGACTGCTAGGCACCTAGCAAAGGGCTGCTAGGAGTCAAAGTCATAGCGAAGGGCTGCTAGGCACCTGGCGAAGGACTGCCAGGAAACAAAGTCCTAGCGAAGGGTTGCTAGGCACCTGGCGAAGGACTGCCAGGAAACAAAGTCCTAGCGAAGGGCTGCTAGGCACCTGGCGAAGGATTGCTGGGCAAAAGTCCAACCGGAGGAGCCGGTTGGCAACAGGTAAATTCTCCCGAGAGGAGTAGGTGAGGATGCATTCCCCGTCGAGGGAACAGTAGGCGTCAGTTCGACCTAAGGTTTCATTTTGGAGACCCAAAGTCAGAACCAAGACAGCTACGGCTATAAAATTCACTAACATACTTGCTTTATCTTGTTTGGTACTAACCCTGGATACAGGACCGAAGGAACGAGTCTCGACATCTCAGAATGCCCTAAAGGAGAGGGGCAGATAGCTGGGCAGGGCGCCCCGGAGGTCCCGGGCGCCCCTAAGGTGAAGGCAAGACAAGTTGAGCAAGTAACGCTTCGGAAGCTCACTGGGGTGGGTGCCCCCATGCTCCCGGGCGCCCCGTGCTCCTGGGTGCCCTGGATGCCTCGGGCGCCCTGTTTCCAAGCCAACGAAGCAGATAGAGTTCAAGTCAGCGAGAAGCCACCAGACCAAGTCAACCCGGGCGCCCCCTGCGTCCCGGGCACCCCCGTCAAACCTCGAGCCCGATCCTGGAGGGATAAGGGCTGACCGAGAAGTTTGTGGATCGAGTGACACGTGGAGGGCGCCCCCAACGTCCCGAGCACCCCCAGGTGTACTATAAAAGGGGCTCGACCCCCATGGCTTCGAAGACAACTTTTAAAACGCCTCTACGCTCTTCGACTCAAGCGCTCTACTCCGGAAACCTCAGATCTCGAGATTCTAAGCGCCGCCGACGACCCTCCGCACCAAAGTACAATCCATACTGGGAGCCGAACACGAAGAGTAACTCTGTTTTCTTTTACAGCAATATTTCTGTACAATTCACTGTAAAACACTTTGCACATTATAGAATTGCCCGCAGTAAACGGTCAAGGACCGTGGGTCTTGGAGTAGGAGCCGACCGCGACTCCGAACCAAGTAAATCCTTGTGTTCGCGTTGATTTTGTGTTTTTAATTTTTGCAGCCTATTCTCTTAGTTTTATCCTAAAACGATTTACGATATTCACCCCCTCTATCGTATTCTATCGATCCAACAAAAGCAACGGGTGGACCCCTTTATATAAGGTCTTCTTGGGTGCCTGTGTTGAAGGGGGTGCCTGACACGTGGCCCTTTCTGCGTGAATCCTCATCCGCAGACTTGGCCAGCACTTATCCCTTCAACTGGGGTGCCTAAGTCGACTGGGGCGCTTGTATCAACACAGGCGCCCCTTTGCTGACATGGAGGCTTTGCTTTGAGACTGCTGGAAAACCCGTATCTGGGGCGCCTGTATCAATACAGACACCTTTATGATTAGGCGCCTAACTCCATTCAGGCACCTGGGAAGCAGAACACTTCAACCTCTGTTCCTGCAACCAGGGTTAGTTCCAAAACATAAACAATATATAAGTCCAGAAAATAGCCAGAGCTGTCTTTGTTCTAACTTTGGCTTTCCTAAATGAATCCCTAGGTTGAACCGATGCCTAATGTTCCCTCCTACGGGGAACGTGTTCTCGCTTACACCTCTCAGGGGAATTTACCTTTTTGCCAACCTGCTCCTCCGGTTGGACTTTTGCCCAATCTTCAAGATCAGGTCTTCGTACCCAGTCCACAACTAGGACTTATTGCCCAACCCCGGTTAGGTTTTCGGTGCCCAGCCCTCGGCCAGGACTTATTGTCCAATTCCTTGAATCAAGACTTCGTGCCCAGTCCGCGATCAAGACTTATTGCCCAACCCTATGTCAGGATTTATTGCCCAATTCCTTGAATCAGGACTTCATGCCTAGTTTACCTAGGACTTTTCCTGCGCACTTAACAACTTTATTAGATCACGAGATAACCTTAACTTATGAATCCTTTGCCATTATCAAAACTCAGGTTCGATCTTGGTGCTTCCGGACCAACAGGATCTAGACCCACTTGATTTAATTCAAAGAGAAAATCAACTTAATGCCCCTAATAATAATGATTGGGAATTAAACCCGGACTTTGTCGAAACTGCCAAGGAATCCAAATGTGATCTTGTCGAGTTCTATGCTGAAAAACCTAGCGAGATTAATGATGAAGAGGAGTTTGAATATTTTAGGCAATGGTTAGAAGTAGATGAGATGACTCAGAGTCATCAAAATCAGACTTCTTCCATTACCAGTGATAAAACATCCAAACTCGATGAACTCTTCGGGCATCATAATCAGGCCTCTAGGCAAGAGGTCATGAAGAACTTAACAACAACCATCATATTTGAGGGTATGCCTGTGACGAAACATGTTCTCAAAATGATGGCTTGGCTAAAGGAGATGGAAATCCTTGGAGCACAAATCGATGGGGAAACCCAGGTCGATCTCATCCTCCAATCTTTACCAAAGAGTTTTGAGAAGTTTCACTTAAGCTACAATATGAACAAACGTACATATTCGTGGGAAGAACTTCTGACAGAACTCGAGGCAGCAGAAGAGTTTTCTCCTCAGAGTTCACAGACTTTCATTGCTCAAGGGGTTTCTACTTCTAAACCGAAAGGCATGAAGAAGAAGAAACAAGCTGGGGCAAAGAAAGTAGCAGGATTACAGGGACCTCAGAGTCACATGAAGAAGCCAAAAGGCAAGTTCTTCCTATACAAGCAGTCTGGACATTGGAAGGCGGGTTTTCCCCATCGTCAGAGTAATAATTCAGGTATATCTTTTTCTTTTGTCGTTGTAAAATATTTAGCGGTGATATCTACCGGTACATGGTGTGTAGATACGGATGCCACTAATCATGTCTGCATTTCTTTGCAGGGGTTCCAGGAAACCCGACGACTAGCTAAGGAGGAGATTACCGTCTACATGGGATAGGCTACGGAGATGACTATTACAGTGGGAGTTATTTATTTTTTTGTCTATTAGATAGGATAATAAAATTTTGGTTTTATTGAGATTGCTTTTATGTACCTACATTTTTAGAAAGAATTTTTGTTCAATTTCTGGAATAAGATATTCTATTGCTTTTATTATAAAAGTGGAATAGAAAGATTATCTATTAAGGAACATTGATAAGCAATTGGTACATTTTAAAATCAAAATCTCCCATGATGCAATTAGATGTCAATGGCTCATCATTTAATCAAAATAAGAGAAAGGTTCATTCTGAGGTGAACTAAACATATCTTTGGTGTCTAAGTCTTGTTCTTATTAACCTTAGTAGGATTCAAAGGTTAATAGCCAATGGGTCCTTGGGTTCATTGGTAGTGGAAGACTTCCTAAACCTTTGAATCTTGCTTGGAAGGTAAGATAACCAAGAGGCCTTTTTAAGGCCAAGGGGTATAGAGCCAAAGATATGTTGGAGTTGGTTCATTCTGATTTGTGTAGATCCTTAGTCTATCTAGGATAGAGGTAGCCTTGAATACTTCGTCCATTTTATGGACAATTATTCAAGGTAGAGGTGCATTTACTTGATGCACCGCAAGTATGAATCTTTCATTAGTTCAAAGAATTCAAACTAATGTGGAGAGGCATCAAGGTAAAAGTACCTAGTACTACGATTGGATCGTGGTAGCAAGTACCTCTTGGGAGAGTTTTAGGACATACTTATTAGAGATTGGGATTCAATCCCAATTGAATGCACTCGATATGCCCCAACAGAACGGTGCAGCAAAGTGAAGGAAAAGGTCTCTTATGGAAATGGATAAGGTTAATGATGAGCTACTCCATGTTGTCGAATTTGTTCTAGGGATATGCTCTAGAAACGGCATCGTACATACTTGATACCATCTAGGTCAGTACTCTCTACTCTCATAGAAGTGTGGACTGGGAGAGAGACTAGTCTGAGTCATGTTTAGATTTGGGATAGTTCAGTACATGTGCTGACGAGAGATACTGATAAGTTGGAATCTAGTACAGAAGTGCGCTTGTTCGTAGGCTATCCTAGAAGAATGAAAGGCGGTTCTATAGTCCTAAGGATTAGAGGGTAATCGTTTATATGAATACCTGATTCTTAGACAAGGACTATGTGATGAACCATAAGCCCATGAGTAGAATTATTTTTCAATAATAGAGAGGGGACATTCTGACCTTAGTACCAACTATACAAGAAGATATACCTCAAGTCACCACGTGCCACAGTAGATACGCAGGTGGTATCTCATCATAGTGGGAGGGTTGTTTGTTAACCTGAAGAATTCATGTTCTTTGAGAGAGTCTTCGGACTTGATCCCTGGTGACCATGAATCAAGATCCCTGGACCTATGACGAGGAACATCCGCTTTGAAGAGATAATCCAGTCATGTGGATTTGTTCAAAGGACGGATGAGATTTGTATATGTGACAGAAAAGTAGTGGTATTCTTGTACTATACGTTGATAATATTTTGTTGGTTGGCAACAATGACAGAGTATTATCAGACGTAAGAGTATGGTTGTCCAAGCAGGTTGATATGAAGGACTTAGGAGAAGCAGGACACATCCTTGGCGATCAAAGTTCTAAGTGATCACCAGAGAAGGATGTTGTAATTATCCTAAGCTTCATAGTAAGACACCGTCCTAGCTCGTTTTAGCTCCAAGAAAGATTTTGTACTTTTTAGCCATGGAGTTACTCTATCTAAAAGAGATGTGTTCTAGAACATCTAAGGAGATAGAGAAGGTGAAGGCGGTTCCTTATGCATCGGCTATAGGAAGCCTCATGTAAACGAGACCGGATATCTACTTTGTTATGGGCATGGCTAGCAGATATCAGAGTAACCCAGGTCAAGGGAATTGGACTGCGGTAAAAGTATATATTAGTGCCTGAAAAGGAAGGATTATATGCTGGTTTACTGGGCCGACCAATTACTCCCTATGGGTTATACTGATACAGAATTCCAATCAAATAGGGGCTAATATAAGTATTCCTCGGGGTTTTGTATTTACTTTAGAAGGCGGAACCATAGTATAGAGGAGTGTCGCGCAGCGGCTGCGTGGCGGACTCCACCATGGAAGCTGAGTATATGGCAGCCTCAGAGGCGGCCAAGAGAGCTACATGGTCCAGGAACCTCAAGATGGATTTTGATGTGATCCGTGGTTTGCTCAGAGGTATCATATTTTGATGTGATAATAATGGTGCAGTCGGAAACTTGAAGGAATCATGAGCCCATAAGGCGAGTAAACACATAGAGCGCAAGTACCACCTAGGAGAGAAAAAGCCATTGTTGCCTAGATTACATCAGAGGACAACCTAGAAAGATCTTTTCACTAAGGCCTTGGGGGCGAGAGCTTTTAGGCATGTGGAGGATCAAGGGGTCAGATGTATGGCATTTTGAAGATAGCAAAGTCTTTTAGTATAAGTGGGAGATTGTTATGATGTATACTAAAAGCCTTGCTTTTTGTATAAAGAACATCTACGTTTTAAAAGAAAATCACAAAATCACAAGTTGCATGTTTATATTAGTATATGCATAAATGTCTGATACTTTGCACTATAAATAACATGGTGTGTGGCGACTCACAGAAGATCATATTGTCAGTTCCTTGTAGAGTATAAGAAAAGGCTCACAACCGAGATAGAGTTGGGCAAACCATCAGGATGGTTGTAGTGTAATTAGGTATGGTTTGTCTTAACCATAGAATTATACTAGTGCACTTTGTGTGTATTGTGCAGGACCAAAATAAAGGTGATCCAATTTATACTGACTTTATAATTGGATCATACCTCGGTTATATTATGGAGTGCATGCTCTAAATCCCAAAATAATAACGAGCACATGTACTTAATTATTGTTTCTTTGATTTACCAATGGGCGAAATTTATTCTGCTAAATCGATAGGCCCGGTAAGTTGGGAAACAATATTATTTGTATGGTGTGTCGTTGATTATTGACAGAATCCTTATCCTGGTGAGTCGGGATGATAATGTCCCCTTGATGAACTCATAAGGTTCATCATGTTAAATCTTGCAAGTGGACTATGGTCCAACATGATGAAAAGGTTGAGTGGTACTAGTCAAGGATCAAGAGGTTGATTAATTAAAATTGTCAGTAATTTAAATTAATCGATGGACATTCGATATCTTAAACACGGGGAGATGGATGTGCTCATAATAGGTGGATCTCATATGAAAATATGGGGGTTGGTGAGGAAGTTCAATGGGGATCCTTTAGTGGAATGGATCTTCATTAATGGATCGGATTTGGATCCATTAGTGGGTCAAGACCCAACTCCTCCTCATGGTCCCTATCGTAGCCCTATATATACCCCATGGGAGTCATGATACCAAGGCTAATTAATCCATAATTAATCATCCAAAAACTAACAAGCCAAAAACCAAAATCCCTCTCTCCCTTCTCTCTCCTAAGGTTGCGGCTGTAGGATCGGTACCGTCGATAGAGGGGGGCTGAATATCGACTGTGAAAATTCTCACGAAAATCTTCGTAAAACTTTCGTTCGTACTGGACTCAGAGTGTTAGTGCAGCGGGAAATAAAATAGAAAGAACACAAGGATACAGCGGGATTTATTTACTTGGTTCCCAACCCCCCAGGGTCAGTACGTCCAAGGCCTATGTACTCGGTGTGAGTCTACTATTGGTGAATATAGCCAGACACTTGAACTTTAGCACTTTTCGATTTTCTGCACTCAAAGGGTTAGTAGCACAGCAGAAGGAAAACAAAAACAGAGTATGCAGAATCTAAACCCTAAGTTAAGCACAAGCATAAGAACGCTAACAAAGAGGATTTACAAGGTTCGGGGATAACTTGCCCCTACTCCTTGGCGTGCCCCTAAGGTGGGAGATCCCTTGATCGTCGGCAGATCAAGCCCCGGAAAATTCGGATAGAATGCAACCTCCTTCTCGGTGGAGTAACCTCTCCACAGCGTTTCAAGATAAATGAAAGATTAAGTACAGGAAACACAAGAAGGATCTTACTGAGCACTAAGAACCCCAAGAACACAAGCAAACTTCTCACCAAGCTCCACTCAGTGCAGATCTCACGTAAGAACTCCCTTCTTCGTGTCTTCTCGCTGATGGACTCGTCAAGCTTCTTGTTTCTCTTCCAAGTATCACAAGGTTGCTCAAGAGATGGATCAACTGATCAGAGTTGTCGCAAGAGCACAAGTGTTGCAGCAGAGTGATGATCGAGTATTCTCAGCGTTGTTGTTCTTCTTCGCCACCAAGCGCTTAAGTCTCTTCCACTGATCCCAGGTCACTGACATCTCACTGCAGCCTCCAGCTGCTCACCTGCAACTGCTCACCTACCATTGAGCTCTTCTGGACTCCCTGAGCTTCCCTCAGCCGAGCCCTAGTCAGCAGCTCCAGCAGCGCCAGCGTCTATTGCAACCTGAGATGGAAAATAGACAAACCTGCTCCAAGGAAAGACTCCCATTGACTCTCCTTGAGTGTTTGAATCCATTCGTGTCACCTGCAACCTTAATCAGGGCATTAACATAGAAAATCAAGCAAAGAATCAAATATCAGAGATTAAGAGCAGATAAAATAGATGTGTTCAGAGCGTCTGACAGCGCGTTTGAATTAAAGTGATCGGTCACTGGATCGATCTAGGGGTTGTGGATCGGTCACCGGACCGATCCACAGCTTTGCTGGGACTCCCAGCTTTCGCAGCCATAAGGGCATGATCGGTCACCAGACTAATCACGATGTGACTTGATCGGTCACCAGACCGATCAGGATGTGACCTGATCGGTCACCAGACCGATCAGGAAGCCCTCCGACCGATCAGGCTCCAGCCTGATCGGTTATAGGACGGAGTTCGCTGCACTTGATCGTTAACCAGAATAATCTGAACAGTATTCTAGATCGGTCACCAGACCGATTAGGAGCTGATCAGTAGAGTTCTCAGACTCACTGTATGCTCCCTGATCGGTCACCAGATCGATCAGGAGGCTCTTCGACCGATCAGGCTCCACCCTGATCAGTCATAAGGAGGAGTCCACGACACTTGATCGTTCACCGGAACGATCTGAATAGTGTCCCAGATCGGTCACCAGACAAATCAGGAGCTAATCAGTAAGGTTCTCAAAACCCACTGGATACTCCCTGATCGGTCACCAGACCGATCAGGAGGCTGAGCAGTGAGTGAACTGTATGCTCCCTGATCGGTCACCGGACCGATCAGGAGCCTGAGTAGTGAGTGAACTGTATGCTCCCTGATCGGTCACCGGACCGATCAGGAGCCGGGCAATAAGGTTCCCAACCCACTGTATGCTCCCTGGTCGGTCACCAGATCTATCAGACATAGCTGGATCGGTCACCAGACCGATCTACGAAGGAACTCCGTGTCAACTTCCCTAATCGGTCACCAGACCGATCCAGGTAAGGTTAAAACCATTCTAAGTCACGAGAACAAGCCTCCAGCCTATCTCTGACTCGTGCTTGATCCCTCGGACCAAGACTCCATGCCCAGCTTCACTCACCGGGACTTCAGTCAACCTGGCTTCACTCACCAGGACCCGACTTCACTCACCGGGATTTCCAATCACCTGGCTTCACTCACCAGGACCCGACTTCACTCACCGGGATTTCCAATCACCTAACCCTCCGAGTTAGGAATTTTCACACCTAGCCCTCCAAGCTAGGACTTTTCACACCTCACCCTCCAAGTTAGGAATTTTCACACCTAGCCCTCCACACCTAGCCCTCCAAGCTAGGACTTTTCACACCTAGCCATTCAAGTTGGGAATTTTCACACATAGCCCTCCAAGCTAGGACTTTTCACATGCCAGCGTGCGATCTCCCGATCCACCTGGACTTAATCCGAATTCAACCAAACTTAAATTATTGTCAAACCCAAAACAACAATCGGGCCAGACTGCATCAACACTTCCGAGCAGGTCTTAGTGCCCAGCTTCACTCACCAGGTCTTAGTGCCTAGTTTAACTAGGACTTTGGTCCATTTTGTTACTCCTCTCTTAACTCCCCTTTGTCTGTTCAATGTATCACTGACTTAAGTAAATTGTCAAATATTAAAACACTTAGAGGAGGACATCACTGTGCAACTTGCACCAATAATCTCCCCCTTTTTGATGTTTGGCAATAACTTAAGTTAGATTGGTTGAAAGGGCTAAGCATTAACTCTTGGGATCAAATGAAAAAACTGATCTAAGTTTTGAAAATTAATTTTTGATCCTCTAGGAAAAATTAAGAAAAAATTCTAACTTTCACTCTCCCCCCTTTTTGAAAAGCATTTTGATTTTATTTGACCCTTTGGAAAGAGAAAAGAAAAAAAAATTCTAACTTAAGGCGTATCTCTCCCCCTTTGTCATACATAAAAAAACCAAAAATACTTGCACCAACAATGGAAACCTTTGGTTCTTTTTGAAAGTTCTTAGTGTAATTTTTGAAGGCATAGTATAAAACTTAAGTAATTATAAAAAGATTTTCACTAGTGCATTTTGAGAAAACTTTGTATTTTGAAAGATATATTGCATTTTTTGAGAAAAACTAGTACTTTTGAAAAATATAAGTAACTTTGAAAGATATGATGCATTTTTGAAAAATATTTGCAATTTTGGAAAATATAAGTATTTCTGAAAAATATTATGCATATTTTGCAAGTACTTTTCGAAAAATTATGTACTTTTTTAATAAAAAAATTAGACTTTGAAAAATATAAGTGTTTTTTTAAAGGTGTTATGCATTTTGAAAACATAATATTTTACTTGACTAGGTTTCTTTTCCAGTCTGACACAATCCTAGGAAATCTTGTTAACTACAAGCACATTTTCCTAAGTGTCCTGAAAATTCTTCAAACTCAAGTAAATATTATTTTTAAACAGAATTTTGATAATCCAAAAAGATAGTATGCTAGTACATTTTGAAAAAATGTATGAACTTTTGAAGGAACAATACTTTACTTGACTTGGTTTATCTTCTAGTTTGACACAATCCTAGGAAACCTTGTTGACTACAAGGATATTTTCCTAAGTGTCCTAGAAATTCTCCAATCCAAGTAAATATTATTTCAAAAATAATTTCATAAGACACAAAAAATCTGAAAAATAAAATAATAGTATTTTGAAGGACTTATATTTTCAGCAAGATTTTGAAGATATGAAAATATGTTATTAAATAATTCTTTTAATTTGGCCTCCCTCTAAACTTGACCCAGTCCTGGGAAGCTTGTTGACCACAAGTACTCTTCCTCTGAGTCTTTAGGATTTGGTTCAGATCAAAAAGAATTATCTAATAAATTGTCAAAGATAATACTTGTTAAAAATATTTTTTTTGATTTAGACTCCCCCTAAATCTGACACATCCTTGAAGTCCTTGAAGATCATGAAGTGAACCTTCCTCTGTGTCTTTAGGATTTATCAAAAATAGGTAAATTTTTAAACATATAATATTTACAACATAAGCCTTTTTCGAAAACACAATTGATAATGATTTAAAGCACATTTTTCGAAAAGTATTTTAAAAAAAACAAGAAAAACTCCCCCTATACCTGACACTGTTTGACTCTATCTAAGTGCCCTAAGGAACTTTAGTGTTGTCCTAAGAGGCTTGTGTCTATTTGTGTGGGTCAAACAATTTTCAAACGGATATAATTTTCAAAAACATATACTATATTGGCAATCAAACAAGAATGAAATCCATAAAAACATTATTATTTTGAAGCACTATTTTGAAAATATATTTTTAGAAAGTATTCTAACAATTTTGAAAACTATTTTTCAATTCATTAGTCGTTAACATCTCTCCCATTCTAGATGTCTCAATACAGCAAGCATGGTTGTCTTATGGGTGCATTGTGAGATGCTTGAATCATTTTTCTTAATTTATTATTAAATCTAAGATTTAATTGAAACATGTGTTAGATTCAAATCTAGCAATAGTAAAGTGAATTTGATTTTCAGTAATTGACTTCCAGGTCTTGGCGAGGCACTAGGCCTTCTTTGGTCGTAGACTTATTGGATCATCAACCCTTTCCTTGACAAAGCCTTTTATAGAAAATTCATTTCCAAGTTACTGCTTGAAAGATTTTGGTCTAACTAGTTTAGGTTTTAGATTAGTAGCTTCGGCTAGTTCCACCAAAAAGGCTTCCCTAACGTACTTTCATCTTACCTCCACCTAATACTAGGTTGATCAAGTTTCAATTATTCTTTTTCCTATAACCATTCTAATTTGTGCATAAAATTAAATGTGAATGACATGTCATATATTTAAAAGAGATAGCAAATGCATGACATGACAGTTATGTATGAGTCAAACAAGTCAGAATATTTAATTATGTTTCTAAAGATGTATCAAATTCTCGATTTGATACATGTCGTGTGAACCCGCGAATATGTCAACTCACTTTGACATATTGAATTTTATTAAGTTGATATTGTTGCGGTTTGGGTAAGATTTTATTTTAGTTCGAGTTTAAGTTAATTAAGATTTGGTTGGATTCAAGTTAATTAATTGAAGTTGAATTAATTAGAGATTAATTGAGGTTGACTTAATTAGGAATTAGTTGAATTAATTTGAATTTGATTTAATTAATATTTAATTAATTTGAATTAATTTGAATTTGATTTAATTAAGATTTAATTTAATTAATTTGAATTAATTAAGATTTAATTGAATTAATTTAAGTTTGAATTAATTAGATTTAATTGAATTAATTTAAGTTTAAATTAATTTAGATTTAATTGAATCAATTTAAGTTTAAATTAATTTAGATTTAATTGATTAATTTGAATGATTTAAGATTTAATTGATTAATTTGAATTATTTAAGATTTAATTGATTAATTTGAATTATTTAAGATTTGAATAATTAAGGTTGAAATAATTAATTAATAGTTGTGGGTTTAAGTTCAAAATTTTCATTATTTCGAAAATTTCTGACTCATCCTTATTTTTCTTTTCAAGTTTTTCCAATAATTCTGACTTATTTGAACCTTTGTGATTTTTATTAACTATGGCCTTTATCTTAGAAAATTCTATTTCCTCCTCAAGATTAGATCAATATCCTCAAAGTAGGTGGAGTTAAGTGGGCCACTAGTTAATTTTTTAGGATTATCTAAGGGAATAATTAAATTATTATCTAAAGAGAGATCATCTCCACTATCCTCAGAATTATCCTTATGATCCTCAGAATTATTCTTATTATCCTCAAAATTATCCTTATTATCCTAAGAATTTTCAAATTTAAAATCATAACTATCTAAAGGATTTTCAAATTTGGGTTCAGATTTATACAAAGGGTTTTCAAATTTGAATTTATAATTATCTAAGAGATTTTCAAATTTTAATTTAGAATTATCAGAGTTAAGATTAATTCCAGAATTATCATCAAGAATTTTAAAATTATCTGATTTAATTTCAGGAGTACCAGTAGTATTACCAGATCTAATTTTAGAATTAATTTCAGTAATTTTTGAATTGATATTAAAAATTAAACAGTTAATTTCTAATATTTTAACATTATTTACATTTTCTAATTGATCATTCAAAATATTGATTTGCCTACTTACACAATTTAATTTTTCAGTAACATTATCTAAAAAATTTACATAAGAAAGTGCAGGAGATTTGAAAATTTTCGGAACATAAATCTTACGTACCTTTGTCGGACACTTATTTTTGTAGTGTCCGTATTTCTCGCATTTGAAGCATCTGATATGGTCCTTGTTTTTCTGGACTTTTGGCGCTGGTACCTCCTTTGCCGCCGGTGAGGAACGATTCTTACAAGTAGGGCACTAATTTTTATAGTGTCCTCTCTCCCTGCACGTGAAACAAATGATATGAAATTTAAAAATAGACATAAAAAACTGTACCTGATTCACCCCTGGGCTCCCCCTCAACTCCTGGCGTCGTTGCTCCATCGGCGGTTAGTCCGGTGAAGAGCGACCCAGCTCTGATACCACTTGTAGGATCGGTGTCATCGATAGAGGGGGGGTGAATATCGACCGTAAAAATTCTTGCGGAAATCTTCGTAAAACTTTCATTCGTACTATACTCAGAGTGTTAGTGCAGCGGAAAATAAAATAGAAAGAACGCAAGGATACAGCGGGATTTATTTACTTGGTTCCCAACCCCCCAGGGTCAGTACGTCCAAGGCCTATGTACTCGGCATGAGTCCACTATTGGTCTCCTTTTTGAAATTTCTGGAGGCGGAGAAAACCCATCTTACAGTGTAGAAGTACAATCAAAAGTATAGCAAAGTAAGTACGGAATAATAAATGCAAACCGAACAACTAGGGTTTGAAACCCGGTCGATCTGGACCTCCGAAGTGCCGCAAACTTCCTCCTGGAGCCTCCTGGTCGTAGAGCCTCGTCTTTGGCGTGTTGTCGTCGGTCAGAATACTCAGAATCACTCTCAGAAGTTGTGTTTGAAGCAGAGGGGTCGAGGTCCCTTTTATAGGCTTCATATGGGTGCCTGATACGTTGGGGGCACCCCTATAGACTCGGTCAAACTTTATCCCCGCGCCGACCTCACCGCGGCTGATAAAACCTCTGACCAGGTTGCCCCAGACCTCCCAGGAGCCTGAGTGAAGGCTTATCTATGTTTCGACCTCGAAACAGCAAATACAGCTTTCACCTTGGGCGCCCGTATCATCCCGGGCACCTAACTGGAAGACTATTCTGCTTACTTCACGAAACTGCAACTTTTACTCTTTGGCTTGGGCACCCCCATCATACTGGGTGCCTAGCTTCAAGGCTTTCAACCCAACACTAGGTTTTGTGCTTTGATCTGGGTGCCCCCATCAATAGGGGCGCCTAGCATGGCTGATTTCCAGCCTTTTGTCTGCTTTGTCTCCGGTTCTTGGTACCTGCAAGATACACAAACACAAAGAAAATATACATACAATATTAGCCTTAAGGACTTGGTTCGGACTTCAGATTTCCACGAAACCCTAGGTCAAACCAACGCAAGTTCCCACCCCCGAGAACGCGCCTTCCACCTACTCCTTTTAGGAGTCGGTTGCCACCCAGTCCTTCGGGTAGACTTTTGCTTAGCCTCCGATACTCCCGATCCTCGAGATGTTCGAACCCCGACCCGTCTCTACTTCTCTCCTTAGTCATCGCTCAGCTAAGTTGCTCAGTCCCTCGGACCAAGACTTCATGCCCAAACCCTAAGTCCAGGACTTCGGTGCCCAACCCTCGGTCAGGTCTTCGTGCCCACTCCTTGACCAGGACTTCGGTGCCCAACCCTCGGGCAGGTCTTCTTGCTCAGTCCTAGACCAGGACTTAGTTCTCACCTTCCGAGCAAGACTTCGGTGCCCAACCCTTTGCCAGGACTTAGTGCCCACCTTCCGAGCAAGTCTTAGTGTCCAGCTTCACTCACCAGGTCTTAGTGTCTAGTTTAACTAGGACTTTGGTCCATTTTGTTACTCCTCTCTTAACTCCCCTTTGTATGTTCAATGTATCACTGACGTAAGTAAATTGTCAAACATTAAAACACTTAAAGGAGGGCATCACTGATGCAACTTGCACTAACAGCGGCAACCCATCTTGCAGCCGGCGGTAACAAGGAGAAGAAGGAGAAGGGAGATACGATTTCTCCTCTGGTTTCTTTTCCTCTCTACTCCCTTTGTTCGGAGCACTCCCTGAGGTGGCTGGAACTGGCGGAGCAAAGGGCAGGTTGTGGAGTTTGTCACCGCAACATGGAAGAAGAAGGAGGAGCACTTGGGTTTTTGTTTTTTTCCATCTTCTTCATGTTCCTTCGCTTCCTCTCTTGCGGCTGGAGTCTCCTTAAGGTAGGGAGCAAGTTCGGTAGGCCAAGGAGGAGCTGGGTTGCCAGTGGCGAGAATTTAAAGGAGCTTCCTTCAAGCTTTCAGGCGGCACAAGTGGAAGGAGGAAGAAGATTGAGTAGGGTTTGTTTCTTCATCACCTTCCTCTTCCTTTACCTCCTCTCTTGTGGCCGGAGTCTTCTTGGAGCAAGGAGTAGGTCCGGCAGGCTGAGGAGGAGGTGGTTGGACCGGTGGCGCGTGCTTGAGGAAGTTCCCTTCTTCTCTTGTGGCCGGTACAAAAAGGAGGAGCCCTCTCTAGGGTTTCGGCCAAGCTAGGGAGAAGAGAAGGTGTTCGTTGGATTAATTAAAGACCCTTGTGTTGGTGCAATTGACCCAAGTATGATCGGATTGATCATTGGTTTTGATGTGTGTGTCAATATGATTAAGTTAGGGTTTCATGTTGATCTAATATGTGTATGTAAGTGTACAGGTTTGCAGGATACATATAGACTTAGTTGGACGTCTTCGGGTCCGGTGAAGGATGGCATGGGGAGATGAGTCGTGGGCTTGCATGTATCCGAGGGACCTTGGACAAAGCAGGGACAATGAGCTGAGGGAAGCGCACTTCGAGGCATACGTGAAGGGTGGCATGGGGAGATGAGTAGTGGGTTTGCATGCATCCGAGGGACGAGAGCCGAAGTCGAAGAATACTTGAAGGCAACAGGTCGAGGTTGTTGGAAGCGGGAATGATGAGCCGAGGGAAGCGCACTTCGAGGCAAATGCGAAGGATGGCATGGGAGACGAACCATGGGTTTGCATGCATCCGAGGGACGAGAGCCGAAGACGAAGAAGGCTTGAAGGCAATAGGTCGAGGCTACTCGATGAAGAGTTAGCTAAGTCGTGAGGGGTCGAGTGCTGAGAGAATTATACTTGGGAAATCCCAGGGTTCGAATGCTGAGAGAATTA
Source organism: Boesenbergia rotunda (assembly GCA_024364735.1). Classification (NCBI taxonomy): domain Eukaryota; kingdom Viridiplantae; phylum Streptophyta; class Magnoliopsida; order Zingiberales; family Zingiberaceae; genus Boesenbergia; species Boesenbergia rotunda. Next base: position 18,242 of record JAGFNQ010002593.1, on the reverse strand, counting down.
TACTCGGGAAGGGAAACCTTAGGTTTGGAGAGGTGGCAGTCGACTGATGCATGGATCAGTCGACTGATGAAGAGCACAGAAAGATCAGTCGACTGATCCTGCGATCAGTCGACTGGTGTCGACCAGAATTTGAATCGTCATGCCGTGACATTCAAATTCACGAGGACCAGTCGACTGGTAACGGTCAGAACAGTATTGAGCACTATTTAGTATGGCTCGCTTTTGGCTTTGTTCCCTTGGCGAAACAAGCATGGGTAAAGCCTGCTAGTAGCCTACAAGTGCTCAGAAATTATCAAGGGATTATGGCGAGATTTCTCCACCCACAGGAGTGACAAGAGCTAGCCAGAGGTGTTCAGGGGAGTCATCCACCGATGGATCGAGATCGTCCATCTTACGGATAGCCGTGGAGTAGGAGCTTTATCTCCGAACCACGTAAACGATTTGTGTTAGAAATTGTTTTAGTTTATTATTTTTGTTTTCCACTTGCGCACGCTAACATTGTAGGAAGAAAATCGAAAAGAAGCTATTCACCCCCCCCCCCCTCTAGCTAAATGTAAAGGTCCTAACACCTTGGTGATTCCAAGTCTTGGTAGATCGTCGCCCACACGACGTCCAAGAAGGGAGGATTATACGGTAGAAAACTGTGAGGTAAAAAACGAGGTATAATCTCTCTTTGGCTCCTTTGTTTCTCTATCATTTTATGTGATATTTTGTTATCGCATGTGTGTTCTTAATTAGCTATCATGGTTTAATTATTTGTTAATTAATATTGATAATTAATTAAGTCATGGACCCTGAAGATAAACATAAAAATCGGCGATCCGCTTGTCATCTTTTCTGTGGTCAGTCAGTTAGGCGAATTACAAGGCCCGGTCTTTGAGATTGGCTAAGTTGTAATTCGAATTGATTGATACGATGACGAGACGGTCGTTTGAGAGATAGGTCTCCATTCGGATTAAATTTTTAATC